>CM053266.1:77387236-77461325 GCA_028583415.1 Protea cynaroides
CCATACGTAGGCGCATTCATATATTCTTCAACAGTAGGACCTGCATTATCAACTAAAAATACTCGACGTCGAAAAGGTGAGCACACATCACAGCTCAGTGAGCAAACAAAACAATGCAACAAACATATACATGCATTCAATTCATATCTTTGGTCTGGTTTATAAGTTTGTAATATGCTATAGAAAGGTTTGGTGGCCATCACACCTCTATACACGAGTGTGTGAATCTGCCCAATGGATCAAACACCATTGTTGTCTCACATGTACCCACCATGGAATAGAGATAGAGCTAAAGTGTCTGGATCAAACACTACCAACACTTCCCCTGATGCCCTACCCATACCAACACGTAAGCCCCTATTGGCGAGGGCATGCAAACTGGGCTCGCAACTAACCAATCCTAATGCCAAATAGTGTATCCCAGGCCTCACCCCAGCATCCCTCAATACGTCCATAGAGATAGAGGAAAGGCCCCCCAGTAGAGTTAGAGACCACACGGTCCAAGACCACCTGCCCTGATGTCCTACAATGTAATAGTTCTGCTAAGGTAATGGCGATATGAAGATGTTAGTGGACAAGACTTGAGTAGAGATAGAGCTAGAGTCTGGTGATATGGTCGAAGACCACCATGCCACATCCTCCCCCTGATGCTCTACTCGTTTCCAACACACCAACCACACACATATATTCACATGCCTATTCTTAGCATCATCATCATCATCATGTTATAAATAAATAGAATTAAATATACATGAACAGTAATAGCAGGAATATTGGATGACATGTGAGATGCACATTACAAGCATACATGCATAGAATCAATCATGGCATTGGAGTTAATAAAAATAAACAGTTTGTTATTATCCAATTAGTTTAGGTCATGTTCCCTCACCTGTTAGCAATACTCGATGTTCTTCCAAGCCTTGAAATTCTCTTTGAATTGATTTAACAACCTAAAAGTTATATGAATTTAAGTTAGGGTTCATATGTGACATGTTACAGTAGTTAAAAATCGAAACAGAGCACTGATAGGTGTCTGATTGGTCCTATGATCTCATGCTGTATCGACCTTACTGTCAACGATCGATACCCTAGGGTCACATATGGTGCGACCGTAGCAGCTACTATATGATTTCTAAAATCTTCTTGAATGCCTATGGTCGATCCTCTGGTCATACTGGTCATGCTATGGTCGACCGTAGCTACGACCTTGAGATTTTTGGTCACAGTCTACATGAAATTCGAGTTCTTCCTGGGTCAATTCTTCTGTTCTTCAATGGGGTTTATTCTAAGGTCATCCTATGGCCATCATTAGCAATTTTTTATCAACCTTAATCATCAAATTCACTCCTCATGGTTCTCCTTGGGATTTTCTCAAGGAAATCACATAGATCATAATAGGTTGATATTTTCTATCTTCCATGGAAATCTTATTCCTTAGAGTTTACATCTCCAGAGATTCGTTTGATACCTTTGCCTGTAATAGAGAGTCAATCTCTTCTCAGCAAATTCTTCTCCTTCTCTTCCTTCTCTTCCTTCTCTTTCTCTAGGGTTTACTAATGTTCTAAAAGAGTGAAAAAAAGGCTGAGGGACGTCCTTTATATAGAGAAAAACTCTCCATATAAAGTCTTCTTTCAATAGGAAAGCAATCCATTAATTTAGAAAAGTTTCCAAAACTTAGAGTCTGATTTGGGTTCTCACGGTCGATCATACGGTCGCATAAACCATCGACCGTAGGGTCATAATCATCGACCGTGGGGTTCTGAACTTGAGATTTTTGGTTTCCTTCCATATGATCGACCATACCTACCCAGGCATGCTACCTTAGGTATGTATTTAGTGTTTTTAACTCGATTCTCATACTTGATTTGTGATCTATCTTCACACGCTCGGTCCACTTGGTCCAGGAATGATGGGAAGACCTGGCACGACACGGTTAGACCATGTTAGTGGAGTGCGGGTCTTACAACAATGGTGTTTGATCTATTGGGTGGACCTACACACCTGTGTATAGAGGTGTGGTGGTCACCAAATCTTTCTATAGCACATTGCAAACTTAAAACCAGACCAAAGCTATGAATTGAATGCATGCATATGTTTGCGCATTATTTTGTTCACTCTCTGAGCTCATGTATGAGAGATGATCCTCACGTATGCTATTTTTTTAGTTTCTAATGTCACAAGTACTATTGTCGAAAGGTAATATCAGCGTGCCAATGTATGGTTATGTGGCAGCTATGGACGTGCAAGCTATGGAGGACGAGCATGACTCATCATGCAACTGCTTCCATTGAGTTACGCTTAATATTTTATTTTTGTATTTGACTTATGGGAATTGTAATAGTTTGTTATAATTATATCCTGGTTACTTAGAGATAATTGGTTTATTATTTACTTATCATTGTAGACACTCAGTTCATTATTAATAAGACTTCCGTTATTTAATATTTATCATTGATTATTACTGTGGAATGTGTTTTGGTTTAATATGGTTGGCACGATCTTTATGAGATCCTGGTTGAACCATTGGTTCTTATGACGGTTCATCACACTACTGGTTAGTCCAGAATTGGGGTGTGATAGCTTGGTATCAGAGGTCTAAGGCTCTGTCCATCAAACCTGATAACTTTCACAAGAGTCATGAACTGAGTTAGGTTAAATTTAAAAACCTTAATACGAACACACCATAAGTACATGTGTTGATTGAGACAGAACTTAAACAAGACAATAATATACATATAAAAGGTGGAACTAGATGTATATATAGACAGAAGAAAAAGAAATCTAAATATATCCTGATAAATAAATAACATATAGTACGATCTACCAGTCGGATAGTTGCCTGAGTATACAAAGGATATAGTACAGTAGCAAGAAGGGAGCATCCGTAAAGTAGAAAATTAGAATACCGAGTTGGTACTTACAAGATGTGGAACTCAATGTATGATAGAGGAAGATGAAAAATGACTAGTAACACCTAAATCCCTACAGTGGTAAAGGAAAAGATCTCGGGTCAAATCCAACAGAGATAGGAGAACAATGGCCATAGACCAAGAATGAGAGTAACTATAAAAGAAGATAAAGCTATACTCCTGGGTGACGTAGAGACTCAGAGTGAGATCTATCGCACGTTGATCCATCACCACTGAGCATTAAGAAGAGGTTGCAACCCGACCACACCACTATCTGGGTTAAGAACGGATAATGAGAACCCATCTGAACAAATGCCAAATAATAATGGTTAAATTTAAGCAAATCAAAGGGATGAACAACTAGGCCACTCTAGTCAATCTACCTAGACTATCAAGTGCTTTGGCTACAGTTGTAATAAACTTGGTCCGCTGGCTATGTAAGTTACCATGGAAATCGCTACCCAAGTTGCCAATGCTACACCAATACCTCCGGATCAGACTAAGTACAGTACTTGTTAGTAGCAATATTGTACCTCCAGTACATGTTAACCATAACACAGTGCCTACCATATAGTAGGTCCCAGTAATGCACACCCCAATACAGAATCTTGGTGCACAATAAGTAGTGTATCAAGGTAACCCCTTATCAGCCATCGATGTATGGGATAGCTGCACCATGGCAGAATGATCCAACAAGAGTTGAAGAATATTTTTTGAAGATAAAGCCTTAAACATTTCTAGCCAAGAGATCAAATCTATTGTGGCCATATATCTAGACAGGTGTATATAGGATGCGGTGCATCGTTGACTTACCCTTATGATTATAAAAGATGCACATATCTGATTCTAAATTATCGTGCCTTTACAGGATACCTTCTTGATTCAACCTGTCAATTGGAGTTATAGATATTTTTTCTTTAAAATTAGCCCTGATTATACTAATCTAAGCTACTCTCATGATCGACAACATAAATACAAATGTGAACTAAATGAACAGTTAAAAGTTTAATCATTTTAAACGTACATCTTTTTTATTTATACTTGAGTTATTGATGCATTAAAATTTTTTCTAGAGTTATTCCTATAATACCTTCACCAATGGCATTATATACTCAATAGAACCTGTAACCATGAGACAGAGAGTTGTGAAACCTCTACTTCTAGGTATTTAGACCACCGTGCAACCTAACGACCTTTGGATGTCGGTTGGGTTACCATAGATTTACTCTTGATCCTTCGAATCTAGATTCTCTAAATAAAACAAATGATCGTCATCATATCGAATTTGAAAGAAAAAATGAATTGCTTTTGGATAAACATTCTAATTCTTACATTCCCAACTTTCGTTGATAAGGATACTTAGTTAATAAGGGAATTATTGGAGGAAAGACTATTGGATTCAGATAAATCTCTATAGCCAAGAAACCTCAGATGAAGTAATGAAGAATCTATTCTAAGATTGCTAGATGGATGGATTTGAGTCCTGGTCTGTAAAAGAGTGCATGAGCAAGAAATGAAAACTATCAAGAGCAAATAATAAATAGTAGATAGCGCTCGAGTAGAATTAAAGATGGCTATATCGGTATAAATTTTAACAAGATAAAAGTTTCTAAAAGCATATCTAAGAGTGGATATAAGGATGAAATAAAAAATGGTGGCATTAATAGTACTCGGTTTAGTACAATGAGTATTGAGTTAATCCCAATGTCGAGTGGGATGATTAAGTAAAAACCAAGAGAGTTTGGTAGAATTAATGAAATTATAAATATATACCCTAATGCTTATAAGTAGACTTGGGATATGTAGTGAGTAAACAATCAAAAGATTTTTTCAAGATATATGAAAGAGAGATCAGGATAGAACATAAGTGATAAAAGAGATGTAAGCTAATGAGTGTAATATGAGATTACTGGCGAGAGGCCATAAAAGGTAAAGGGGTTAGACGTGGTTTTAAGACCTTTAGACCAGAGTTTGCTAGTTTAATCCCTTTTGGACTAGATGTTGTGATAGATAAGTGTTATGAACAATGTCTAAATCGTATGGATGGATAGAATTTGGATGCAACCTAATTCAACTTGAGATGACAGACCTTGACATCATCTTGGGAATGGATTGGTTGTCTCAACACTCTACAAAGCTATTATGCGCATAGAAGAGGTTCTCATTCAAGAGCAAAGACAACACATAATTTAGTTTTATTAGAAGCATGTTGCCTAGGAAGTGGAAGCTTATCCTCTATTCACTAAAGGCTAAGAGATGCCTTGAAAAGAAATGAGTTGGATATATGGTATCTATGGTAGACATTACTAAAGAAGTATCATAGATAAAAGTATTGATGTGATGCGTAAATTCCCTGACGTATTTTCAGGAGACTTACCCGGGTTGCCACCTGATCGTACTATCGAGTTTCGTTATTGACTTGTACCAGGGTTAACACCTGTGTCTAAGGTACTCTATAATATAGCCCCTATAGAATTGAAGGAATTGAAGATTCAATTACCAGGAATCAACCAAGTATTTCATCACGGGAAGCACTAGTGCTATTTGTGAAGAAGGACGGTAGTATTTGGCTATGTATAGACTATCGAGAATTGAACAAACTCATGATTCAAGAACCGATATCCACTACCTCAGATCGATGACTTGTTTAATCAGTTGCAAGGTGCAAAGGTATTTTCTAAGATTGATCTTCAGTCAAGATATCATCAATTGAAGAATTTGGATGGTGATAGTTCCAAAGATAGCTTTTAAAATCGAGAATGGGCATTATAAGTTCCTGGTTATGTCGTTTGGATTGACCAATGCACCAGCATATTTTATGGAGCTTATGAACCAGGTATTCCATAATGTGTTGGACACTTTGGACATAGCTTTTATTAACGATATTTGGTATATTCTAAATACAAAGAAAGTCATGCAACGAACCTTAAAGCAGCCTTGCAACGACTGAGAAAGGAGAAGCTTTATGCTAAATTCAAGAAGTATGAGTTTTGGTTGAACAAGGTGACTTTCTTGGGTCACGTAATGTCATCAGAAGGGATTAAGGTAGACCCCAGTAAGATAGAAGCAATCATAAGGTGAGAAGCATCTAAGAACATTACAGAGATCAGAAGATTCTTGGGTTTAGCTGGTTATTACAGGTGATTCGGGGAGGACTACTCTAGAATCGTCGTACCTCTTACCTAACTGACGAGGAAAAGAGAAAAGTTTATTTGGAATAACAAGTGTGAAGAACATTCCATACTCTGAAAGCAAGGTTGATATTAGCTCCCATCTTGATCGTTCCGGCACCAGGGGAACCTTTTACCCTACATACCGAGGCTGCTCGATTGGGTCTAGGATGCGGGTTGATGCAAGGTGAACAAGTGATTTTATATGCTTCAAGATAACTGAAGGAGCATGAAGAGAGTTACCCTACTTATGACTTGGAGTTAGCGGCGGTGAATCATGTAATTGAGACATGGAGACATCATCTATACAGAGAAGAATTTTAGATTAAATCAGACTACAAGAATTTTATTTATCTCTTCACCTAAAAAGAGTTGAACATGAGGCTAAAGAGATGGTTAGAACTACTGAAGGATTATGACTGTAATATCAATACCATCCAGGCAAGGCTAATGTAGAAGCTGAGGCTTTGAGCAAAAAAAGGGGAATTACAGAAGAAGGACTTAAGACCAACGTTGCCCTTTTATTTCATAGCAACAGAAGATTTGGAAGAAGGGCAATATAAAATAGAAACTCGTGAGGATCCAATTGAATGAGAACTTATGAATATTTATAGAGCAATAATTCCTCACTTGCATTTGTAGGGTCAAAGATTGTCTTTGATTTAATAGATGAAGTAAATGTAGTAATTCTGTTAGGTCTGTAACTAAGGATAGTACAAGAAGATCTGGAGAAGGATAAGTCAAATCTTGATTTTATGTTAGATGCTGATAAGATCCTGAGATAAGGGATGGTTGTGTATACCTGAAAGCTAAGATTTAGACCTTCGACAGAGAATAAAGCTAGAAGCTCATTCCACACCGTATTCGATACATCTCGATGTTACAAAAATATACCAATATGTAACATGATCTAAAGAGATTGTACTGGTAAAGAGGAATGATAACAGATGTGGCTTAGTGCGTGTTTCAATGTCTGAACTATCAGAAAGTAAAGGCTGAAAGATAAAGACCAGTAAGCTTACTACAACCACTATCGGAGCCAGCTTGGAAATCGAACTATAATACAATGGACTATGTCACCGGTTTACTATTGATACCGAGATCAGTTGACGTAGTCTCGGTGATAGTTGATCACCTTATGAAGATAGTTCGTTTCATTTCTATACGACCTCAGTATACCTTGGAGCGGCTAGCAACCTGTGTGTGGATAATATTACCAGATTGAACGGTATACCTAAGAGCATTGTGTCAGATAGAGGCTCATGCTTTACCTCGAAGTTTTTGGAGGGACTACAGAAAGCTATGGGAACAAAGTTGAAGTTTAGTACAGCATTTCACCCTCAAACTAATAGATAGTTGAAGCGGACTTTATAAATCCTAGCAAGTATTCTCTGAGCCTGTGAAATTATTTTTTTAAAAGACCTTGATTTGAGAAGTTGCCGCTAATTGACTTTCCTACCAAGCTACCATGTAAATGTCACCTATAAAGCATGGTACAGTAAAAATGTCAAACTCCACTGTTTTGGAATGAAGTTGGAGAATGAGGAATTATAAGACCTGAGTGTATTAAAGAAACCAATTGAGTGGCGAACAAGATCAAAGAAAAGGGCCAAGACAACTCAAGGTTGTCAGAAGAGACGCCAAGACCTCGAGTTCGCCATAAGTGACAAAGTGTTCTTGAAGATGTCACTTATGCGTGGTTTGAAACGATTCAACAAGAAGGGAAAGTTATGTCCTATATATGTTTTGGACCTTATAAAATTTTAGAGAGAGGTAAAAAAGATGTATATCAACTAGTGCTACCATTATCCATGTCTAGTGTGCACGATGCATTTCGCGTGTCTCTATTGAAGAAGTAAGTTAGAGATCTATTAGGGTATTGACCGCGGATCCACCAGATTTGATAGAAGACTTAACTCTCAAAGTGGTACCAGCATAGATCATCAATTGGAAGATACAACATCTCTGGAGCCAAGATATTTATTATGTGAAGGTAACCTGGTAAAGCCAAGACGTGGAAGAGGCTGCATGGAAAGAGGAAAATGCCATGCGAAAACAGTATTCCTACCTGTTTGACTCTGAAGTATATTCAAATTTTGAGGATGAAATTTCTTTTAAGGATGGTGTAAGCACCCCATTTTTTCCATCCCTAGTTGAACAAAGTCTTACTGAAGAGTAGACAGCAAAGTGGGAGAAAAGAGAGAAAGTTTGGAAAAGTACAGGGGAGGCGAGTGAAACTCTTTCAAAAATGATAGTCGATCAGTCCCGGCATGCTCTCTATAGTGTTTTGAGAATAACTGAGATGTTTCCTAGTGTCTAGGAGCCTAGGTGAATACATATGGTAGGTTGGTGAATCCCAATGCAATGTTTGGATTTTGGCTATGACTTTGAAGAGGTTTTTGGTGGGCCTCACAGTAAGGAAATGGGTTGCAACCTGCATGGATGTGTAGTTCTTGAAAATACCTTCAAAAGGGACAAAAATCTCTCAATTTCGATGTCAAATGAAGAAAATATGACGATTTTATTCTGGGAATAAGAATAAGGGTATTTTCTGAAGATTAATAATATCCAGGGGCTTGCATGCAAATTATCGTATGTTTAATTATTTAAACTTCATCTTCTCATATCTCGCTCATCTGACCTCCAAATAAAGTGATTCCAGTGCCATTATTCTTCATTTTTGGTGCTCTACAAAGTGGACGTGTAAAATATGGAGCAGATGTCTTCGAGGGATCCCATGCAAAGTTGTAAGCCGATATGCCCACTTAAACTTAAATTCCTCATAATTTTGTCATCCGACGTCCAAATAAGGTGATTCAAACTCCAATATGTTTCATTTTTAGTGCTCTACAAAGTGGACATGCAGGATTTGAGGCAGAGATCTCCGAGGTATCCCATGCAGAGTTGCTAGCCTAATTATCATGAATTGGCCTATTTAAACTTCAAAAATTCATAAGTTGGTCATTTTACGTCCAAATGAGGTGATTCAAACTTTAGTATCTCATTTTTAGTGCTCTACAAAGTGGATGTGAAGGATTTGAGACAGAGGTCTCCGAGGCATCCCATGCAGAGTTGCTAGCCGAATTATTATAAATTAGCTATTTAAACATCAGAAATTCATAAGTTGGCCATTTTACATCCAAATAAGGTGATTCAAGCTCCTATATTCCTCATTTTTTAGTGTCCTACAAAGTGAACATAGAAAATTTAGGATAAAAACTGTTGAAAATTTTCATGCGGAATGATGGGGGAAATGGTTTATGAAATGATAGAGACAGAAAAATCAATCTTGGCCCAACCCAGCTCAACCCATATCAGTTTAACTTAGTCCAACCCAACTTAGTCCAACCCAAGTCAGTCTAGACCAGGTCAGACCAAATATGTTAAATCCATGTGCATATACGTTATGGGTATTATATATATTATCATATATTATTATAATATGTATACCATTATGTTAATATATGTATACATTAATAAAGAGGCCGAAAGGTGCAAAGAGTTGGCGGCTGAAATTTAAAAAATAGAAAGAAAAAAAAAAAGAGACCGACTCTAGGAAAAAAATATGGAAAGAAAAAAAAGGAGAGAAAAATAAAAAAGGAAAAGAAAAAAAGGAAAGAGGGGAGAACGTGAGTGGAGAAAAGGAAAAGAAAAAAAAAAGGGAAAGAGGGGAGAACGTCAGTGGAGAAAAGGAAAAGAAAAAAAAGGAAAGAAAAAAAAAGAAGAAAAGAGGAAAAAAGGAAAAGGAAAAAAAAGGAAAGAGAGAGTGGGAGAGAGAGTCTAAGAAAATAGAAGAGAAGAAGAGAGGAAGAAGAGAGGAAAAAAGAGAAAAGGAAAAGGGAGACCAAAATTGAGATAGAAGAGGAAGAAGAAGGAAAAGAGAAGAAAAGAAGGAAGAAGGAGAAGCTAAGAGAGATGGAACTCTCTGCAAAGAGGTAAGTCCATTCTCCGTTGTTATTTTCTAGTACATACCTACAATTCATGGCCCCTCACCCATTGCTGTAACTAAAACTTTGGTTTTGATATGATTCCATGATGCTAACATGTCAAAAATTGCTTGAATATACCTATTTTTGATAAATCATGATCAGAGATGTTATATTGCATGCATGTGGATGCTGTAATGCTCATGTTTGATATTTTTTATACATTAAAATATGTTTAAAGTACTCAATGGAGAAAAATTGAATGTCATATGATGATTTTTGAGTATTTTAATATTTTTTACAAGGTGGATTTCAGATCTGGAATCCGATTTTGGGACATGCATCTCATATATATTTTTGATGAATTTTGAGCCCAAAATTTTATGAGATACTCATATATATGTTAAAAAGTTCTTCTAAAAATTTTAACTCATTTGGAGTTGATAAAGTCGAGATAAAAAAATCCCCAATGATGTTACTATCCTTCTTAGGTACAGTGTAAACCCTCATCGAAAAAGCTCTAAAAATGGACTTTACTGCCATAATTTGATAATCCTTCCTTCAGAGAAAGTGATAGATATGAAGTCATGAAAAAGTTGACATTATATTCGGATTTTTCTGATTTTTTATGGATTTCAAATGATTTTTGAAGTGCACCATGGTCTGTTTTAGGGTCAGTTAGAACACACTGAATTGCATTACTGAGATGTGATGTTTGAGCCTTGAAAATCTTTATGTTTTCATGATATTTTTTAATGAAGTGTTAGATCTATTAGTTAGCTACATGACCATATGCCTGAATTCTATTTTCAATGAGTGTTTGATTTTATATAGAATTTATGGTGCAGCTGGTCAGAATCTGGAACAAACTTGACCAGTGCACATGTCTGCACTTGTGGTGCATATTCGACCCATTTTGGTTCCCTGTTAGGATTTTCCTTCTTGAGAAAAAATCTAGGTCTCTGAGTCCTCTTTCAGTGTATGTATTTTGAGCTTAATTTGAATATTTATGAAGCCCCATATGCATGTTTTGGCAAAGGTCTATAGAATCTATTGATTGCAGTATAAATCATTAAAATCCATGCATAAGTGTCCTGTAGAGACTTTTTTAGACAACACTTCCTTGAAGGAAAAGGTAGCCACATGAGTCTGGAAGACAACCAAGTTAACAGATAATTTTTTTCATGATTAAAGAATATCTGATGATTATTTTCCCATGACTGGTTTGAATCTAAAAATCAGTCTGACCAGTTTTCATAGTCTGATCTTGTAGGGATGATTTAAACCGTTAGATTTCCATCATGTTGTGCTTTAGAAGAATTTGAGACCATTAGATCTTGATCATGAGCATCTCATTTGAATCTGAATCATTGGATTAATCATGAGTATCTTATATGAATCTGGACCATTGGATTGTTTTGATGATTGATTTGCAAGAGCCTATATGGCATGCTCTAATATGCTATCTTCTAAGCATGGCAATACTTAATATCGCAGTGAGTATTTAAACATGGCAATGAGCATCCAAACATGATAGTGAACATCTAAACATGGGAGTGATCATCCAATCATAGCAATAAGCATCTAAACATGGCAATGTAAGCATCCCATTTTTGCCATTTCCAACTGAACAAAGTCCTACTGGTGTGTGGGCAACAAAGGAAGAGAGATGAGTAAAAATTTAGTTTTTACTACGACCTTGAGGTAGTTTTTGGTAGGTCCCACAACAAGGTCACAGGCTGTAATCTGCATGGATGCATAGGTCTTGGAATTATCTACGAAATGAAATCAGAATTGCTCAATTCTGATATCAAATCAAGAAGATATGATCATTTTAGTTGGATGATACGTACAAGGGAGGTTTCTAAAATTATCATAAATAATCTCAGGGGCTTTCATGCAAATTATCGTAAGTTGGATTGTTTGAATTTCAAATCATCATATCTTAACCATCCGACATCCGAATCATATGGTTTAAGTACCATTATTCCTTATTTTTAGTCCTCTTCAAAGTGGACGTGAAAAATCCCGGGTAGAAGTCACCGGTGGGCCCCATACAAGCTTTCATGCAAAATTATCGTTAGAACTTCAAAGCTTCATCTTTGTCGTTCTACATCGAATTCAGATAATTCCAAGGCCATTATTCTTCATTTGTGATGTCCTACAAAGTGAACGTGGAAAATCTCGGGTAGAAGTCTCCAGAGGATCCCATGCAAAATTACATATGGAAATGGTCATTTAATATTTGAAAATTCATATTTGGGTCACACCACATCCAAATCATGTAATTTCAGTTTCATTATGTTCCATTTTTAGTATTCTACAAAGTAGACGTAAAGGATTTTCGGTAGAAGTCCCCAAAGGATCCCAAGCAGAAGAGTCAGCCAAATTATCGATAATTGGCCTGCTTAAACTTTAGAAATTCATAAGTTGGCCATTTTATTTCCAAATGAGGTGATTCAAGCTCCAATATTCCTCATTTTTAGTGTTCTACAAAGTGAACGTAGAAATTTTAGATTAGAGGCTATCAAAAAATTTCATGTGGAATGGCAACGGAAATAGCCCATGAAATGACAGAGAGAGAAACCCAATTAATCCAGTCAACTCATCTCAACCCAAGCCAGTCTTGGCCCATCCCAGTCAATCCAGTCAATTCATCTCAACCCAAGCCAATCTTAGCCCAACCCAATCAATCATTGTCAATCCAGACCAACTCTATTGGACCCATATGCTTGCATATTATACATATTATTAAATTATGTATTGCTTTAGGTATTAAATTATATTTTTATGGATTGAATATATGTATATATATATATATATTTATTGGAGGAGATAGCTGGCTTATGGTTCGGTTAGGCTAGGAAAGAGATCCGAAAAAAAGATTGAATAGAGATTGTGGAGAAGAAAAAAGGAAAGAAAAAGAGAGAAGGGGGAGGGGACGTGAAAGAGAGAATCGAAGAGAGATTGAGGGAAATCCGAGAGAGATTGAGAAAAAGAAAAAAAGAAAGAAAAGAGAGAATCTAAAAGAATACGAGAAAGAGGGAGAATAAGAGAAAGAGAAAGAAATAAAAGAAAAAACAAAAAGAAAAAAAAAGAAGGAACTTTCACGTTTTCTAGAAAGAAAACGTGAAAGAGAGAGAGAAGAAGAGAAGAAAAGAAAAGAAAGAGAAGAAGAGAAGAAAAGGAAAGAGAGAGAAGAAGAGAAGAAAAGGAAAAAAAAAGAAAAGAGAAGAAAAGGAAAGAGAAAGAAGAAGAGAAGTAAAGGAAAGAGAGAGAAGAAGAGAAGAAAAAGAAAGAAAGAGAAGAAGAGATGAAAAGGAAAGAGAGAGAAGAAGAGAAGAAAAGGAAAAAGAAAGAAAAGAGAAGAAAAGGAAAAAAAGAAAAGAAGAGAAGAAAAGGAAAGAGAGAGAAGAACAGAAGAAAAGGAAAGAAAGAGAGAGATTGGGGAAAAAAAGAAAGAAAAAGAAGGAAAGAAGAGGAGACGAGATCTAGAAGAGGGAGAAGAAGGAAAGAAGAGGGGAGAGGGGAAGAAGAACGAGATAAAAGAGAGGGCTGAAAGGGAGAAAAAAAAAAAGAGGAAAAAAAAGAAAGAAAAAAAAAAGAAAACGAGAGAGAGAGAGAGAGAGAGAGAGAGAGAGAGAGAGAGAGAGAGAGAGAGAGAGAGAGAGAGAGGGGAAAAGAGAGGTAGCATTGACGAGGAGAAGAGAAGAGGAGCAGCAAATATAATGAAGGAGAAGAGAAAAAGAAGGAGTAGCAGATGCAGGTAAGCTCTACTTTCGTAATTGCTTCAGCTTTCGTTATTGATTCTTTACGAAATTTTTTTTCTAATCTGTGTACCTACCTATCTCAACACCCGACAAGACCTGCAAATCTCCATAACCTGCATCTCAACTCCGCCACCAAACCATTTTTCAATCGGTTCCCTCCATCAAACCAAACCATTCACCAATCATGACCCTCAACAACCTCGATCTTCTTCAACTCCTGCTCCACCGAATCTAATCCCCCACCGACTTACCATCAAACCCACAAACACCTGCACTTCACCCCTACTATCACCGAATCCAAATTACTCTCATCCTTCATCTCCACATGTCATTCTCCACCTCATCTGAACTTTGATCATGAATTATAGTATGATTTAAAATTAAACCCTTGATCCAATGTGAATCTGATATTAAATTGAGTTTTTTAATGTAGTTAAAATCTAACCATTGGATATTAATTGAGAATTCAATATGATGACAATCAAGCCATTGATCATGGAATCTTCAATGAGATTAAAATCTGCTATTTGATCTTGGATTTCATGAAAATAAAATATGGCCATTTCAATGTGAAATAAATATGGCCCTTTAATTTGGAGCTTTTGATGAGTTGAAAAACCAAGCCATTGACCATGCATTTTTATCAAGTGATGATATGAGAGTAAGGACCATTGGATGATTGAATTTTTCTAATTTTGATCATGTGATAATATTACTTGTGAACCATCGATCATGATAATTTTAATGCATTGATCTTGACCATTGATCATGATAATTTTAATGCGTTGATCTTGACCATTGATCATGATAATTTTAATGCGTTGATCTTGACCATTGATCATGATAATTTTAATACGTTGATCTTGACCATTGATCATGATAATTTTAATGCGTTGATCTTGACCATTGATCATGATAATTTTAATGCGTTGAACTTAACCATTGATCATAATAATTTTAATGCGTTGATCTTGACCATTGATCATGATAATTTTAATGTGTTGATCTTGACCGTCAATCATGATAATTTTAATGGTTGATCTTGACCATTGATCATGATAATTTTAATGTATTGATCTTGACCATTTGATCATGATAATTTTAATGCTCAATCTGAACCATTGATCCATCTGATTTGATCCTTACCCATCTGATCATGATCCTTACCACTTGATTTGATCCTTATCCATTTGATCATGATCCCTACCATCCGATCAACATCTACACAACCATTTGATCAAGTCAAGCCACCATCACCACCATCAGATCAAACCATCATCATCACCATCTGATCAAGCCATCATCCTTTCAGATCATCCTCATCACGAGATCAGATTGTCATCATCGACAAATTAGATCATCATCACAACTCTATCTCACACTATCTGATCATCGTCTACGCGATCTGATCTGCCCATCACCCCATCTAATCATCATCTACACCATCTGATTGTCATCACCATCATCAACATCGTCACCATGTGATTGACAACTCACAGACTTACATATTGCTATGTTTTTAGATGTTCATTTGTTATGTTTAAAATGTTTATTGCTATATCTGTCTACTACACATGCTTGCTATATTTGTCTGCTATACATGCTCATTGCTATATCTATCTGTTACACATGCTTATTGTTATATCTGTCTGCCACATGCTTACTGTCATATTTCGATGCTTACTTCCATGTTTGGATGCATACTGCTATGTTTGGATTACTACCACTGCTATAGTTGGAATATTTTCATTTTCCATATTTGTCTTGGAAAGTGATAAGTTGAAAAAATAACAATTAGGGTAGAAAACCCTAAAAATGGAAAGAATAGAAATTAGGGTAGAAAACCTTAAAAATGGAAACAAAATAGCAATTAGGGTAGAAAACCCTAAGAATGGAAAGAAAATAGCAATTAGGGTAGAAAACCCTAAAAATAGAAAGAAAATAGCAATTAGGGTAGAAAACCCTAAAAATAGAAAAAAAAAATAGCAATTAGGGTAGAAAATCCTAAAAATGGAAATAATACAGCAATTAGGATTGAAAACCTTAAAAATAGAAAGAAAACAATAATTAGGGAAAGTGAAACCCTAAAAATAGAAAGAATAATTAGGGCAAGATAAACTCTAAAATAAAGAGAATAATTAGGGTATGAAACCATAAAAAATGAAAATCACAATGAAAAGGGATAGGAAATCCTAAAAACCTAAAAATGAAAAAAATAAAAATGGTAGGAATTTAGGTCTCATCCCTAGATCCTATTGGAAAAAATAGAAAGAATTTGGTACACATCCCAAATAAAAATGGTTGGAATTTAGGTCTCATCCCTAGATCCTATTGACAAAAATAGAAAGAATTTAAAACACATTCAAAATCCGACTCTCACAATCATTTCGAACTACGTCGTACCTGATTTCTAGGGCACACCCTAGAATACGTAGGTAATTTGGGAATCTCAAATACGGTACAAAGCCACCCATCAACCATCCATTCAGCATAAACTTCAATTTGAACAAAGAATCTAATTGAAGCAAATGCATAAATCACTTCCATAATCTTTAATCACAAAACCCTTTTCGAACTAAGTTTTTGGACTTGATTTCCAGGATTGGAATACATAGGCAGTTTGAGATGTCTTACACGTCTCAGATTCAGTCCAAAACTGAACCATCTTTGATCCGGTTCACTGTATAATATTGTACATTATATTTGCTTGTTTATTTGCTTTAAAACATGATTGGCTGAACCCTAAGTTAGAATAACTTAGCAACTTGGTTTAGGACATCCCCCATTGAACCCTAGTCATCCAGTTGACAGAGCACAGTCAAAATTAGAGTTTAAGGAAAGTTTAGGAGGCCAATATTGATCGGGCAGTTTGGGTGCCTAACACATTCCCATAACCGTACCCTAAATACTTACCCGATCTCTTGCAGATCAAAGAACTGATACATTGGGTCACGAGTCAATAGAAGTCTTACTTTAGGGTGAGGCTATATTTTTAGAGGTCTTAGGCCTTAATCTAGGTGACGACTCCAACAGAACAATTGATCTTCATCGATACGGATATACATTCATCCTGAGGAGGATCATCGATTTTCCATTGTCCTCACAGTGGCGACTCCGCTGGGGAATAATATTCAGACTCCTAGAATACTTCTCTTATATTGATTTGCTTGACATTTGCTGCTAGGTCTAGGGTACTATTATTTATTGTTTGTACATATTGCTTTGAGTGGTATGGGTTCAGTCACACTTTCATGCAAGTAGCCGAACCGGGTCCCATGCATGTGGGACAACCCGCTAGGCGAAACACACAACCTTGGCTTGTACTTTGTAAGATCATGATCGACGAGCAGCCTCTGACGAGCGTTTCTCGGGTCCGCCCGGGAACGCGTTATGCTACTCCACGTCGCTTGATTCTTGCATCATAGTATATAAAGGGATTGGGGGCCCATTATTCATCGTGCATTCAGAGATAGGTTATCCCGTCCTCATCAAGGTGGCATTTTCTGTCCTAATCCAGTTTGAGCCATATGTATGTTATTTTTGGTCCATCTTTGAACCAACATGGTAAAGTCTACTCAATCATAATATTTACATCCGAGATGTCGAAGTTCTGTCCATTTTTGTCCTTGACTTGTCAACATGTTTGGATCCACACTTGAGTATTCTTGTCTCTCACTCGTTGAGAGTGTGAGGGTTACGTATACTCGCATACACATTAGTATGGGCGGTCTATACGCCCTCCATCATAAAAAGCTCATTGTGTTGACCGTTCAATATTGATATATCAATCTCAAAAAACGATCAGAAAATCTCTGTCACGACATAGATACTGTGATCAAGTCAAAAGTTATCGATTTGTTCAATCATGAACCACTTTTGTCATCCTTCATGAAAATTATAAATAAGCATATCCGTTTCAATTTCTTGGAATTTTTTGAACCACATGGTCGAACCTTGGTGCTACAATGATCCATTCGGAATCTTGAGGCCCCAAGACCAATCATGGGGTTATTCAAATACAAATAAATTATTACAGATGATGTCTAATGGTCGGTTTTCATGAAGGAGCTAACTTTGTTTGGTCGAGTCAGCTTGTATGTGTATGTGTATTCTTCTTGTGTCTAGTCACTTCTGAGTCTTAACCTTCATTCATTGTTTTTATAGAAAGAAAAAAAAAAAAAAAAAAAAAAAAAATAAAAGAAAAAACCAAAAAATTGAAAAAAACCCAAAAAAAAAAGTTTGAACTAGGGAGGATAGGATTGTCTAGACTTAAGAGAACACCTGAGTGAGTATACAAAGCATCCACTCTTATTACATCCACTCATAGGAAGGTCTTATCATCACCGGTTTAGGTCTCGGTTCATGTTCACAAGGAGGACTTTTGTACCTCAAAGTGTTGGAATGGCTAGAAGACAGTATATTGAGAGCCCGAATATTTCAGAGCGGAATTAAAATTCCAAGATCGGAGTTGAAGAATCCAAGAAGTTAGAAAGCTGAACCATAAATTCTGAGAGATTACATGTTTCTTTCCCTTGTTAGCATACCTGCCAATTTTAAATGAAAAAACTAAGATTGGAAAGCATTTCGTTCACCCTTGGCGATTGAGCCACTTTTACTGACGGAGTTGGTTTCTGACTCTGAAATTACTTTCATCATCCAAGGTAACCCGAACTCAAAGGAGTAGCCCTCGAACCTTCAAGAATGTCCCACCCACCTCCTAAAATCCATGATGAAAAGGAAGACCATGTGGTCAATTGTATCCCAAAATTGAGGTAGTCTAAAAATGAACTTCAAGTGCACCCTAAACTAGGGAACAACCAAAATGTCAGTGCACCCTAAATTGGGACACAACCAAAATGTCAGTACATCTTAAACTGGGGCATAACCAAAATGTCAATGGATTTGAAGTAGGGCAAACAGAAAAGGGGAATAGACCGAACAAGTGTATAGGTCAGAGTTTCATGACATCCAAACTGGGGCATAAGATTGGGATACATAAACCAAACTGAGGCATAGACCAAGTGAATGTAAAACCCGAACTGGGGCATAAATCAAAATGGTAATAGACTCAAGAGGGGTTTAGCTCAAGATGGAAAGGGTTAAACACATGTCGATAGATAGGCGTAATGAGCCTTACTAGCGAAAGTCTGAATGGAGATTCGGTCTTACAACCAATCATAAGTTGGCGTCAATGATGTCGTATCCAATTGGGATAACTCGGTGAATTACTTGTCTAAACTGGCTACCATTAGTATCTGATAGGTCATCTATGTTTGGGCTTAAGCTCGATATGTTTGTAGACGGTCCAGTCCAAATGCTTTAAATAAATGAACAATAATCATCCCATTTGAGACATCAACAACAGTGCTTTACTACTTTCAATCCATTCCTTCCCAGTTTGATATTTCTTCCTCTACCATGTCCGTTGCTAATTCTGATTCTGATGACGATTGAGATGATGAGCTGCAACCTGAACTTCTACTCCATCGACCTTTAGAGAAATGAAAGCTCAACACACACGTGAAAGTTATAGACGATTAAGTTGAAGTCATGCAAGCATTCTCAAAGATACAAGTTGGTACATCAAAATGTCATCCCATTTGGTCAATTTATAGAAAGAATTTTTTTGGGATATTTCCTTGAAAGTGGAGAACATTTATATACTCATAAAGGTGGTTCATTCAGTTTTGTAAAAATGGGTCTACAGACAAGGACCATTCAAGTGATTAAGTTTTCTACAAGTACATGACATCTACAGACATGAAGTGTGTTACAGATCAACCTCAAAGTCAAAGATGAGCTAAAAAAAAAAAAGAGAATATAAGAGAGCTATACAAATAATGAGGTTGGTTGACAAACTCCATTGGAACAGTGATGGTGGACTAATCCAACTACGATGCATAGACATGGGGCAACTACTTTGAAATACTAATGATGAATTAGTTCGATTACAAGGCATATACATGGGTCAACTCCTTTGGAGCCCTGCTGATTGACGAGTTCAGTTATAGAGCAATAAGACAATTGGTTCTCATACAGTGACTTATAGACACTTATAGACACCATTTCTTAGAACTTGATTGGAGACCTGATTGTTTGTTGTGATTCACATTATGTGTTGAGTTGGATTTTCGATATTGGTCATTACATCCAGACCATACAGGGGATGGTCTTATCACTTTGTTGTAATCAGAGGATGATTTCTTATTGGCTAAAGACTCTCTGTCCTGTCCATCAATCTGACCAAATTTCACAGAGTCTATATTACATGCCCTTACTTCAAATGTCACAAAATTTTATGGTATCGTCTCTTGTGAACGTGTCATCTTTTGATATATAAATTTTGTTCAATAAATCTGACTAGAATATCTATCTGTCGTTCATCATTTCGATGGCGTCCAAGAATTCCATAGTCCTTTGTTGCTATCCAATAAAATGGCATCACCTAGTGGAGACTCAAAAGTCGCTTGCCTATATCAATGTGTGCAGGCTTGAACTTAGACATTGGGCAAAATCACCCATTTATCCAAACATCATGAGTTTAGTTGAGCCCCCTATTTGAAACTCTAGCTGAGTTTATTTGAATGTAAAAAAAAGATGACCCATACAAATTTAAAAAAAATGAAATAAAATTGAGTCCTTGTCATCATTTGTCCCTCATTAAAAAGACCTAATTGCCCTTTGATCAAAGTGAAACCCATATAAATTCGGAAGGAATGCAGAACATATCAAGATTGTCTTTTAAAGAAAAGAAACATGTTTCTCTCAGTCTAGATTAAGACAAGTCAAGGAAAGTCAATCAAATCATGATCTCTAGTTCCTCTTGGATTCCGAGCAATGTTAGTGGATAAAATGCATATTCTAACCCCCATTGCGGCTACCTCAATATTTATGAAAAGTTCAACCCATTTTGGAAATGAAGAAAGACATGAATAGAAAAGAACATAAAAAAAAAGAATAAAAGATTAGAGGAAAGAAAGGTGAAAGTACAGAGAACAAAGAAGAATGAATGAAAAAAAAAGAAACATAAAAGAAGAAAAAAAAAAGAATGAAAGATCATGGGAAGAGAGAGAAAGCTCTGTCCCGAACTATGCAGAACCTGATTCTGGAGGGACGGAAGTCCCAAAGGATACGTAGGCAATTTGGGACACCCCAAATTCGGTCCAGAGGTTGTACATCCAGAGGCTGTACATCCAGAGGCTACACATCCAAAGGCTACACAGCCAAAGGCTATACATTCAGAGGTTACAAATCCAGAGCACAAAGCACAGTTACAGTTACATCATGAGCGGTCTTCAGCTAAAGTCACAGACCTGATATGGTCGCTAC
The DNA here is from genome assembly GCA_028583415.1 of Protea cynaroides. NCBI lineage: Eukaryota > Viridiplantae > Streptophyta > Magnoliopsida > Proteales > Proteaceae > Protea > Protea cynaroides. The sequence goes on from CM053266.1 coordinate 77,408,344, forward strand.
TCAAGAAGCTTGACAATTACAGTTATATCATGAGCGGTCTTGAGCTAAAATCACAGACCTGATAAGGTCGCTACTCAAGAAGCTTGACAATTACAATTACATCATGAGCGGTCTTGAGCTAAAGTCATAAACTTGATGAGGTTGCTACTCAAGAAGCATGACAGTTACAGTTACATCATGAGCGGTCTTGAGCTAAAGTCACAGACCTGATAAGGTCGCTACTCAAGAAGCTTGACAATTACAATTACATCATGAGCGGTCTTGAGATAAAGTCACAGACCTGATGAGGTCGCTACTCAAGAAGCTTGACAGTTACAGTCACATCATGAGCGGCCTTGAGCCAAAGTCACAGACCCGATGAGGTCGCTACTCAAGGAGCTTAACATCTACAGTTGTTTATTGTGGAATAGTAGAATCCAGATCAAGAGCAAAATAATGCAAAAATGGGCCACTTTGTCTTCGGCCTCAATTGTTTACCATCTCAGCTGAAGAGGGGCATCTGTAAGCATCCCATTTTTGTCATTTCCAACTGAACAAAGTCCTACTAGTGTGTGGACAACAAAGGAAGAGAGATGAGTAAAAATTTGGTTTTTACTACGATCTTGAGGTAGTTTTTGGCAGGTCCCAACACAAGGTCATAGGCTGTAATCTACATGGATGAATAGGTCTTGGAATTATCTTCGAAATGAAACCAGAATTGCTCAATTCTGATATCAAATTAAGAAGATATGATAATTTTAGTCGGATGATACGTACAAGGGAGGTTTCTAAAATTATCATAAATAATCCCAGGGGCTTTCATGTAAATTATTGTAAGTTGGATTGTTTGAATTTCAAATCATCATATCTTGACCATTCGACATCCGAATGATATGGTTTAAGTACCATTATTCCTTATTTTTAGTCCTCTTCAAAGTGGACGTGAAAAAATCTCAGGTAGAAGTCACCGGTGGACCCCATACAAGCTTTCATGCAAAATTATCGTTAGAACATCAAAACTTCATATCTTTGTCATTCTACATCGAATTCAGATGATTCCAAAGCCATTATTCTTCAATTGTGATGTCCTACAAAGTGGATGTGAAAAATCTCGGATATAAGTCTCCGGAGGGACCCATGCAAAATTACATATGAAAATGGTCATTTAATCTTTGAAAATTCATATTTTGGTCACACTATATCCAAATCAGGTAATTTCAGTTTCATTATGTTCCATTTTTAGTATTCTACAAATTAAACATAAAGAATTTCCGGTAGAAGTCCCCGAAGGATCCCATGCAGAAGGGTCAGCCAAATTATCGATAATTGACCTTCTCAAACTTCAAAAATTCATAAGTTGGCCATTTTATTTCCAAATGAGGTGATTCAAGCTCTAATATTCCTCATTTTTAGTGTTCTACAAAATGAACGTAGAAAATTTAGAATAGAGGCTATCGAAAAATTCCATGCGGAATGACAATGAAAATAGCCCATGAAATGACAGAGAGAGAAACCCATTCAATCCAGTCAACTCATCTCAACTCAAGCCATTCTTGGCCCAACCCAGTCAATCCAGTCAACTCATCTCAACCGAAGCCAATCTTGACCCAACCCAATCAATCCTTGTCATTCCGGACCAAATCTATTGGACTCATGTGCATGTATATTATACATATTATTAGATTATGTATTGCTTTAGGTATTAAATTATATTTTTATGGATTGAATATATGTATATATATTTATTGGAGGAGATAGTTGGCTAATGGTTCGGCTAGGCTAGGAAAGAGTTCCAAAAAAAGATTGAATAGAGATTGTGGAGAAAAAAAAAGGAAAGGAAAAGAGAGAAAGGGGAGGAGATGTGAAAGAGAGAATCAGAGAGAGATTAAGGGAAATCCGAGAGAGGTTAGGAAAAAGAAAAAAAAGAAAGAAAAGAGAGAATCTGAGAGAATAAGAGAAAGAGAGAAAATAAGAGAAAGAGAAAGAAATAAAAAAAAAAGGAAAAGAAAAAAAATGAAGGAACTTTCACGTTTTCTAGAAAGAAAACGTAAAAGAGAGAGAGAAGAAGAGAAGAAAATGAAAGAAAGAGAAGAAGAGAAGAAAAGGAAAGAAAGGAAAGAGAAGAAAAGGAAAGAAGAAAAGGAAAAAGAAAGAAAAGAAAGAAAAGAGAAGAAAAGAAGAAAAGGAAAAGAGAAGAAGAGAAGAAAAGGAAAAGAAAGAAAAGAGAAGAAAGGAAAAAGAAAGGAGAAGAAAAAGAAAGAGAAAAGAGAAGAAAAGGAAAGAGAGAGAAGAAGAGAAGAAAAGGAAAGAAAGAGAAGAAGAGAATAAAAGCAAAGAAAGAGAAGAAGAGAAGAAAAGGAAAGAGAGAGAAGAAGAGAAGAAAAGGAAAAAGAAAGAAAAGAGAAGAAAAGGAAAGAAAGAGAAGAAGAAAAGAAAAAGGAAAGAGAAAGAAGAAGAGAAGAAAAGGAAAGAAAGAGAGAGATGGGGAAGAGGAAAAAAAAAGAAAGAAAAAGAAGGAAAGAAAAGGAGACGAGATCTAGAAGAGGGAGAAGAAGGAAAGAAGAGGGGAGAGGGAAAGAAGAACGAGATAAAAGAGAGGGCTGAGAGGGAGGGAAAAAAAAGAGGGAAAAGGGAGAAAAAGAGAGAGAGAGAGAGAGAGAGAGAGAGAGACGGGAAAAGAGAGGTAGCATTGACGAGGAGAAGAGAAGAGGAGCAGCAAAGATAATGAAGGAGAGGAGAGGAAGAAGGTGTAGCAGAGGCAGGTAAGCTCTGCTTTCGTGATTGCCTCAGCTTTCGTTATTGATTTTTTATGTAATTTTTTTTTCTAATCTGTGTACCTACCTATCTCGATACCCGATGAAACCTGCAAACCTCCATAACCAACATCTCAACTCCGCCACCAAATCATTTTTCAATCGGTTCCTTCCATCAAACCCAACCATTCACCAATCATGACCCTCAATAACCCCCATCTTCTTCAACTCCTGCTCCACCGAATCTAATCCCCCACTGACTTACCATCAAACCCACAAACACCTGCACTTCACCCCTACTATCACCAAATCTAAATTACCCTCATCCTTCATCTCCACATATCATTCTCCACCTCATCTAAACTTTGATCATGAATTGTAGTATGATTTAAAATTAAACTCTTGATCCAATGTGAATCTGATATTAAATTGAGTTTTTTAATGTGATTAAAATCTAACCACTGGATATTAATTGAGAATTCAATATGATGACAATCAAGCCATTGATCATGGAATCTTCAATGAGATTAAAATCTGGTATTTGATCTTGGATTTCATGAAAATAAAATATGGCCATTTCAATTTGAAATTAATATGGCCCTTTAATTTGGAGCTTTTGATGAGTTGAAAAATCAAGCCATTCACCATGCATTTTTATCAAGTGATGATATGAAAATAAGGACCATTGGATGATTGAATTTTTCTAATTTTGATCATGTGATAATATTACTTGTGAACCATCGATCATGATAATTTTAATGCGTTGATCTTGACCATTGATCATGATAATTTTAATGCATTGATCTTGACCATTGATCATGATAATTTTAATGCGTTGATCTTGACCATTGATCATGATAATTTTAATGTGTTGATCTTGACCGTCAATCATGATAATTTTAATGTGTTGATCTTGACCATTGATCATGATAATTTTAATGTATTGATCTTGACCATTTGATCATGATAATTTTAATGCTCAATCTGAACCATTGATCCATCTGATTTGATCCTTACCCATCTGATCATGATCCTTACCACTTGATTTGATCCTTATCCGTTTGTTATGATCCCTACCATCCGATCAGCAACTACACAACCATTTGATCAGGTCAAGCCACCATCACCACCATCAGATCAAACCATCATCCTCACCATCTGATCAAGCCATCATCCTTTCGGATCATCCTCATCACCAGATCAGATTATCATCACAACTCTATCTCACACTATCTGATTATCATCTACGCCATCTGATCTGCCCATCATCCCATCTAATCATCATCTATACCATCTGATCGTCATCACCATCATCACCATGTGATTGACAACTCACATACTCACATATTGCTATGTTTTTAGATGTTCATTTGTTATGTTTAGAATGCTTATTGCTATATCTGTCTGCTACACATGCTTGCTATATTTGTCTGCTATATCTATCTGTTACACAAGCTTATTGTTATATCTGTCTGCCACATGCTTACTGTCATATTTCGATGCTTACTTTCATGTTTGGATGCATACTGCTATGTTTGGATTACTACCACTGCTATAGTTGGAATGTTTTCATTTGCCATATTTGTCTTGGAAAGAGATAAGTTGAAAAAATAACAATTAGGGTAGAAACCCTAAAAATGGAAAGAATAGCAATTAGGGTAGAAAACCATAAAAATGGAAAGAAAATAGCAATTAGGGTAGAAAACCCTAAGAATAGAAAGAAAATAGCAATTAGGGTAGAAAACCCTAAAAATGGAAAGAAAATAGCAATTAGGGTAGAAAAACCTAAAAATAGAAAAAAAATAACAATTAGGAGCCTAAAAATGGAAGGAAACAAATTAGGATTAAAAATAGAAAAAAAAGAAAACAATAATTAGGGAAACTGAAACCCTAAAAATGGAAAGAATAATTAGAGCATGATAAACCCTAGAATAAAGAGAATAATTAGGGTATGAAACCCTAAAAAATGAAAATCACAATGAAAAGGGATAGGAAACCCTAAAAACCTAAAAATGGAAATAACATAATGGTAGGAATTTAGGTCTCACCTCTAGATCCTATTGACAAAAATAGAAAGAATTTGGTACACATCCCAAATAAAATGGGGAATTTAGGTCTCATGTTACAACTTGCGAAGAGGGGCACTGTAAGCACCCCATTTTTGCCTTTCAACGAACAAAGTCCTACTAGTGTGGGACAACAAAGGAAGAAAGATGAGTAAAGTTGGGTTTGACTATGACCTCGAGGTGTTTTGGTAGGTCCCACAACAAGGTCAAGGCGAATCGCATGGATGCATAGGTCTTGGAATTATCTTCGAAATGAAACCGAATGCTCAATTCTGATATCAAACAAGAAGAATGATCATTTTAGTCGGATGATACGTACAAGGGAGGTTTCTAAAATTATCATAAATAATCCCAGGGGCTTTCATGCAAATTATCGTAAGTTGGATTGTTTGAATTTCAAATCATCATATCTTGACCATCTGACATCTGAATCATATGGTTTAAGTATCATTATTCCTTATTTTTAGTCCTCTTCAAAGTGGACATGAAAAATCCCGGGAAGAAGTCACCGGTGGGCCCCATATAAGCTTTCATGCAAAATTATCGTTAGAACTTCAAAGCTTCATATCTTTGTCGTTCTACTTCGAATTCAGATGATTCCAAAGCCATTATTCTTCATTTGTGATGTCCTATAAAGTGGACATGAAAAATCTCGGGTAGAAGTCTCCGGAGGGTCCCATGCAAAATTACATATGAAAATGATCATTTAATCTTAGGAAATTCATATATTGGTCACACCATATCCAAATCAGGTAATTTCAGTTTCATTATGTTTCATTTTTAGTATTCTACAAAGTAGACGTAGAGGATTTTCGGTAGAAATCCCTGATGGATTCCATGCAGAAGGGTTAGCCAAATTATCGATAATTGGTCTGCTTAAACTTCAGAAATTCATAAGTTGGCCATTTTATTTTCAAATGAGGTGATTCAAGCTCCAATATTCCTCATTTTTAGTGTTCTACAAAGTGAACGTAGAAAATTTAGAATAGAGGCTATCGAAAAATTTCATGCGGAATGGCAACGAAAATAGCCCATGAAATGATAGAGAGAGAAACCCAGTCAATCCAGTCAACTCATCTCAACCCAAGCCAGTCTTGGTCCAACCCAGTCAATCCAGTCAACTCATCTCAACCCAAGCCAATCTTGGCCCAAGACAGTCAATCCTTGTCAATCCGGATCAAATCTATTGGACCCATGTGCAAGCATATTATACATATTATTAGATTATGTATTGCTTTAGGTATTAAATTATATTTTTATGAATTGAATATATGTATATATATTTATTGGAGGAAATAGCTGGCTAATGATTCGGTTAGGCTAGGAAAGAGATCCAAAAAAAGATTGAATAGAGATTGTGGAGAAGAAAAAAGGAAAGGAAAAGAGAAATGGGGGAGGGGACGTGAAAGAGAGAATCGGAGAGAGATTGAGGGAAATCCGAGAGAGATTGGGAAAAAGAAAAAAAAAAGAAAGAAAAGAGAGAATCTGAGAGAATAAGAGAAAGAGAGAGAATAAGAGAAAGAGAAAGAAATAAAAGAAAAAAGGAAAAGGAAAAAAAAAAGAAGGAACTTTCACGTTTTCTAGAAAGAAAACGTGAAAAAGAGAGAGAAGAAGAGAAGAAAAGGAAAGAAAGAGAAGAAGAGAAGAAAAGGAAAGAAAGGAAAGAGAAGAAAAGGAAAGAAGAAAAGGAAAAAGAAAGAAAAGAGAAGAAAAGGAAAGAAAGAGAAGAAAAGGAAAGAAGAAAAGGAAAGAGAGAAGAAGAGAAGAAAAGGAAAAAAGAAAGAAAAGAGAAGAAAAGGAAAGAGAGAGAAGAGAGAAGAAGAGAAGAAGAGAAGAAAATGAAAGAAAGAGAAGAAGAGAAGAAAAAGAAAGAGAGAGAAGAAGAAGAGAAGAAAAGGAAAAAGAAAGAAAAGAGAAGAAAAGAAAAGAAAGAGAAGAAGAGAAAAAAGGAAAGAGAGAGAAGAAGAGAAGAAAAGGAAAGAAAGAGAGAGATTGGGAAGAAGAAAAAAAAATAAGGAAAGAAGAGGAGACGAGATCTAGAAGAGGGAGAAGAAGGAAAGAAGAGGGGAGAGGGAAAGAAGAACGAGATAAAAGAGAGGGCTGAGAGGGAGGGAAAAAAAGAAAGAAAGAAAAAACGAGAGAGAGAGAGAGAGAGAGAGAGAGAGAGACGGGAAAAGAGAGGTAGCATTGACGAGGAGAAGAGAAGAGGAGCAGCAAAGATAAAGAAGGAGGAGAGGAAGAAGGAGTAGCAGAGGCAGGTAAGCTCTGCTTTCGTGATTGCTTCAGCTTTCGTTATTGATTCTTTATGTAATTTTTTTTTCTAATCTGTGTACCTACCTATCTCGATACCCAACGAGACCTGCAAACCTCCATAACCTGCATCTCAACGCCGCCACCAAACCATTTTTCAATCGGTTCCCTCCATCAAACCAAACCATTCACCAATCATGACCCTCAACAACCCCCATCTTCTTCAACTCCTGCTCCACCGAATCTAATCCCCCACCGACTTACCATTAAACCCACAAACACCTGCACTTCACCCCTACTATCATCAAAGCCAAATTACCCTCATTCTTCATCTCCACATGTCATTCTCCACCTCATCTGAACTTTGATCATGAATTGTAGTATGAATTAAAATTAAACCCTTGATCCAATGTGAATCTGATATTAAATTGAGTTTTTTAATGTGGTTAAAATCTAACCATTGGATATTAATTGCGAATTCAATATGATGACAATCAAGCCATTGATCATGGAATCTTCAATGGGATTAAAATCTGGTATTTGATCTTGGATTTCATGAAAATAAAATATGGTCATTTCAATGTGAAATTAATATGGCCCTTTAATTTGGAGCTTTTGATGAGTTGAAAAACCTAGCCATTGACCATGTATTTTTATCAAGTGATGATATGAAAATAAGGACCATTGGATGATTGAATTTTTCTAATTTTGATCATGTGATAATATTACTTGTGAACCATCGATCATGATAATTTTAATGCGTTGATCTTGACCATTGATCATGATAATTTTAATGTGTTCATCTTGACCATTGATCATGATAATTTTAACGTGTTGATCTTCACCATTGATCATGATAATTTTAATGCATTGATCTTGACCATTGATCATGATAATTTTAATGCGTTGATCTTGACCATTGATCATGATAATTTTAATGTGTTGATCTTGACCGTCAATCATGATAATTTTAATGTGTTGATCTTGACCATTGATCATGATAATTTTAATGTATTGATCTTGACCATTTGATCATGATAATTTTAATGCTCAATCTGAACCATTGATCCATCTGATTTGATCCTTACCCATCTGATCATGATCCTTACCACTTGATTTGATCCTTATCCGTTTGATCGTGATCCCTACCATCCGATCAGCATCTACACAACCATTTGATCAGGTCAAGCCACCATCACCACCATCAGATCAAACCATCATCCTCGCCATCTGATCAAGCCATCATCCTTTCAGATCATCCTCATCTCCAGATCAGATTAACATCATCGACAAATTAGATCATCATCACAACTCTATCTCACACTATCTAATCATCATCTATGCCATCTGATATGCCCATCACCCCATCTAATCATCATCTACACCATCTGATCGTCATCACCATTATCACCATCGTCACCATGTGATTGACAACTCACATACTCACATATTGCTATGTTTTTAGATGTTTCATTTGTTATGTTTAAAATGCTTATTGCTATATCTGTCTGCTACACATGCTTGCTATATTTGTCTGCTATACATGCTCATTGCTATATCTATCTGTTACACATGCTTACTGTTATATCTGTCTGCCACATGTTTACTATCATATTTAGATGTTTACTTCCATGATTGGATGCATACTGCTATGTTTGGATTACTACCACTGGTATAGTTGGAATATTTTTATTTACCATATTTATCTTGGAAAGAGATAAGTTGAAAAAATAGCAATTAGGGTAGAAAACCCTAAAAAGGGAAATAATAGCAATTATGGTAGAAAACCTTAAAAATTGAAAAAAAATAACAATTAGGGTAGAAAACCCTAAAAATGGAAAGAAAATAGCAATTAGGGTAGAAAACCCTAAAAATGGAAAGAAAATAGCAATTAGGGTAGAAAACCCTAAAAATAGAAAGAAAATAGCAATTGAGGTAGAAAACCCTAAAAATGGAAAGAATACAGCAATTAGGGTAGGAAACCTTAAAAATAGAAAGAAAATAATAATTAGGGAAAGTGAAACCCTAAAAATGGAAAGAATAATTAGGGCAAGATAAACCCTAGAATAAAGAGAATAATTAGGGTATGAAACCCTAAAAAAATAAAAATCACAATGAAAAGGGATAGGAAATCCTAAAAACCTAAAAATGGAAACAACAAAAATAGTAGGAATTTATGTCTCATCCCTAGATCCTATTGACAAAAATAGAAAGAATTTGATACACATCCCAAATAAAAATGATAGGAATTTAGGTCTCATCCCTAGATCCTATTGACAAAAATAAAAAGAATTTGATATACATCCCAAATAAAAATGGTAGGAATTTAGGTCTCATCCCTAGATCCTATTGACAAAAATAGAAAGAATTTGGTACACATCCCAAATAAAAATTGTAGGAATTTAGGTCTCATCCCTAGATCCTATTGACAAAAATAGAAAGAATTTGGTACACATTCCAAATCCGACTCTCACAATCATTTCGAACTACGTCGTACCTGATTTCTAGGGCATACCCTGGAATACGTAGGCAATTTGGGAATCCTAAATACGGTACAAAGCCACACATCAACCATCCATTCAGCATAAACTTCAACTTGAATAAAGAATCTCAAAGCCACACATCAACCATCCATTCAGCATAAACTTCAACTTGAATAAAGAATCTAATTGAAGCAAATGCATAAATCACTTCCATAATCTTTAATCACAAAACCCTTTTCGAACTACGTTTTTAGACTTGATTTCCAGGATTGAAATATGTAGGCAGTTTGAGATGTCTTATACGTCTCAGATTCAGTCCAAGACTGAACCATCTTTGGTCCGGTTCACTGTATAATATTGTACATTACATTTGCTTGTTTATTTGCTTTAAAACATGATTGGCTGAACCTTAGGTTAGAATAACTTAGCAACTTGGTTTAGGACATCCCCCATTGAACCCTAGTCATCCAGTTGACCAAGCATAGTCAAAATTATAGTTTAAGGAAAGTTTAGGAGGCCGATATTGATCGAGCGGTTTGGGTGCCTAACACCTTCCCATAACCATACCCTGAAAACTTACCCGATCTCTTGCAGACCAAAGAACTGATACATTGGATCACGAGTCAATAGAAGTCTTATCTTAGGGTGAGGCTACATTTTTAGAGGTCCTAGACCTTAATCTAGGTAGCGACTCCAACAGAACAATTGATCTTCATCGATACGTATACATTCATCCCGAAGAGGATCACGATTTTCCATTGTCCTCATAGGCAACGAGCATCCAAAGATGGCAATGATCATCCAAACATGGCAGTGAGCATCCAAACATAGCATTGAGCATCCAAACATGGCAGTGAGCAGATTAGAGCATTAATCAAGCATCGATCATCAACAATGTGACCAAGATCATATTTGATCAACTATTCAAACTTGATGTAATCGATCATCATCAATTTGATCAAGGTCATGTTTGATCGATGGTTTAGATTCACTTAAAACATTCATGAGGTTAATCCAACCATTCAGATCACTCTAAATAAAGATCCAACAGCTTAGATGGCTTAAAAAAAGCCTATGATAAAAAAAACACTCAAAACACATATGATCAAGATCTAGCGGTTTAAATCACTCAAAGTCACAATGTAACCGTTCAGATTCATTTAAAATCAGTCACAAAGATAATCCAACAGTTGAGATTGCTTAAAATGATAATCTAACCATTAATATTCATTCAAATCACTCATAATGACCATCTAGCAGTTTAGATTTAGAATCAACATCCAATGGTCCATATTCATCATCATATGATCAAAATAAAATTATCATCCATGGATCAAATTTAACACTATAAAAATCCAAAATTAGTGGTATGATCTTCATCTCATAAAATTCCAAACATAAAGCCAGATCAATCTCATACAATTTAGATCATGTGGTTGGATCAATCATATTAAATTTCAAGCATTGGATCAATTTTCATCACATAAAATTCATTCATGATCAAGTGGGCTATAATTTTATCACATCAATTTCATGATCATGAGACAGAATTTAATCGCATAAAAATTCATGATCATATGATAACATTAAATCATAAAACAATTCATAATCATGGGATCAGGGGTTGTAGGGTGATCAAATGGTAAGTAGCTGCAGTTTGTGTGAGAGACTAGTTGCAAGGTTGATGGAGGGTAAGTGGTGTAGTGCAGGTTTGATAGAGTGTGGCAGCACTCTTTATGGCTTTCTAAATGGCGGTGGTTCAACAAGGTGTTGGGTTTAGGATAGGGTTGAAGTAAGTGGCGGGTGGCATGGTGGTGAGATTCTAATTTTGAATGTGATAGGATATGGTGCATGGAAGCTGAGGTGTTGATTGAAAGGAGTTAGTGGACCTAAAAAAATGCTACTGCAGGGTGATAGGTGTCATGAGGTTATCATCCATGAGGGTTTGGTGTATACAGGTGTTGAGATGGGAGGTTCAGAGTGGTGATGGCAATGGAGTTGATGCAGGTCCGATGAAGGAGAAGGTCGGTGGGGGTGATATGGCCAGGATGGAGTGAGATTAAGTGGATAAATTGGAAGGTAAATAGGTGGCGAACTGGGGGTTACAGCAGGTTTGAATCATCAGGTTCAGATCATTGGTAGGAGGGAGTTGCAATGAGGGCTGGGATATTGATGGTTGCAGGTTTTCGGTTGATGATGGTTGCATGGATCGTAGGCTGAGTCGGTGGGAATGAAGGTGCTGCAACAACAAAATAAACACAAACAGATGTGCGATATGGGTTACCTCAGGCAACCTTCCTCTCCTCCTCCTTCTTCTTCTTCCTCTCCTTCTTCTTCTTCTTCTTCTTCTTCATCTTCTGTTCTCTTTTCTGGTCCGCCTCTCTCTCGAGTCTTTCCCCTCTCTTTTCTGATTTTCGCCTCTTCTTCTCAACGCCTCCCTCTCCTTCATTTTTTTCTCTCTCCTTTTTCTCCTCCTCAATCCGCCATCTCCCTGTTTTTTTTGTTTTTTTTCTTCTTTTCTTCCCCCTCTCTCTCTCTCTCTCTCTCTCTCTCTCTCTCTCTCTCTCTCTTTTCAACACCTCTCTCTTATTTTTTATTTTTTTTTCTTCCTTTCCCCTCTCTCTCGGATTCTCCTCTCTTTATTTCTTTCCTTTTCTATTTTTTTTCTTTCCTCGGCAATCACTCCCTCCCCCTTTTGAATCCCTACGGCTTTTCTTCCTTTTCTATTTTTTTTCTTTTTCTCCTCCTGATCTCTCTCAATCCCTTTCCTTTTTTCTCATTCTTCCTTTCTTTTTTTTTTTTTTTTCAATCGTTCTCCAATCTCTCTCGGATTCTCCTCTCTTCTCATTCTTTCCTTTCTTCTTTTTTTTTTCAATCTTTCTCCCAATCTCTCTCGGATTCTCCTCTCTTCCCATTCTTTCCTTTCTTTTCTTTCCTAATCTTAGTCGATCTCTCTTGACACATATAATGTACATTTATACAATAATATATCATAAAATATACATAATAATATGTAATAACATACATATTAATCTATATAGTATATAATATATTCTATATAATTACATATATATATGGCACTATGCACATGGACGAACCGGTTCAGTCTAGACTGGTCTGACTTAAGTTGACTGGACTGGACTGACTTTAACTGAATTGGTTTGGACTGAGAATGACTTGAATTAACTGGATTTTCTCTCTCTATCATTTCATGGGCCATTTTCGCTGTCATTTCGAATGGAATTTTTCGATAGCCTTTATTCCAAATTTTCTACGTTCACTTTGTAGAACATTAAAAATGAGGAATATTGAAACTTGAATCATCACATTTGGAAATAAAATGGTCAACTTATGAATTTCTGAAGTTTAAACAAGCCAATTATCGATAATTTGGCTGACCATTTTGCATAGGAACCTTCAGAGACTTCTACCGGAAATTCTTTACGTCCACTTGTAGAGCACTAAAAATGGAACATAATGAAACTAAAATCACCTGATTTGGATATGGGGTGACCAAAATATGAATTTTCAAAGGTTAAATGACCATTTCCATGTGTAATTTTGCTTGGGATCCTTCGGAGACTTCTACCCGAGATTTTTTACATCCACTTTGTAGAACATCATAAATGAAGAATAATGGCCTTAAAATCATCTAAATCCGACGTAAAATGGAAAAGATATGAAGCTTTGAAGTTCTAACGATAATTTTGCATCAAAGCTTGTATGGGGCCCACTGGTGATTTTTACCCAATATTTTTCACGTCCACTTTGAAGAGGATTGAAAAGAAGAAATATTGGCCCTTCGAATCATCTGATTCCGATATCAAATGACCAAGATATGATGTCTTGAAGTTTGAATGATAATGCATGCATCATACGATAATTACGTAAATGTCATTGCACATTCAAACTGTGATATCTTTCTTGTTTGACGTCAGAATTTGATGATTCCGGTCTCATTTTGAAGATAATTTCACGACCAATTCATCCAAGTAGGTAATAGCCTATGACCCTACTGTGGGGTTCATTATAGAATCACCAACCTTTGGGTTAAAGGTCGAAAACCTACCATATTGGTTCACTTATGCTGAGGGTGGCAAAAATGGGGTGCTTACAGAGAGTCGACCACAACTATTCTAGAAGTTTTTCAGAAACATGTAGTTGAATGTTGTGGTCGCATATCATGGTCGCATGATATGCGACCACAAGGATCAACTACACAGTGTGTAGTCACATATATTGAGACCACAGGGTCGACTACATGATAACAATAAGTATATTTTGAGACCAGACAAGGTTTTCAACTACTATAACTTGGTAAACTTGAACACTACCTTAAATACATTAATTGTTTAGGTTCCCAATAGATTCAAAGTGACTTCCAAAGCTTGGAGCACATCAATCAAGGTGGGGCAAGACCTAATTAGATAATAACAAACTGTCTTACTTTATTTATCCAATGAAATTAATGTTTCTATGTCTGTATGCTTATAATGTGCATTTCACATATCATCCAATATTACTACTATTACTGTTCATGCATATTTTTTTTTGTCTATTTATAACGTGATGATGATGATGCTAGGAATAGGCATATGATTGTGTGTGTGATTAGTGTGTTGGATGTCAGTGAAGCATCAGGGAGAGGACGTGGCATTGTGGTTTAGCCTGGTCACTAGACTCTTAACTCTATCTCTACTTAAGTTTTACCCACTGACATTGTCGTATCGCCATTACCTTAGCAGAACTATTACGTCATAGGGCATCAGGGGGGGTGGTCTCGGATCGTGTGGTCTATGACTCTGCCAAGGGACCTTAGCTCTATCTCTATGGACATATTGAGGGATGCTGGGGTGAGGCCTTGGATACATGTGGATGGCATTAGGATTGGTTAGTTGCGAGCCCAGTTTGTATGCCCTCGCCAATAAGGGCTTACGTATTAGTATGGGTAGGGTATCAAGGGAAGTGTTGGCGGTGTGTGATCTGGACACTTTAGCTCTATCTCTATTCCATGGTGGGGTGGATGTGGGATGACAATGTTGTTTGATCCATTGGGTGGACCTACACACCTGTGTATAGAGGTGTGGTGGCCGCCAAACCTCTCTATAGGACATTGCAAACTTAAAACCAAACCAAAGATATGAATTGAATGCATGCATATGTTTGCGCATTGTTTTGTTCACTCACTGAACTCATGTAGGAGAGCTGACCCTCACGTATGCTATTCTTTTAGTTTCTGATGTTGCAGGTACTATTGTCGAAAGGTAATATCAATGCGCCAATGTATGGTTATGTGGCGGCGATGGACGTGCAAGCTATGGAGGACGAGCATGACTCATCATGCGACTGCTTCCACTGAGTTACGCTTAGCATTTTATTATGTATTTGACTTATGGGATTTGTAATAGTTTGTTATAATTATGTCTTGGTAACTTGGAGATAATTGGTTTATTATTTAGTTCTCATTGTAGACACTCAGTTCATTATTAATAAGACTTTCGCTATTTAATTTATCTCTGGTTATTACTATGGAATGTGTTTTGGTTTAACATGGTTGGCATGGTCTTTACGAGATCCTAGTTGAACCGTTGGTTCTTATGATGGTTCATCACACTGTTGGTTAGTCCAAAATTGGGGTGTGACAATGCTCCTATGTGATCCTGGCTTGGACCGTTGGTTCATATGACAGTTCATTCACACTTCTGGTTCTGTTAGAATTGGGGTGTGACAACCACACCAAGGGTCGATCCTCAAAGCGAGTCACCAATAACCCTAGCATAGCATTGGTATTTTACCCTTGAAACTCTGACCTCAAGATCTGCCGACGGACTTCTATATGGAGGTCCAAAAGTAGGTATGGATGGAGGTCTATTTGCAAATCTCGTGCAATTGGACAGGCCAAATATATGAACCAAACCTCTGGAAAGTGCTGGTCGAAGGTCCAATCACATGACTGTGCAATAGAATTGTACATAACCAAAAGTTCTTGGGAGAGGTCTAATCGATGATCTTGTTTCAAGATTGTGCAACCGGAGCTGTAGTCAAACAATCCCAAAAGGGGACCCTGATCTGTCCGGAGGGAAGGTTGGCAGTAGCCTCCAACTGGACACCCTTTTATGATTCTAGATCGTTGCCTATCATTGAATATTAACTTAATGGCCTCATGTATCGTAATTAGGTGACATTGCGTAGTTAAGACCAATTCACTTGGTACGGAATCATATATTAGCTAATGTCCAAGTAAGGGATAAAACCCTGAATTTGTTTGTATGCTTCTAATTAACTTGCATGTCTGTGTTGCATATTTTGATGAATAACTTGCTATCCAATAATGGCAATAATTCCTCATGCATTTGCATCTTGATATGATTATAGTGATGGTGTGATGTATGTATCATCTATGTGGGAAGTTGGAAAAGAGTCGAGGACCGTCGGACCAATTCGATATATAAGCACTGTCTATACGACCTGTACCTTAGTAGATTGACAGCTTCTAGGGGCAATAGACTGATAAATTGGGATATCTATTGGGGTACAGTCATAGGCATTTAATGGCATTTAGGATTGGTTAGAAGCATAATACTCGACGTTTGTAATCCTGGCCAATAGGGGGTTTTGTACTGGTGTGAGATGGGAGATGAGGGGGAGGTCTAGACGATGTTCGTCGGAGAGTCATAGGGCAGGACTCAGCCCTATCACCATCCATAATGCGAGACACATGGCTTCACTAGGATTGTCGGAGCAACACTGAGTGAGTGTCCATTCTCTCTCGTGCATGGAAATTACAACTAGCTTTGGTGAGCATAGTCAGGCCTTTCTACAGCACATGGAAAACTATACCTAGCTATGTTTGTTAAATTTTACTCATGCATATTTTCCTGCTTGATTCTCTATTTCTCACTCATCTCATGTTGGAGTGTAAGCACCCCATTTTTGCCATCCCTAATTGAACAAAGTCTTATCGAAGTGTAGATAGCAAAATGGGAGAGATGAGAGAAAGTTTGAAAAATACAGGGGAGGTGAGTGAAACTCTCTCAAAAATGATAGTCGATTAGTCCCGGCATGCTCTCTATAATGTTTTGAGAATAACTGAGATGATCCCCAGTGTCCAGAAGCCTAAGTAAAAACCATATGGCAAGTTGGTGAATCCCAATGCAAGGTTTAAATTTTGACTGCAACTTGGACATAGTTTTCGATGGACCCCATAGCAAGGACATGGACTGCAACCTATATGGATGCATAGGTCTTGGAAATACCTTTGAAATGAGACTAGAATCGCTCAATTCCGATGTCAAATGGAGAAGATATGGTGATTTTAGTCTGGGAATAAGAATAAGGGTATTTTCTAGAAATTAATAATAAATATCCAAGGGCCTGCATGCAAATTATCATAAGTTTAATTATTTAAACTTCATCTTCTCATATCTTGCTCATCCCACGTCCAAATATAGTGATCCAGTGCCATTATGCCTCATTTTTGGTACTCCACAAAGTGGACGTGGAAAATCTAGAGCAGAGGTCTCTGAGGATCCCATACGGAGCCGCAAGCCGATATGCCTGCTTAAATTTCAATTCCTCATAATTTTATTATCCGACGTCGTTCAAGTCTCAATATGTTTCATTTTTGGTGCTCTACAAAGTAGATGTGGAGAATTTGAGGCAGAGGTCTCCGAGGCACCCCATGCAGAGTTGCTAATCGAATTATCATAAATTGGCCTGTTTAAACTTCAGAAATTCATAAGTTGGTCATTTTACGTCCAAATGAGGTGATTCAAGCTCTAGTATTTCTCATTTTTATTGCTCTACAAAGTGAATATAGAAAATTTAGGACAGTGGCCGTCAAAAGATTCCATGCTGAATGATAGTAGAAATGGCCTATGAAATGATAGAGAGAAAAAACCAATATTGGCCCAACCCAGCTCAACCCATATCAGTTTAACCCAGTTAACTCATGTTGGTCCAACCCAATCAAGTTAGTCCAGCTCAATTAACCTTGAACAAATCAGCTCAGACCAAACCAATTCAGTCCCATGTGCATATACTTTATACATGTGTTATTATATTGCTATATATTATAGAGTAATGTATATGTATATTATCATATATATTATTTATATATTATATTTATATACTTTGATGGAAATCAGAAAAGAATGGACAGAAAAAATAACAATTAAGTAATTAAGGAAAGAGAGATATAGAGTCTCGATGGGACTCTAAAGAGAGAAAGCCATGGAGAAAAAAAGGGAGGGTCCACTAGGGTTTTCTGTTAGGCAAGAGAGAGAGAGAGAGAGAGAAAGCCACTTGGCCGTGGGTCCCATTGGCAAAAAGGAAATAAAAAAAAGAAGAAAAAAGGAATTCAAAGAGAGAGCCGTGAGGAGAAAGAAAAAAAGGGAAGAAAAAATAGAAAAAAAGAGACCAGAGAAACTTGGAAGGAACAAAAAAAAAAGAAAACAAAAATAAAAATAGAAAAAAGGAAAGAATAGAGAGAGAGAGACTCGGTGGCGAAACTTGGAAAGAAAAAAAAAGGAAAAAATAGAAAAAAAGAAAAGAAAAAAGAAAAAAAAACTCAGAAAAGAGAAAGTGGGAGAACGTAAGGGTGAGAGTGAAGAAAAGAGAAAAAAAACTCAAAGAAAAGAGAAAAAAAACTAAGAAAAGAGGGAAGTGGGAGAACATGAGGAGAGAGAGCTGGGAGATTAAGAGAGCACGGGAGAGAGAGTGAAATACAGAGAAGAGAGAAAAAGAGGAAATCAGAGAGAGGAATTCTAGAAAAAGAGAAGAGAGAAGGCAGAAAGAGGAGGAGAGAGTCGGTGGACTCTAAAAGAGAGAAGAAAGGTAGATCTGAAAAGACAGATCGAGAGAAGCGGAAGATTGAAGAAAAAGGGTAGAAGATTAGGAGAGAGAAGAGAGGTGAGTTTATTTGTTTTCATCTATTTTTTTTTTTCCATTTAACTTCTTATACAAACATGATCATCTTCAACTTGTTAGAGCACCATCGCCACTCCACATGGCTAGGCTACTCCTGAGCCACACCACCATCTCCAAACCCAGCTGCCACCATGACCAATCCCCCACGTATCACTCCCCACATTCGATAATTACTCATTCATTACCAGTTACAGCACTACCCAGCCACAACCACTTGACACAACATGTCACACCCCAATTCTGAACCAACCAGAATGGTGTGATGAACCGTTTATGATCCAACGGTTCAACCAAGATCTCGAATAGGCCATGTCCCTTTGCTTAAACCAGATACATCCACAACCATAATTAGAGTAAATAAACAATAGCGAAAGTCTTTAATATTAATGAACTGAGTATCTAACAGTGATAACATAAATAAATTATCCAATTATCTCCAAATGACTAAGACATAAAATAAAATAAATTTATCAATTACATGATCCGATAATCCAACAAATAAACCTAATAAAAAACACATGAGTTGCACTCGCACGACAAATCATGTGACTCCATCATAGCTTCCACGTCCATTGCCGCAATATGTCCATACATCAGTGCATTCACATAATCTTCTACAATAGGACCTGCATCATCAACTAAAAATATTCGACGTCGAAAGGGTGAGCACACATCATGGCTCAGTGAGTAAACAAAACAATGCAATAAACATATGCATGCATTCAATTCATATCTTTGGTCTGGTTCATAAGTTTGCAATGTGTAATAGAAAGGATAGGTGGCCACCGTACCTCTATACACGAGTATGTGAAGCTGCTCAATGGATCAAACACCATTGTCGTCCCACATGCACCTATCATGGAATAGGGATAGAGCTAAAGTGTCCGGATCAAACACCGCATTACACTTCCCCTGATGCCCTATCCATACCAACACGTAAGCCCCTATTGATGAGGGCTTACAAACTGGGCTCGTAATTAACCAATCCTAATGTCAAACAGTGTATCCAAGGCCTCACCCCAGCATCCCTCAGAATGTCCATAGAGATAGAGCTAAGGTCCCCCGACAGAGTCAGAGACTACACGGTCTGAGACCACCTCCCCTGACGCCCTACGACGTAATAATTTTGCTAAGGTAATAGCGATACGATGATGTTAGTGGATAAGACTTGAGTAAAGATAGAGCTAGAGTCCGGTGACCAGGATGAACCACAGTGTCACGTCCTCCCCCTGATGCTCCACTCGCATCAAGTACATCAACCACACACATGCATTCACATGCCTATTCCTAGCATCATCATCATCATCATGTTATAGATAAACAGAATTAAATATGTATGGCCAGTAATAATAGGAATATTGGATGACATGTGAAATGTACATTACAAGCATACAAGCATAGAATCATTCATGGCATTGGACTCAATAAATAAAAATAGTTTATTATTAGCCAATAAATTTAGGTCTTGTTCCCTCACCTTTGGTCGATAGTAGATCCTCGTTCAAGCTTTGTAAATCACTTTTAAACCACCTAGAAACCTAACAAATTTATAGATTTTAAATTAGAATTTATTTCCAGCAATTTAGACTAACAAAAACTGAGGGGTCGCAGGTGTGGCAACACCTGTGGTCTTAGTTTCTGCAACCACAGGGTGTATGGTCGCAAGGTATGGTCGCATATCCTGCGACCACACATGCGACCACACCCTCCCTGGAACTTTTCGAGGGCATGTGGTCATAAGGTGTGGTAGCATATCATGCGACCACACATGCGACCACACCCTTCCTGGACTTCCCGAGGGTGTGTGGTTGAATATGTGTGTCTCGTGTGGTCGCATATCATGCGACCACACATGTGATGGTCGACTTTTTCACTCACAACTCCATTCCTTCATGTTTGGATTCCTTGACTTATCATCATGGTCCTTCCTATGATTGTTCTATGGTTCAGAACTAATATTTTTACATAATCCTTCATCTACATAAATTCCTTCCATGGATTCTCTTGGAATTTGTCTATGGATTGATGATTGGGGTCTCACTTAAATCTCTATCTCCTTCATGAACTATTCTAGGCATTCAATTAACATGGGGAATATTTTCATACCTTAGGCTTGTTGAGGATTTAGAGTTTTCTATGAATTTTCCTCCTCTTAGTCTTCCTCTTCAATTCTGCTTCTCTTCCTCCTCTTCTCTTTCTCTCACTTTCAATTCGAGTTAAGAAAGGATGAAAGAGGCTAAGGGACGTCCTATTTATAGAGGAAAATCCTCCATAATAAGCCCTACTTAGTTTAGGAAAGAACCCCCTTCGAATTAGGAAGGTTTCCTAATCACTGTTTCTGTTTGGGTTCGTGTGGTCGCAGGTGTGGTCGCAGAACCTGTCGACCACACAATCTGAAACATGCAACCACACGACCTAATTTTCTATGGTCGCTTTAATCTGAGGTGTGGTCGACCACACCTGTTTAGGTATGCGACCACACACTCATAACTAACTGTTTTTTGGGTTCGATTTCATACCTGGTCTTGTGGTTTCTTCAAGCACTTGGTCCGCTTTGTCCGACCATGATAGGAAGATCTGATACAAGGTGGTAAGACTGGTTAGTTCGATACGGGTCTTACACAACACTCATTCCACTCATCACAAATCACATACACCATGCTGCCACACCTGATCAACTTGTCCACCGACCACCACTATTAATCCCAAATTCCAGCTTCATAAACCACCTATACAACCACTAGCAGTCCCACCTGTTCATCACATCTCTCACCGAATGTACACAACCAATACACCAAGCCTACACTCAGTCTTAAACCCTCCTCTCCATACTGTATTAGATCTAAATTTTAATGTGATGAATTGAAACATAAGTTGTGAAATTTTAATGTGATGAAATTGAAATTTATCCAAATATGAATGGAATTTTTAATTGAATTTGATCCGATTATGGCAGTGTGTGGAATTTTTTATTGATCCGATCATATGAAAATTTGATTGATCCGATCATGTAAATTTTGATAAAATTGAAATTGATCCAAACATGAATGGAATTTTAATTGATTAATCCAATAATGAATGAAATTTTATGTGATGAAATTGATCCGAATGTTGGAAATTGAAATTGATTGATCCCATATCCTGGGAATTTTTATGAAATTGATCCGATTGTGGAAATGTGATGAAATTGATCCAATTGTAATGAAATTAAATTTGATCTGATTGTGAAATTTTGATGAAATTAAATTGATCCAATCATATGAATTTGATGAGACTGGATTAGGGCCATTAATCTAGAATTTAACGTGAATAAATCATGGCCTTTGATTTAGGATTTTTAATGTGAATGAAATCTAGACCATTGATGATTGAATTTAATGTGATTAAAAATATGGCTATGTGATGTTGAATTTTTACATGATTAAATCTTGGCCATTGATCTTGAAATTTGATGTGATTAAAATCTAGCCATTGATCTAGAGTTTCTAATATGATTAATTTTGAGCCATTGGATGATTGATTTTTATTTGGATCATGAGAGAATATTAATTATGAGCCATTGGATATTTAATTTTGATTTGGATCTTATAATGAAATGAATCTAGCCATTGATCATGAGTGGTATGAAGTATAGACCATTAGATCTTAATCATGAGCATCTTATTTGAATTTGAACTATTGGATTGACATCATGAGTAATATAAATGAATCTAGACCATCTGATTGTCTTGATGATTGATGT
This sequence comes from Protea cynaroides, assembly GCA_028583415.1. Lineage (NCBI taxonomy): Eukaryota > Viridiplantae > Streptophyta > Magnoliopsida > Proteales > Proteaceae > Protea > Protea cynaroides. Next base: position 77,430,545 of record CM053266.1, read on the forward strand.
AAATGAATAGGAACCGTTGGATCTTGATTATGAATGATTTAGAGGAATTTGAATGGATAAATTATCATTTTAGAGTAATATGAGCCGTTGGATCTTTATTGTGAGTGATTTGAACCATTGGATTATCTTTTTGAGTGATTTAATTGAATTTGAACAGTTAGATTGACCTTATGAATGTTTTAAGTGAATCTGAACCATCGATCAAATATGATCTTGATCACATTGATGATAATTGATTACATCAAATCTGAGTAGTCGAGCAAATATGATTTTGGTCATATTATTGATGATCGATGCTTGATTAATGCTCTCACATGTTTATTTCTATATAGATTCACATGCTCTATTGCTATATTTGAGATGAAGTATGCTGTTTGTTGTCATATTTGAATGATATTTATTGTTGGTAATAATTTAATTTCTACAACACCCTAGTCAAACTGCCATATCTGTACACTTAGAAGACATATTAGGTGTGGGGACGTGCATGTAGGCACCCACATTCATGGGAATGGTAAGAATGAAAAAATGAAAAAATGAAAAATCTTAATTAAGAATCAAAAGTCTAACCCAACATATGCCAAATTAGGGTTTTAGGTCAAGGGTAGTTTAGAACAATCCCTACCCTTCATCTCATCTCCTCTATGAACTAGATAGGTGTAATGTGAATCGAACCATAGAGCATTTAGGTTCCACACTTTGATATTAAAAGAAGAACATGAATGAATTAAATCTGCATTCCAAACTACGCGGATCCCTATTCTTAGGATAGAACCCTAAGATACCTAAGCAGTTTGGTGAGATGCCCAAACACGGTTCCCACATTTCAATCTGTATAGATTAATAAATTTTAGTATCTCTAGACCAAGGTAGAGTACACTTGAGTGGTTTTAGGATAATAAACTCTATAAGCTTCCAAAACTAAGGTAGAGGACACTTAAGTGGTTTTAGGTCAGTAAATTTTAGTATTCCTAGACCAAGGTAGAGTATACCTGAGTAGTTTTAGGATAACAAAATTCTAGCCTTCCTTAGACCAAGGTAGAGTACACCTAAGTGGTTTTAGGTTAGCAAATCTTAGTCCTCCTAAACTGAGGTAGAGTACACCTGAATAGCTTTAGACTAACCATCTAGGCTTCCTAAACTGAGGTAGAGTACACCTGAGCGGTTTTAGCCATCCCTTTTGTCTTCTTAGACCAAGGTAGAGTACACCTGAGTGGTCTTAGACATACCATTTAGCCTTCTTAGATTAAGGAGGACCTGAGGACTTAGAATACTATCTATTTTAGTCTTCCAGAATAAGATAGAGACACGTGGTCTTGAACCCTTTGTCTTCTTAGATCAAAGTAGAGTACACGAGGATCTTGTACATCCATTTTAGCCTTCTTAGATCAAGGTAAAGTACATCTGAGTGATCTTAGAATACTATCTATTTTAGCCTTCTTAGATCAAGGTAGAGTACACCTGAGTGGTCTTATAATACTATCCATTTTAGCTTTCCTAAATCAAGGTAGTACACCTGAGTGGTTCTACAAAATCCATATCCACAACCCATCACAACGAACTATGTTGTACCTGATTTTTAGGACCTCTAAAATATGTAAGCAACTTGGAGGACCTCTCCAAGTACGGTACCACATCTTAGTATCCTTAAGTCTTCCACATCCATATCTGTATCCATATCCATATCCATATTTACTTCAATCCACATTAGGCTATCTTTAAATTCAATCTCAATCATTATAAAGCATAAATCTCAACTTAAACAATTGAATCTAATAAAGCTTAAGCATAAATCACATCCATAAACCTTAATCACATTCCGTTCGAACTACATTATGGACTTGATTTTCAGGATTAGAATATGTAGGTAATTTGAAATGTCATGAACTTCTCAGATTCAGTCCATCATCAAAACATCTTCGGATCGATTCACTATGTATTATTTTGCTTGTTTATTTATTTTTGAGAATATGTTTGGCTGAACCTAAGTTAGAAGAGCTTAGAAACTTGGCATAGGATTCCCCATGAGCCATAGTTATCACCATTGACCATGAACAGTCAGAATCATAGAGTCTAAGGAAAGTAAAATCACATAGGAGGCCAATTTTTGGATCGGATAGCTTTGGGTGCCTAACACCTTCCCAAACTGTATCTTGAACCCTTACTCATTCTCTGATAGATCAAAGCTAATATAATGGGTCAAATGAGTCAATAGAAGTCTTTTCTTATGATGAGACTACATTTTATAGGTCCTAGACCTTAATCTAGGTGGTGACTCCAAATCATTTCTTTTATCCATCAGAGATGGGTGGAAGAGACATTTTGTCCTCACATGGAGAGCTCACCCCATGTACGTGTTTTTTCTATTTTTAGATGATGCTACAAGTCCTACAGTGTCGGAATATATGAACGCTCCAACTATAGCTAGCATGGATGTACAGGTGTTCAAAGAAGAGGAGCATGGTGATACTTATGAATGTGATGCCTGCGTGTTTGACTAGTTAGAATGACTACGAGACTTACTGTCATTCCCGCTTCATTTATTTTATTCATTTTGTCAGGGATGTTATTAATAACCATGATTTACTTATTTAAATATCCTTATGAACTTTATGGTGTGGTACACTGATATGGAACAGACAATAAATGTGAGTTAGTTATTTTATTTAATATAAATAGAATCTCGGTTCACTTAGTAATCTAAATCTTTTGCTATTTACTATATCTCAGATTTTGATTGGTCTATGACATTGGATTGGTTATGATTAGTGGGATAAGCACGGCTTATTGTGATTCTGGGTCGGACCATGTTTACAAATTAAACCGGTCCGATTACACTTAAACCCATGTGGAAAATCGGGGTGTGACAACCTACCTTTGGTTGGCATTTGCCAACTAAGAATTCACACACCCTGGTGAACACCTAGCTAGAAATAGCCTAGTGGGAGAGTCATCCAGCTCAATGCCTCTGGATGAAAAAATTTTCCCACTATACTATGAGTGAAGCTGTGGTTACAAGCCAGAGGGACTTCCATCCGGTTCTATATCTGCCAGTTACTCACATAATGTATATGTCTTGTTTAACACAAGGTCATAGATATGAGGCCAGTAGCACTTATCTGCCAGCTCATATCCTAATAGCAAAGCTTCACATATTTCATCTTCAACCAAGGATTAAGAACAACAGCAACAATCAATAAGATGTTATCTCTATCTACAATATCAATTATCAAATAGCAGCAGATGATCCTATCATCTACAAAACAACGAAGCCAAAATAATGGAATGGTTAGCAAGTAAGGGAATAGGAACCTATAAAACTAACCATCTAGCCAATGTGGCCTTCATCCTACCTGCTAGTTCTCAAAGAAATATCAGATAACTTCAATGGCTGATAAAATAAACAGGAAAAGCAAAAGATGGGAAGAAATGGGACTAAAGTTCGCAATGATTATACCAAATCTTTGATGTATCATCAATCAAGCAACATGATGCTGCCTTCCGCAGTTCAAAACTAATAGGTACAAGTTGGGTTTTTTTATTTATTTTTTTGGATGGAGGGGGTGTGGAGGGGATGATTCTTTATGGAAAGCACCTATATGAATTTCGTATCTAGTTGTTGGATAGGGTTGTGGATTACGTAATTTTAGCTTCGCTTAAATAAATAAAAACAACAAAAAGGCCTTATCTGACTAAATGGGGTTGGCTACATGGATTCTTGTCTACCAATCAGCTCTGTTTAATGCCATAAATGAAGCAAGGGCTAAGCTATACATGCTTTTCTTCACCACCTCCCCTAGAGTCATCTTAGGTTTGCCCCTACCTCTTTTAGATCCTTCAATTTGAATCAAATTACTCCTCCATACAGGAGCATGTGATGACCTCCATTGAACATGGTCATACCATCTCAAACGACTTTCTCATAGTTTATCATGTAACAGCGCTACTCCCAAATCAGTTCTAATATGATCATTCCTTACCTTATCTTTCCTAGTTTTGCCACACATCTATCTTAAAATCATCATCTCAACTACACTAAGTTTATCTATATGTGCTTCTTATGTAAGACCCGCACTCTACTAATCTGATTTAACCGTGTCGTGCTAGGTCTTCCCACCATTGTTGGATCGAGTGGACCAACCATGTTAAGAAAACCACGAGACCAGTTAAGTGAATCGACTCAAAAACACTTAAAATTAAGTGTATGGTCAACTCTTTGAGTAGGTATGGTCGACCATACGATGAGAAATGAAGACCACTGATAATTAAACGTACGGTCGATACTTTTAAATGTATGGTCGACGGATTATGTGACCGTACTACCCAAATCAGACTTCGGAGTTTGAAAACTTTTCAAATAAAAGGGAAATTTCTTTCCTATTGTTGAAGAGCTCTATATGGAGAGTTTCTCTCTATGTAAGAACGTCCCTCCACCCTTTTTACACTCTTTTGGAACATTATCAAACCTTAGACCTAAGGGAGAAAGAGAAAGGAAGAGAAGGAGAAGAGGAGAAAGAGAAAAAGGTTAAGAGGAAGGTTTTGTAGAAAAGGTTTTAGCTTTCTACTGTAAGCCAAGGTATGAAACCTATCTTTGTAAATGCAAATCCTATTGAATAAGATTTTCTATTATGGATTGAGGATGTCAACCCATTATGATCCATGTGATCCTTTGAGTAAATCTCAAGGATAATCATGAGGGATGGGTTAGGGATAATGGTTAATGAGAAACTGTAAATAATGGCCATAGAATAACCTTAGGATGAACCCAAGTAATGAGTAGAGAAATCGACTCAGGAAGAACTCGGATTGGAAGTAATATTGACCAGAAATCGTTTGGTCGCAGCTGTGGTCGACCATAGGGTGACCAGAGAGTCAACCACAGCCATTCGAAAAGAATTCTAGAAACATATGGTCACAGGTGTGGTCGCATATAGTGCGACCGTAGGGGGTCGACCATACGTGGTATGGCCAATACAGGCATGAGACCATAGAACCAATCAGTCACCTATCAATGGTTAGATTGGACTTTCAACTATTGTAACATATTACACATGAATCATAACTTAAATTTATATAATTTCTAGGTTGCTAAATTGATTCAAAGGGATTTGCAAGGCTTGTAAGGAGATCAAATATCGAAAAAAGGTGAGGGAACAAGACCTAAACTAATTGGTTAATAACAAGCTACCTTTATTTTATTGTGTCCAATGCCTGAATGATTCTATGCTTGTATGCTTTTAATATGCATCTCTCATGTCATCCAATATTACTGCTATTCCTGTTCATGCATATTTACTTTATTGTTTCTACCATGTTGATTGATGATGATAGGAATAGACATATGTTTGTGAGTGTGGTTGGTATGCTATATGGGAAAGGGTGTTTGATCCCTAAACCATGCTTCACATTGACATCGTCGTATCGCCATTACCTTAGCAGAACTATTACGTCGTAGGGCATCAGGGGAGGTGGTCTCGGATCATATGGTCTTTGACTCTACCAAGGGGGCCTTAGCTCTATCTCTATGGACATATTGATGGATGCTGGGGTGAGGCCTTAGATACATTTGGATGGCATTAGGATTGGTTAATTGTGAGCCCAATTTACAAGCCCTCACCAATAGGGGCTTAGGTATTGGTATGGATAGGACATCAGGGGAAGTGTTGGCAGTGTATGATTCAGACACTTTTAGCTCTATCTCTATTCCATGGTGGGTGCATGTGGGATGACAATGGTGTTTGATCTATTAGACGGATCCACACACTCATGTATAGAGGTGCGATGGCAGTCAATCCTTTATATAACACAAACTTAAAATCAGACCAAAGACATTGAATTGGATAAATGCATATGTTTGCGTATTATTTTGTTTACTCACTGAGCCGTAATGTGTGCTCACCTTCTCGATATCGAATACTTTTAGTTGATGATGCAGGTCCTATTGAAGAAGACTACGTGAACGCGTCAACATATGGACACATGGCGGCTATGGATGTAGAAGCTGTGGAGTATGCGCATGATCCGTCGTGCTAGCGCAACCATGTGTTTTTTTTATTAAGTTTAGTTATATTTGAGTATTGGAATATGTAATGGATTAAATTTATTTTATGTTGTGAGTCATTTGGAGATAATTAGATCTATTTACTTACCATTATTAGACCTCAGTTCATTATTTGTAAAGCCTTTCGCTTGTTAATTTATTATCTTTGATTATTACCGTGAAATTTGTTTGATTTGATATGGTGGGTACAACCTATATGAGATCTTGGTTGAACTGTTGGTTTATTGATGTTTCATCACATCACTGATTAGTCTAGAATTGAGGTGTGATATCTTAACTACCCAACATTCTGCACCATACATCATAGCCGGTCGAATAACCGTCCTATAGAATTTTTCTCTAAGTTTTAAAAGAATACGCCAATCAAACAAAATTCCAGACGCACTTCTCTACTCCATCCATCCTATTTTAATCCTTTGTGAAATATCATTGTCTATGTTACCTTCCTTGTTTATGATTGAACCTGAATACCTAAAATGATCACTTTGTTGTATCTCCCTCTCATGAATATTTACCACCTCACTATCTGTCCTTATGTGATTAAAGTTACACACCATATACTCCGTCTTCGTTCTATTTATCTTAAAATATTTTGATTCCAATGTTGATCTCCATAGCTCCAACTTGGCATTAATCCATGATTTTGTCTCATCCACCAAAACATTATCATCAGTGAAAAGCATACACCAAGGAACTTCATCTTAAATGTCTCTGGTTAGATCATCCATAATGAGGGCAAATAGATAAGGGCTTAAAGTTGATCCTTGATGTAATCCCATTGTAATTGGGAATTGACGACCTTGACCCCCTATAGTTTTCATACTAGCCACCACATTATAATACATATCCTTAACTACGTCCACATATTTGCTTGAAACACTTATCTTCTCTACTGCTTGCCAGATTAACTCCCTAGGAATTCTATCATAAGCTTTTTCTAGATCGATAAAAACTATGTGGAGGTCCTTCTTGCCTTTCCTACATCTTTCCATCAGTCTCATAAGCAAGTAAATAGTCTCTGTGGTAGATCTACCTAGCATAAAACCAACTGGTTCTCCGCAATGGTAATTTCTTTTCTTAAGCGGGTTTTTAATTACTCTCTCATTTATTTAGATCCGCTTATATAAATGGAAAAATTAATTGTTTAGTAGCCCTAGGAGACACTATTGTTTGCGGATTTTGGGGAGGGAGGGATGGTGGATGGTTGTTTAATGTGGATTTTGGAGTGTTGATAGTTGCAGGTAGTCTTCTAAGATGTATGGTTGTTTGCAGGTATCAATTTGTTGGGTTTAGCCGTTTAGGGTAAGAGGGTTCTTTCTTTTCCTTAATGAATGGAGGGATGCTGATTGTGGATCCGCTTAAGTGATTTCTTATGGTATAGCAAGCAATGTGGTTAAAGACCACCCTCTTTTCTCCTTTTCTTCTTTTGAATCCCTTAATGAATATTATCAAACTACTGTTGAATCTATCAAGAGGAAATTACCTTTAAGGTAAATCTCCAATGTAGATATGACTAAAGAGCTGAAAAAACGATTTTTCACACATTTTTATAAATTAGTTTTCTTTATTTCTTTTGAAAGAGTAGGTAGAAACATCACCTAAGCCTACCAAAATTGTTCAAAGTATTTATACCTCTCTCTCTCTCTCTCTCCCCCCACTTTTCTATATAATCCCATCTGTGCTTAGGGGTTTTTCACACCTAACGAGAGTAACGAAGTAAATAGCCAAAACTCTAAGATTTTAAGATTGGCTTTTGTGACTCAGTTTAATAAGATTGGTTTTTGTGACTCAGGTTAATCGATTTTCACTTCTTTCCTTTCACATTCATTGGAGTTTCCACTGTTCGGTCAATCAATATGGTACGTGTAAAAAGTATTAGTAACTTAATGGTTTGGGAGAGGATAAGATAGTAATTTAACTAGTGTCTAAGGGTAATTTTATCAATACAAAATTATAAATAATGCCATATATACATAACTTAATAGACTTGTCTGTAATGACAATATTTGTATGATACATATTTAACAAATGAGGGAGAGATATATATAATTAATCACGAAATTAGAGATTGGATAATTTAAAAACGAAATACAGGCTAAAATTTCCCTTCAAAAAAAAAAAAAAAAAAAAAAAAAGACCTTCCGAAGTAGGATATTACGAGATCAGCAAGAGGACTGCTCTACGCTTGTGGTAGATTGATTAGAAGCAAGGAAAATCTTTCATAGAAAATGACTAGGAACTTTCAAAAACCATAAACCTTATACTTCCTCAAAGGGATAGCTCAGTTGGCAAAAGACCAACACTTCAAAATGAATAAGCCATGAGTTCAATTCTCCTTGGGACTCTACATACCAAAAAAAAAAAAAATAAACCTTATACTTCAGTATTTGATTGAGCAGCCACTTGATGTAAATTATAATGACAATTATCAATATAAACCAAATTCTGCGCTGTTCCTCCAGCGCAGGATTTTTTTTTGGTAAAAGCTGTTTCTGCAGCTTTGGGATCTGCAGAAGTAGGTCTTTTCAAACAACAAAAATTTGTGGACGTCATCCGAATAAGCTCCCCCTCTGGAGATTCATTTCCCCTTGTAGAAACCGTAGATCAGGTCCCCCTAGCATAAGCTTGAAGGATCTCATAGCTCAAGCCGGGATGTTTCTCGATTTAGCCCGATCGAACTCAATTTTTTTGGACAGGAAAACACATCTGAGGTTGCGGATCTATCAGAAAACGGTGGGGTTGGGAGATCTGACCGGTCGGAATTTTGTAACTTCTTCTTTCTCCCCGCCTCTCTTTCGTCAATCCTTTCTCTGGAACCTTTCCCGATTCACCTCCGTCAGTGACAGTATTACCTTGGACATGTGCCGATGGGTTGTTGGTTGAATGAATTCTACATTTATTGTCCCTCCTGACATGTCATATGTTTACACAATTACTTTTTTACTTTTACAAAACTTTTCAAATTTTTTTAAATTCTTTTTTTTTTAAATTTGAATTTTTCTTCACTGTACAATTAGTATCAATTTACAATCTTAACCCTTATCATATTTTTGCCACATCATTATCGCAAGGGTTAGAAAAGAGATGGTGCTTTCTCAAAAACACCATCATTGGTGGCCCAAGATTATCATTTTATTTATATATTGTGTTTGGAATAGATTTATCTTATAGATGTATTATGTATTCAATGTATTTTTATTTTAGATGTATTGAACGGATTATGTGAATTCAAGAAGCAAGTACAAATGTATACAGCTAAAAAAATCAGATGTTTCTTATGACAAATTAAAAAAAAATATATATATATATATATATATATATATATATATATATATATATATATATATATATATATATCGCAGCTATGGCTTTAGGTGCACACAAACCATAACTACATTCTGTTGCCAGGCATTGTTATAGTTGAAAAAAAAACCACAGTTAAAAATCCGCAACCACAAAACTGTAGCTAAACATTTTATTACCAAAATGTCTATAGTTAGAATTCACAGTTACAAATTTATTAGGGAAAAAATCCGCAACTAAATATCCGTAGTTATAACATACCAGTTATTTGATGTTTTTTACTTGCAGTTATAGCAATTTCGATTATCAAGTTTCCAATTCAGAACTTCGAACTGGTAGTGGAGGGACTCTTCCATGATTCCAATCTCAATATCAATGAATGTGGGATTATTCCCAATACTCCCCCGCACATATTGCCCCATCGATGGGTGGTGTATGTGATAGTATATGTAGCAATACATGACACTTTTTAGGTGATTGGTCCCTCTTTTTGGGTAACATTTAGTTCCCCTTTTGGGTGACCATACTTCTTTTGTGCATCTGATATTCCTCTTTTGGTGACTTAGTCTTCTTTTTTGTAGGATTACTATGAGGTAACCTAGATACCATGTCAAGTTTCCAACTCAAAAGTTCAAACTGGTAAATGGAGGGACTCTTCCATATATAATTAAAAATCCAAGATTCTGTTGGACTTTATGTTGTCATTGTTGGCAACTTGGCTAATGTCACAGTGTTGATGAGCATTCAATTAGAGAAATGAGGAGAGAAAGCGTCTGTATAGGAGAGAGAGTGTCAGTGCAATGGCAAAGATGGAGCAACCTCATATGTGTGTTCTACAGTGTTCTACTTGTGTTTCAGATGACTTGCAATGAGTTGAATGAGATTTTACACTGAGTTTGATGAGAGAATCTTTGTAGGCCCCACTGCATGATTTGACAGTGTTTCTGGTGATGTAATAGTGTTTCTATTGATGTGGCAGTGATTTTAATGTTGAGATAGTATTGCGGTAACTTCTGAAGCATTAAGGCTGGGTTGCAGCATTTTTTTAAAGCATGTAAAAGAAGAAAATAAGAGAGAGATTGAAGAGAAAGAAACTAGAAAGAGAAAGAGGAGAGAGATTATGGGTGGGACCCACGGGTGTGGTGCAAGGTGACATGCCAACACGGCGGCCCACGGCACTTGGCATGCATGCACGCAAAGTTTGGGATTCAAATTCCTAGGTTTAATAGATTTTTGGTTTTGGACCTATTTTGGTGGGTCCCATAGAGGTTCAAGGAGATCCGGCATTGAAAAGATGTAGAGCATCGAGTTAGCTTCCCAACACAACTTGAATCGCTTAATTCTGACTTCGGATGAGGGAGATATCGCGATTCTCGTCGGATCGCTCGAAAAATGGCAAAAATCCATGCTCTCGGTGAGTCTATGTGTTATAGGGAAAACCGTATAGTTTTACTATAGTTGAGGGACCCCTTTGCAATTATCGAAGTCAAAGAACTTAGCCGCAATTATCACAAATAGCTGAAGATTCTATTCGGACGGATCAGAATGAGCCGCATCATTACGATCTGCATCTGACGGATCACAAACAGGCGGTATCTGGTGTATTTCAGGTGTAGCGCTTGATTCCACCGCGCGCCTTTTAATTGGCTGTGCGCAACTTAATATAATGGGTCGTTGTTTATGGAGGTGACGCTGTGATTCAGTGATCTGCGTCTACTATTTGCATCGGCGCAGATTCAGATCCAATGGTCGTGGGCTTCTCCGATCTTCGGAGGCGCGATATATTCAGATCTAATGGATCCTGTCAAATCCCACCTTTTCTTCTCTGATCCAACGACCTTAAATGAAGATCCTATGTTCGACCAATCAGCGTTCGACAACGCATAAGGCGGGTGGCGATTCGGTGTTGCGTGGGCGCATGGGAATGACTTAAAAGATTCTATTTGGAATTATGTGGTTGGACGAACTTCAAACCGACATAACTTTCTCATCTAAGCTCCAAATCATTCTGTTTAAGTTGCAGTTTCCATATTTTCGGATGCTCTATTTATTGGGTGATGTTGGGAGTCCTAAAAACACTGATAAAAATTGAAAAGAACGTTTTGAAGACAGACATAAGGTTTTCTAGGGTTTTGTGCCCTATGGGAGTGATTTATCACCAACTACCTCTTCTCTGTGCATCAATGGAGTGCTAAATCCCTATGAGAGGTCAGTAGAGATTTTATGTTTATATTCATGGTGATTATGGGTTGTGTGGAAGAGATTGGAAGCCTGTGAGTGAGGTGTGCTCTGTGAATCGATCTCTATCATCATTGAAGTCTGTTGGAGAGTACCTAAGGGTAGTGTGAAGCTTCAAAGAGATTGCTGGCTATTCGAAAACAATTGATTGTGAGATTTTCTCATTCTCCATCTTTTTATTGTTTTCTATGCATTGTATGCTAGCATAGGTGAAAGAAAAAATTGAATACCTATCTAGCTTATGGGTTTAACTGTAAGGCAATTCTATAAGCCTAAAAATAGTTATTTGCTTCCCGTGGGTGCGGGTTAAGCATGGTGTGTTCAGTGGGTGCGGGTTAAGTATGGTGTGTTCAATGGGTGCTGGACACTGGCTGTTAAGCCTGAATTTTGGCGTTGTTACGCCCTCTCAATTTTATGTTGGGAAAATCTAAGGTTAGTATCCTTATCTTATTGAGATTAAAAGCTGAGTATTGATTATATACGGAGCCCGTTGGGCATTACTCCGTGGACTAACCATCACACACTGTGTTGGTGAATCACGTAATATCTTTGTGTTCATTGTTTTATTTTTCTGGTATATTATGGAGTGCATGGAATGGCTTGCAGGATGGATGTGAAAATCTAGTAGACCTGGCTAATGAGTGATAGCGAGGTAGATTTGTATGCGCTTGTGTGTGTGTGAGAAATTAGGTCTCCATCAACTCTGGGCAGTAGTGAAATAATTAGGAAAAAGTTTCAGATACTGATTCACCCCCCTCTTAGTGTCATATCAAGTTCATCAGATTCCAATCTCATTATCAATGTGGGACTATTCCCAGTAATGGCGACACTTCTAACTAAGGATGGAAAACCATAGGTAGTCCACAATTATAGGCCATTGTTGTGGATTTTTGGGCTTTTTACTGCGGAAAATAGGACCCTTAGTGGTATACTAAAATTTTCCCCACAACAATTTAATTATAAAAATTTGGTCAACCCTCTTTTCAGTTGGATGCTTAGTCCAATTTAAAAAACGTGTTTTTATACTTGTTACTTCTAACTCATGCTTCTTTTCACCGTTAGATTTACGCCAGTCACTTAATGAAATATCAAAACTACTATCTTGTATACTGTGGTTTCCGTGATGACCCAATGAGTATGCATTAAAAAAGAATCGATTATAGATGCATGTTATAACAAACCTTGTTACATTATGATGGACCCTTTAAAAAATATTGAAACTTTTAATTTATTTTTTGGTTTGGGGAAGGGGGGGGGGGGGGGGGGGGGGGGGGTTTGTTGTTTGCGACTTAAAAATAGTAGCTTGGTATGATCGATTGGATAACCACATAAATATTAGCAACATCTGGGTGCTTCTAAGAAAATAATATCTCATGAAGATTGGAAAGCATAGCCACATAGGTGGTGGAGAAGCAACATTTTAGTGTTAAGGGCAACGGTAGCGGGTGGAATAATATGGAATACAGCCGAGCTATGGAGAGGGCATGTCTCAAATCCAGGGTGGCTTGGATTCTAACTTCTTATTAGTAGGATCTGGTTCGGTGAAGTTCATATTGAGATTTCATACTCAAGGGATATATGGTCTTGGAACAACAATCAGATTGGATATCCGATGCATTGTGATACCAAAGACTTCAGTCATATCTAAATCCTTGGCTTGGATTCCAGGTGGAAGTTCCCAGTCAAAGCTATAAAGAAGTTGAGCTAGAGCAAGCTCCACAGATGCTGTTCCAAAAGCTATAGCGGGGCAGCTTCTTCTCCCAGCCCCAAATGGTATCAGTTCATAGTCCTGCCCCTTGAAATCAATATTGCTTTCCATGAATCTCTCTGGTTCAAACGTTTCTGGGTTTTTCCAAGACTCCGGGTCCCTTCCAATAGCCCAAGCATTGACAAAGATGCGAGTTTTGGCAGGAATGTCATACCCATCAATGGTTACTTCTTCCATCGATTCTCTTGGGACGAGTACCGGAGCAGGCGGATGCAATCGGAAGATCTCTTTGATTACAGCTTTCAAGTATTTCATCTGAGGCAGATCAGCTTCTAATACATTTCTTCTATCTCCAACAATTCGTCTTACTTCAGCCTGTGCTTTTTTCATGACTCTTGGGTTCATCACAAGCTCAGTCATTCCCCAATCAAGGGTTATGAAGGTTGTATCTGTTCCTGCAGCAAACATGTCCTGCATAGAAGTAATGGTGTAAATTAACTGCATTCAATTTATCGACTGGATCAGCCTCTAATGAGTCAGTTTGGACTGGAGAGCATATGGAAAAAGAAAATGCTAAAGAGATTTTCTATGAAAAGATGTCTTTTCTAGTAGGCCCTCTACGAGACCACAACCACTCAATCATACATGGCGGAAGGAAAAAAAGTTACAGAAGTTATAAAAGAAGATGTAGATAAAAGAGAGGTACGTGACCACTTAAGGGACTACTTAACTGGTCTTTAACCAGTTGGTCTAGATCCGTGTCTATATTGGTCCATATTAAACGATCATGTTAATCGGTGTGTTCTATCTGTGCACAGTAAATCACAGCCACTGAATTTCTTCATGCTAACATAAAATCCAATTTTGACATATCTAATTTGAAGCCTAATCAAATCAATTTGACTTACATACACCACACCAGAAAAGTAATTTATAGGAAAAGAAGTAAAGATGGAGCCTATGTTACCAAGATGACGGCTTTGACGTTGTCCATAGTAAGAGGCATGTCACTGACATCATTGTCCTTTGCTTCAAGTAAAACGTCCACTAAGTCTTGATGATCCCCTTTTTTTCCCTTGGAATTGAGATGCTCCTCAATTACCTCATTAAAGAAGCAATCAAACTTTCTAAAGGTGTTCTCCAGTCTTGATTTCAAACCTGTTATCATATGTATCCATTCCATGGAAGGGAAAAAATCTCCCAAGCTAAGACCTCCAAGCAGCTCTTGGTACTCCTCAAGCATCTTTTGAAAACCATGCCGATCATACTCTCCTCCTTCTGAGAAACCCCTACCAAAGGTACTCCGGCAAACAATTTCATTTGCATAGAGTCCAAGCAGCTTGCTAAGATTAGTGGTGCCTGGACATGACTCTGAGATCTGACCAACCAAACGTGCAACCTCTTCTTGCCTTACAAACCCAAATGACTCTACTCTTTTGGCACTCAAAAGTTCAAGTATACATATCTTCCTGATATGCCTCCAGTAGGCACCATAAGGGCAAAAGGCAATATCAGTACAATTGTAAAAAAGGTATTTTGCAGAAAAAATCTGAGGCCTGCTTGCAAGAGCAAGATCATGGGTCTTCAATACTGCTTTTGCTGTTCTAGCAGATGATACAACCACAGTTGGGATCTCACCTAGCTGTAAGTGAATTATGGGACCAAACTTCTTTGATAGATGGGAAAGAGAGAGGTGGGGCATGTTACCTACTTGATGAAGGTTCCCTATTATTGGAAACTTTGAAGGACCTGGTGGGAGATTGAGCTTTCTTCTTGCTGGGTTTTCCTTCAACAGATACTTCAGCAGAAATAGGAGAAAAATGGGTGCAAAGATAAAGTAGGGTTGGATAGTTCCTAGGGATATTGCTTCCGGGAACAAATGAAAGGAAGCCATTAGATCTTCTTTTGAGCAACCAAGTAGAAAACAGAAGCTTCCTCATTTGTTGTTCTTGGCCATTCACTTATATTTATCATCCGATTCTCGCTTTCAAGTTTGTACATTCGGTGTCAATTTGTTTGGTTTTAGTTTACTGGTTTGGTTTCGATTTGGCTCAAGATGTAATTATAATGAACATAAACCAAAACCGATCCAATAAATGTTCGGTCAATTTTTCAAACCAAAAAACGATTAGTAATGGATTCAGCTTTATCGGTTCTTAATTGGTTATATTACCCCCACCCACACATATTAAACAGGAAGTGATGATAAAAAAAAAATCTGCAAATTCTAGCATTGAACCAGTGAAAGTCAATCAAATTGGATAGAAATGAAAAAGCGATGAAAGATGAGAAAGAAACAATAAGAAATATTATAATACGATAAATTTTCACCTATCACCTAAAAAATTTTCGGCAAATCACCTATCACCTAAGTTTTTTAAAAACATCACCTACCACTGAAATTTCTCAAATTTAGTCCATTAACTGACAGAAAAAAATTGAATTGTGTGTAGACGTCTATATCCTTTTCTTCTTCCTCTCTGTTTTTCTACAATATTTCATCAAAAAAGAAAAAAAATTCTCTACAACTGCAATGAATCATCACACCGATTGCTCCAATCTTCTATTTTTTCTTTCTTGCAATTTTTCTTCAAAGGTTTGAAACCCCAATTGCACAAACCCCTTTAACCCTCTTCAAATCTGTCGCAAAGAAGGGACCAAACCCCTTCACGGCTCTCACTCTCTTTGGTTTTTTTTTTTCTTTCTTGGTTTCTCTCCCTCAAAATCTGCCGACCAACTCCAGTCCACCGAGAATGATGGAAACAAAAAATAAGAAAAAAATATTCTTCAGATTTTCCAAAGAACAGAGCCCTATTGAATAACTCTAGCGTTAATCCTAGTTTAAATTATTTATCTATCTAAATTCCTTAATTTAAGGCGGTGTGAGATTATTGTTAGAAAATTTCTCTTTGCATTCTTCCATATTAATCCTAGTTAAAATTATCTTTCTATTTAAATTCCTTAATTTAAGGCGGTGTGAGATTATCGTTAAAAAAAATTTCCTTGCATTCTTCCCTATTGATCCTAGTTAAAATTATCTTCCTATTTAAATTCCTTAATTTAAGGCGGTGTGAGAAACTTCTCCTTCCATCATTCTCGTTTGCTATGGAATTGTCTTTAACGGGGGCTACAAAAACTTCGTCGGCGATCAGAGTAGCAGAGTGAAAGTAAGATTGGGAGTTCGAAGTTAGGGTTGGGAGGGAGGAACAGTAAAAATTGGGGATTTTAGATTTTAAATAAAATACAAAAAGAGGAGGTAGGGTAAAAAAAAATAAGTAAGGGTACGTTGGATTTTTCCCCATACAATAAGGGTATTATAGTCAATCATGATTTTGTTAATGACTAACGTCATCAACTAACGGCTCTGTTATAAGGTTTTGAATCTTTTTTATATATGTTTGGAAAATTTGGATGATACATGATGTTTTTAAAAAACTTAGACGATAGATGATTTTTCGAAAAAAATTTGAATACTAGGTGAAAATTTCCCTGATAATATTTACAAACGATGGTTTTTTTATTAAACCAAAATAAAATCAATTAATAGTCAATTTGAATCGATTTTAAACCATCGATTTTCGATTTAGTTTATTGATTCCGGTTCAGACTTCAGAATTGACGCCCTCAAATTTCTGCCGATTGTGACAAGAAATCTCACCTTTTTCTCTTCCCACTGTTCACTCCCCTTCATAGTTGTTACTGCGTCACACTCAAATCTGCACTAAATATTGTTCTCATCTTAAGTGGTCCAGCCCCCTTTGTTTTTTATACATATAAAAGTTGTAAAGAGATTGGATTTTCGAGAATATTGGGTCCACCTGAATGGAGAAAATATATATTTTCCATTAAAAAATGAGCCGGCCAGAAAGGCAAAGCCATTTACCATGGATCTTGAGGCTAGAAATCTTCCGATTTTTTGTGGTGTTTGCGGTCACTAGTCATAATCAAGCAATAAGATAGATGACAGTGAGATGGAGTTGATTTTTCCTGGCAGGTAGAAGCCAGCAGTGTCTCTGATCTGGTTTCACTAATCGGTATTGGATACGTGGTTTTGTCGGGTGTTACATTTGGTGTTTTTATTGAGAGGTCAATATTATCGGAGGGACGATTTAGAGAAGGAGCGATAAGAAAGGGCTACTTGGTGAAGTAGAATGAGAACCATCTAGAATGGGTAATCTAGAGTGGGCCGACATGGGTGTCAACTTTGGAAAGGGAGTGACAATGTTATGATCCCACATCGGATCCATAAACACCAAAATGTGGTTCTTAAGCCTTGGGACTCTCCTACCTAATAGACTAGTCTTTTGGGTTAGACTTTTCCTTAGGTTTGAGTTATAACATTTGGGTTTTGGACTTAATTGATATGGATTTAATCTTATCTTAATGTTATATATGGTATTCGTTCAAGTAATCGGTATTGGATGGGTCAGTCCATATTGATTTTAGATATAATCCATGCGGATTCAATCCTATTTTAATATTATATATATGATATCAGCCATGTGTTAATTTTCCATTAGATTCATATGATTTTGGACATGGCCGGTTCCATGTCTGATACTTAGATTTAGAACCTTGTCTAGAACCACATAATCGATGGTTTTCTTCTCAATCGTTTAATCAGACACCAAACTGCAAGGGCTGTCAACAGGTCAGTTTTGCCCGGGCTGATTTGGTTTTGGACCTATACACTCAAGTCAAATTATGGTCCAATAAGAACATTTTAATTTTGGTTAAGTTTTGATTTTGGCTTCTATCAACTGGTTGAGCTAATGGGCTCTTATCAGTTTGGTTTTCGTTTACTATATGTATGTTCTTAACAAGTTAGCTTAATGAGTTCTATTAGGCAATTATTGGGCTGGTTCAGATTTGGTTTTGGTTTCTTACATGTATATTTACACTTTCATTTGGTATCATTTTTGTTTTTTATTTTTATCTATTTATCAAAAAGCATTTACAAAAATAATTTTTGATAAAAAATAAAATAAAATAAAATGTTATTTGGTAACTACGATACATAATAGATTGTATAATGAGATATAAGTTTGGTATTCTATTAAGAATAAAAATGCGTTTCCGTTTTCTTCAAAATGCAAAATTTACAAGCCATGATATCTTGTGATCACCAAACCGATCGATCTGAAATTTGGACACCATTATAGATTTTTCTTGGCTTTGATTGCAATGGATCTAATCGAATGTTGGATGGTCGGACAACTAAGGTGGTCGAAATAAAAAACAAGAGTTAGATTTCTTGAAGTGGTAGAAGTTTCTAAGAATTGATATTTTGTGTTCCCATTATCCGATGTACCTAAAATTTGGACACCCTTAGTGTTTGTTTCTGTTCTTGATATCTAACGGATCTAATTGGAAGTTGAACGGCCACACAAATACAATAAAGGTAGCCGAAATAAAGAACAAGAATTTGATTTCTTCAAGTTGTATAATTTTTTAAACCTTGATATCTACTAATATATTTCTCCGATCGATTTGAAATTTGGAAACCCTTATCATTTTTTGCTATACTAGACATCAAATGGAACAGATATTAAGTTAGACGACCAACAAAATTGGAGAAAGAGATGAGCGGATGAGAAAGAGAGATGAGCGGATGAAAAACTAATGTTATAAAAAAAAATATTAGTTTTACTATTTTACCCTTGCTTAAAATACAGCTCATTAATTTCTTAGGCAAAAACTACCCGAAAACCAAAAACTTTTTGTTTTTTTGGACCATTTTATTTTATTGTTTTTCAAAAAATAATAAATAAAAAATGATACCAAACATCTATAAAATAAAAAATATGTCAGAAAAACAAAAAAATAAAAATAAAAATAATACCAAAGACACCCTTAGTACAATGTTGATATACAGACTCTTTCCGACCCATTATCAAACTGATTCAGTTTAGATCTCGATTTAAGCCTATTGAATCAGTTTGATTAGGACGTGTCAATCAGTCCCAATCCAGTTTCCATTATTCACCAGACTGTAAAAACACAATACATTTATAAGGACCCAATAAGCTTGGGGTTTCAACTTTCAATTCGATCCGGAGATTCCGGACCAGTATAGAAATTGTCTCCTGCGGTCCTGCCGCCTGCCAAGGGCCGGATTTCAGTCGGCTCACCCCCCAATGTATTGGTAGGCGGTCAGACTGATCCCCAAACCCTTGGATCAATCGCAGGACCGTCCTACCGCAGGAGACGATCTCCTTCCTTCCAGACCATGTCTGTCCATAGCAAATATACTAGTTCATTTTACCTCACACGTACGTTATTCTCACATATTTCTTAGTTGTGACATTTTAACATTCAACAACTGGATTCGTTCTCATATTTTTTTTCTGACTCGTTTTGATTAGTTCCCATTGTTACTACTGAGAAATCCAAAAGCGTAGGTCACATCTAAATCCTCGCCGTGAGGAATCAATTGAAAATCCTGTCATGTTAAATCAAAACGGCTAGCAGCATGCATTCAAGAGTCAAGAACCTTCATAGTCAGTAGTCGATAGTCCTCCCCCATGTGGGTACTCTTATAATCACCTTTCATGTCTGATGGGTCTCATATTTTATGATATCTCGTCAGAAATACATTGATTTCTTAAGTTTTGACTCTACGAGCATGGATTTTAAGGATTAGATGGCAAGGATTGACCGGCAAACCATGCTGGCGGGGTTGGTAAAGGTCGATCGCTGGAGTGTCAAGCAATTTTCAGGATTTTGAAACTTAACCCATCTGATCCGGATCGGGAGTATCGGCAACTGATTCCTTAGAAGGTACGATGGCTTCCCTCCTATCGAGACAGAGTAGCAATGAAGAAGACACGCTACTGCATACATCTTTATTTATTTATTTATTTATTATTATTATTATTATTATTATTATTATTATTATTTTAAGTCTTATGTGGAATCTAATCTGGTGGAAGCAAGGGAGGAAGTCGAAAATGCAATTGTACAGTTTCCATTATCACTGTTTATTTTTTACTTGGATAGATTCGGTCATTGATTCCGAGTAGGGCATGAGCTTTACATCATCCTCCGAAAAAAAATTTGAAATTCGCCCCTTGGGATCCGAGTAGGGCATGAGCTTTACATCATTTCCCGTTGTTGGTGATATATATATATATATATATATATATATATATATATGCTTTCTTTTTTTCTTTCTTTTCTTTCTAAGGTTGTGGATTGGTACAGTTAATATTCTTCAATACGATTAATATTTTTTACAAAAAAAATGGGTACGGTATTGCTGATTTAATACCGTTTCAGTTCTGTACAAAGTAAAAAGAATGCCTTAAAATTATAGTACTGTATCATTAGGAAAATAGTTTTACCATACCATTACTGTATCGGCTCGATAAGGCTTCGATATGGCTTTTAACCGGTGCAAAATATATATTTTATCTAGTACGAAATGTGGTTTTTATCTGATATAGTACGGTACACATGCATTACCTTAGACATGGGAGTTGGATTTGGGAGTGGACCAATGGAGTGTGACTGTGACAATTGAGGGTGTGACCTGGTATATAAACGGTATATAGTATCTAAATTGTATACAAATCGTATAAACGATATACAAACTGATATACAAATCAATCTGTATCCAAATGATATATACTACTGGAATGCTGGTATGATACCGCACCTTACCAAGTAACTATACGATACCAAATCTTGAATCTCCACCATATTGGATAGAAAACAGTTTGCCAATATCGATATAAAGGGTACAATACCAAATTCAGAATCACATTGATACCCTTCCTAGCTCCCACTACCATCCAACTAGGGATTTTTTTTTTTTATCACAAAGAATTCGATTTTTAGGAGCTGATGTATCCACATTGGGAATATATATATATATATCAACGGTAGGGGTGGCAATTTATCAGTCCATGTCATAGTTATCAAATTTTAATTCAACAATAATTCGAAAGGCATAAAATTCAGAATAATTCTTTTTTGTTGATTTTAAGACTTTGATTAAAAAAAGTTGAATTAAAATAAAATTTCAGATTCAAATTAATTAGTAAATTATTTGTTTACTAATAAAAAATTTGGTATAAAGATTTTTACCTAAAATTGTTGTACTTAATTATAATTATCAATCATTTATCACACTCGCATAACATACAAGGGATGTCAAAAAAAAAAATAAATTAGAATTACTCATAATTACCCCTTTCCCCTAGTGTTTTTGGTGGCTAGGCTTTTTGATTTGATTTGCTTGGTCTGTTTTTTTTTTTTTTTTTAGTTAGAGATCAACAACATTTTATTAATATATATAAATAGAATAAAGGAATACAAAGAACCTCCTGGGGTGGAACACCACGACAATGCCAGCAGTGGATCCGCATCGTCTCCTCCCAGTGGTCTGGGAGGACAGTGGCAACCTTCTTCGGATGGTTGCCACGTGGCTCTTGGTGAATCCGAGACCCACGTTCGAGCTGACATTCAGCCGACAAGCCAAGCCGACAAAGGGGTGTCGGCTCGAATGTGAGTCTCGGATTCACCGAGAGCCACGTGGCAACCATCCGAGGAAGGTTGCCACCGTCCTCCCAGAATGACTAGGAGGAGACGATGTGATAGGGTGAAATCAACAAGGAACAAAACAAAAAAAAAATAAATAAATAAAATTAAGTAAGATGAAATCTTGAACACTCAGAAACATCCCATGCCACATATTTGGAAACGAAATGAGGCCAAAGATCCCATCGCTAAGAAATCTATGTGCGACCAGTAAACTTTGCCAGGCTACCAGCCATTGGCCACCGAGTTAACTTCTTGAAAGCATTGTGTAATGTGACACTGAATCGAGAAGAGAGAGATTCACAGACTGTTCCAGAATTAAAGATCAGATCACAGGATCTTCGAGCATTGAAAAAATTCCATTATAGCTTCAAATGTAAGAAAACTACAATCCATATGTATGTCTATGCGGAATAAGATTTGACATACCCGTAGTGTAGGGATATGTTCCAGCCGGTGTCCGTCCAACCGATGTTGTCTTCTGATGTACTCTGATATGTCCTACTCCACAAACAAAAGAGAAGAGAGAGGGGAAGGATTTCTATGCATTGACTGTATTCCCAGACAGAGAACGTGATGGAGTTCTCAAATTTCTATCAGTGTACACAGGACCTTACCCATTAGTATTTATAGACCAACTGTCTCCTTCTATCAAGGATGGACGGTGATCTGGGTGCCACATGTCCCTTAGATCCAACGCTCATAACTGTCCTACTAGGGGATACCTAAAATGGATAGTGGCATATGGGCCACTTACTTACATTCTCCCCCTTGGCCCATATTGCCACTTGGCAAGCTATTTTAGAGTTATAACCTGATGTATGGCCATACATTAACTTTCGGATCTTTCCTTATGGATTTGTTCTTTATGTTCATAATAAAACTCCCAACCCATGAATCATGGCGGTGCATGTCCCAGTATTAAAGTACAATAGAAACACTTCCTTCCATGTATTACAATAGATTGTTTATTTTACGATGAACCTCAATTGTGACTACCCTACTTTATAGATTCATTTCAACAATCGATTCAAGGGTCAACTTTATTGCCTTGAAAACTTTATAGGCATCTGTCATTCCAAAACTTTATGTATACAACCAAATAAATGACAGGAAAAGAAATAACTTTATTTCGAGTCGTCAAAACTTTATATTGCAATATCATAAATAAAACATTCAAAAAACTTAATGATTTACATAGTCCCTTATGATCCACGTGAACTACATACACCTTGGGCTGAAGCCCTTTGGTGAAAGGATGAACTATCATATCATCAGTGTTAATATGTCCTATCTGAACGCGACGAACTCGAATGTTTTCTTTAACAACAAAATACTTTATCTCAATGTGTCGGCAGCGACTCACTAAGCATGTGTTGTTAGAGAGATGTACTGCTGCAGTATTGTCACAGTAGATCCTTATAGGTCTTTCAATAGAACTTATGACCTCAAAACTGTGATAAACTGTCTCAACCATAATGCCTGAGAAATTGCTTTATAGCACGTCACCACTTCTGCTTCAATAATAGAAGAAGCTGTCTTAGGTTGCTTTACGCTGCGCCGAGACACTACTCCTCTAACAAACAAAAATGAAGCCAGAAGTATACTTCCTTGTATCTCCACATTTAGCAAAATCTGAATTTGAGTAACTGATTAGCTTCAAAACATCAACATGTTTATATATGAGCATGTGATCCTTGATGCCCTATAGGTACCTCAGTACTTTCTTTACTATTGTCCAATGTGGCAAACCAGGGTTCTTTCGAAATCTACCTAATACTCTTACTAAATATGAGATGTCAGGTTTGGTACATGTAAGACCCGTATCAAACTAACCCAGTCTTATCACCTTGAACCAGGTTTACCCATCATGGTTGAGTCAAATGGACCAAGGGCGTGAAGGAGATTATGATCCCAGGTATCAAATCGACCCTAAAACACTCAATTTAAGGGGAGGGTCGCATACCCAGCAAAGGAGGGTCGGACCCCCCAAGACAGAAAGTCAGACCCTCAGTTTTATAGGGAGGGTCGGACACCTTAGGAACCCTAGGGTCGACGGGATCATCGACCCTCCCATCGACCCTCAGTTACCGCCGAAACTAAAATTAGGAAATTTCCTAATTTTTGATTTGGATTCTTTCCTAATCTCAAAAGGGACTTATTTTAGGATGTTTCTACTCTATTTAAAGGACGTCCCTAAGCCTCTTTCACTCCTTTTACAACCCTAATTGAATTGAGAGAAAGAGAAGAGAAGGAAAATGAGAAGAAGAGAAGTAAGGAAAAGAAGATAACAAAAAGGAGAAGAGTTGCAGAGAGGGAGTAATCTTCTCAGGTATGGATACTAATTCCATGAGTTTCTACAGACCTTAGGTTAGATAATGATGAGAGTATGATCTCGGAGAAACCCAAACCATCAACCCATGGTTAGGTTTTTATAGAAAACTATGGGAGATTACATGAAAGCTATTTAGGTGGATGATTTATGGTTCTAGACCATGGAATGAATGTTGAATGGACTGTAGGGGAAAGCCATAGGACCCCAAACACGAAAGATGGACTAAAAGGAAGGAAATTGACCAAAATCCACCGAGGGTCACACGGAGGGTCGATGACCATCCGACCTATGTGATCCTGAGGATCAACCCTCAGTGTTCGGGAAGTCCAGATTGGGGAGGGTCGCACCCAGGGTCGATCATGACTTCGACCCTACCTCCGAGCCTTAGTTAATAGAATGGTTTTTAAATTCTGAATATATTCTAAAAATTTATCGGCTTTGTTAGGTCTTCTAGCAATATAATAACATTATAAAGGTGATTCTAAAGCTTGGAAGAGTATCTATTAGCAAGCTAAGGCGAGGGAACAAGACCTAAACTAACTGGTTAATAATAAACTGTTTTACTTCTTGAGTCCAATGCCATATTGATTCTATGCGTGTATGCTTGTGTGTGCATTCAACATGCCATCCAATATTTCTATTAATTGTTCATGCATATTTACTTTACTGTTTATAACATGATGATGATGATGATGATAGGAATAGGCATGTGAATGTTTGTGTTTGGCCAGTGTATATGGTGAGGGTAGGGATGGTATCAACCGGTACAACCATGATCGTTCTTCATGGGGTGTATATTGTGCCATGGTCTACTCAAGTCATGTCCACTGATGTCGTCGTATCGCCATTACCTTAGCAGAACTATTATGTCGTAGAGCATTAGGGGTGGTGGTCTCGGTCCTTGTAGTTCTGACTCTACCGGGGGGCCTTAGCTTTATCTCTATGGATGTTCTGAGAGATGCTGGGGTGAGGCCTTGGATACACTGTTTGGCATTAGGATTGGTTAGTTGCGAGCCTAGTTTGCAACTCTAGCCAGCAGGGGTTTATTTGCTGGTATGGTATCAACCGGTACATCCATGCCGTTTTCATGGGGTGTATATTGTGCCATTTTGGATGCTGTGGGCGACAGTGCA
The DNA here is from genome assembly GCA_028583415.1 of Protea cynaroides. NCBI lineage: Eukaryota > Viridiplantae > Streptophyta > Magnoliopsida > Proteales > Proteaceae > Protea > Protea cynaroides. The sequence continues at coordinate 77,455,864 of CM053266.1, forward strand.
GGAGTCATTGGGCGTATCCACACACTTGTGTATAGAGGTGCGGCGGCCACCTATCATTTCTACAGCACAGTGCAAACTTTAAACCGGACCAAAGATATAAATTGATTGCATGCATATGTATTGTTGCATTGTTTTGTTTGCTTACTGAGCCATGATGTGTGCTCACCCTTCGACGTCAAATATTTTTAGTTGATGATGCAGGTTTAACTGTTGAAGACTATATAAACGCTCCAGAGTACGGGAACGTTGCAGTGATGGTAGCTGAAGATGAAGTGGATACACATGACATCTCTTGCGAGTGCAACTCATGTGTATTCGATTAGATTTTTAGTTTTATTTATTTGAATTATTAAAGACATGTATTTGATATTTATTTATTTATGTCTTAGTTGATATGGAATAATTTGTTATTTAAATATTGATATCACAATAGATTCTCAGTTTATTTTATTATAAGACTTTCGCTATTTGTTTTATTTACTCTGATTATTTATGTGGATGTATGAAGTTTAGATAACACGGATATAGCCTACTTGAGATCCTGGTTGAACCGTTGGTATGTTAGTGGTTCATCACACCATTCTGAATAGTACGAAATTGGGGTGTGACAACTTGGTATCAGAGCATCTCAGGCCTTGTCCGCTGAATTAGCATACATTCAAGACAATTGTGAACTGAGATAGGATAAAAGTAAAAACTTTAATACAAACACACTATAAGCACAAGTAATGGTTGAGACCAAATTTAAAAAGAGAATAATGCATCTATTAAAGGAGAAATAATTTTACATACAATATGAGAGACACAAATGTATATACATAACTAAAGCAGAGTACAGTCCACAACCCAGACAGTTACTCTGTAGTACAATGTAAAAGATATACTCAAGAAGCTGGAGGTGAAGGAGGAGGCGGTGCCTCGCGGTCTCTGTCATAGTCCTCGGCATAGACTCTGGTCAACCAGGCCACCTGGGTCTGAGTCGCCTGAAGACTAGCTGTAAGATCAGCCACCCGCTGATCAGTCCGGCGCTGGGCTTCTAGAAGCTCCTCTATCCTCAGATCAGATCTACGCTGAGCCTCTCTGATCTCATGCAACATCTCCATCATATCAGAAGGTGGGCGTGAAGGACCAGCCGCATGAAAAGGACCAGTCTCAGGTGCAGGATCCGCCGTAGAAGAAGTACCAACTCCAGCCGCATGCGTAGGTGAAGGCGGTGGTATCGAGTCGACATCCATATACATGCGGTCATCATCATCGGCAGGATCTGCATGAGCTCTAGCAGCGGCGGCAGCTGCCTCAGTGTCAGCAATCTCGATGCGAGTGTGAGGGCGCACCATCTCGTTCCTCTCCTCGTCATTGACTTGGGCATCCCGCATACCCATCTTGCAGATAGCCTCCCAATCTAGAGGCGACGAGAAGGTTTTCTCCTGAATCTTCTCGTCCACCAAATCAACCCCTAGGCGAGTGAGTAGAACAGTGATCATACGTCCATAGGATAGATTACCCCTATGACTAGGTAGTGTGGCACTGATCATAGTCCGCATGATAATGTAAGGAAGGCAGACAGACTACCTAGTGCATATGCTGTACAACAGATACTGAGTCAGCTGAGAAACCCTCTCGTAATGGCCACTCTGCGAAATCAGATTATGCTGGATAATCTTGCAGAAGACCCATGGAGTCGGACGCATATAACAAGCTCTCATCTGCCAGCGATCAGGTCGTAGCAGCTGACTGTCGATCTCTGCCCTCATCTCCATGGAAACAAACTAGGGCTCTCCAGGCATACATTACACCATAGGGCCATCATAGGGAATGTCCAGTAGATTGGCTAGCTGTCGATAGTCAAATGAAATGTTCACTCCCTTTACATAGCTAGTGATGCGTAGCTCGTGACCCCTATCCACATCATTGTAATCCCCCACCACCTGGAGATTACAATAAAACTGTCGCACTAAATCCGGGCATGTGCACGCGTCGTAAGTGATGACAGGGAACCACCCCATATCACCAAATGCTCTCTCCACATTGAACAGGACTAGCTCAGCCAAGTTCACCATACGATCACCCTCTACCTTCTTACGAGTGTAGTGGGCATACTGTGCCTCGGCTTCATTAGAGTGGAAGCAAAGCAGATCACGAACTATGGGTACCTTAGTACGAGCCATGGTATCTGCAAAGAAAAATAGATAATGAGTTAATAGGATAAAAATCCAAAATTTGACATTATAACGACGTAAGTGGCCAAAAGCCTCACTTGTCACCCATACACGTGGGCAGGAGGACTTACGTAGGTTCTAACGTATCATACAACACACATACAATAGGAAATTTTAACTAATGAGGTCCAATTTGAAGAAATTTCAAGAAATAAAAAATTTCGACAAATTAGGGCAAAAAGAGCAAAAATCCAAGTTCTCGATAACCAACTGATGAAACTCAAAAAATTTTGAGGGCTTTCATTCCTCGAGACAATAATAAAAGCCCCCAATAAAAATCGAATTCTTATGGTTGGAAAAAGTTTAATTTGAAAAATACGGGTCAATTGGACCAAAACCTAGAAATGGAAACTTAAAAACAGGTAAAAATGAGAAAAATTACCTGTAGGGATGATGTTGATGTTGAAACACGGATCCAAATTGTCCAAAATAGCGGAGTGGCACTGTAGCAACTCAGAGGTAAGAGATGAGTCGAAACGGAAGGGAAATAACAGAGAATGAACCCAGAATCGGATCTTAAAGGTCTGATTTTTGGTCTGAGGGTCGGACAATTCGACCAGGACCATCGACCCTCGGATCGACCCTCCCATCGACCCTCGGCTCTTGGGAATTTGACAGAAAAGCCAGGGTCGGATACTAAGGGTCGGATACCAATCGACCCTCACATCGACCCTCAGCTCTCAGGAAGAACAGGTCATTCCCAGGGTCGGATACTGAGGGCCGGACATAACATCGACCCCCACCATCGAGCCTGCATAGAAAAGACAGTATTTCTTTTCATAAAATGAGCTAGAAATTTTGGAATTTTACATCGGTTAACGTGCCTACATGAAGTATAAATGATTGTCTCACCTATCTTAATGATTTTCAGGCACCATCAATCTCAGAAGAAATTATGTCTGGACGTAGAGTAACCAGACAGAGCCGAAATGCTGTTCCACCACCACCACCTGTGGAGAAAACTAACCAGGAGAATATATATGTACCAGAAAACCGAGATCAGGCAAATCCTACAAACTAGCCACCTCCACCACCAGAGTTAGCAACAGTGGTGATGAATTTATCACAGCAGCTGCAACAGATGCAACACGCACAGGCTCAAATGCAAGTTGCAATGGGAATTATGTTCCAAGCCGCACATGCTACACCCATGCAGACGGGACAAGCCAGTGCAGCATCGGTGGGTAACCACCCAACACCTCAAACACCTCAACCACCAGCTGCACAGATTCCAGTACCAGGTCCGGAAGCAGCTCAGGTTAACTATCAGTATCCACAACCCATGTTTGGGGCATACCCCCAAAATCAGCTGGATCACTCTCGACTGGTTGAGAGATTTCTGAAGATGAAGCCCAAGGAATTTAACGGTAAACCGTCGGATCCGTTATGGCCAGCACATTGGATCGACGAGATGGAGAAAAATTTCTTATGATGACTATCACTGAAGAAGAAAAAGTACTATGTGCCACCTTCATGCTAAAGGGTGACGCACATCATTGGTGGAAATCTACTATGGTTTACCTATTGACCAAGCACGCCCTACTGACTTGGGCTATCTATAAAGAAGCGTTCTTTGAGAAGTATTTTTTCCGAAGCTTCAGAGATTCTATGGAGAAGGAATTCCTGAGTTTATATCAGGGACAAATGACCGTGGATGCATATCAACAACGTTACGAAGAGCTGTATTTCTTTGCACCACTCAGTAAGTAGGAAGAAGACACTAAGACCCGTAGGTTTGTCACGGGACTGAGAGGAAGCATCAGAGAGCATGTTCTAGGCTTGGAAAAAATGATATATAATGAAGCTGTCCAAATTGCTCGAGTCATAGAATCGAGCCAGAAGGAAAGCTACTTTACACAGAACAAAGGAATAAAAAGGCCAGCCGGAAATGCCTATAACGGAGGGAACAACAAGATGTTTAAACCCTTCCATGCTCAAGGCTTTACTACTGCATCCAAGACTACCCCGGTAACGCAACAGCAACCAAAGCCAAATTCTGAGGGTCCGAGATGTTACAACTGCAATCAAGTGGGACATATGATAAGGGAGTGTCCTAAGCCCAAGAAGCAAGTACATCAAGGACGAGTATATGCTGTTACATCCGAGGATGCTGTCGCATCACCCGATGTGGTCACAGGTATGACTAAAACCTTTTTAGTTGTAATTATATTGTATGAGCATGTAGACTAAGTAAAAATAAATCACAGGTATCGTACCTATAAATGGCGTACCTGCCAGAGTACCTGCGAGAAAACCTTAGATGCAGCCTTGATACAACTTGAGATGGCAGACTTTGACGTCATCTTGGGAATGGATTGGTTAGCTCGACATTCTGCAAACTTATTATGCGCCGAAAAGAAGCTAACATTCAAAGACAAAGACGGAGCAGAATTCAGTTTTTCGGGAACCAAACTTCCCCGTAGACGCAAGCTTATACTCTCAGCACTGAAAGCTAAGAAGTGCCTTGAGAAGGGGGCAGTCGGGTATCTAGTATCAGTGGTCGACCTAACCAAGGAAGCACCACGACTGGAAGATATTGATGTAGTGCGGGACCATCCCGACGTATTTTCGGAGGAACTACCAGGATTACCACCCGACCGAGCCACAGACTTTGTGATAGATCTTATACCCAGAGCCGCACCAGTATCAAAAGCACCTTATAGAATGGCTCCTACTGAACTGAAGGAATTAAAAGTGCAACTACAAGAACTGCTGGACAAGGGTTATATTCGACCCAGGATATCACCATGGGGAGCACCGGTATTATTCGTAAAGAAGAAGGATGGTAGCGTTCGATTATGTATCGACTATCGGGAGTTGAATAAACTGACAATCAAGAATCGATACCCACTACCTCGGATCGATGACTTGTTCGATCAGTTGCAAGGAGCAAAAGTATTTTTTAAGATCGATCTTCGGTTAGGTTATCATCAGTTGAAAGCTGTTTTTCCTAAAACAGCTTTCAGGACCAGATACGGACATTATGAGTTCTTGGTCATGTCTTTCGGATTAACAAACGCACCAGCAACTTTCATGGAACTTATGAACCGAGTTTTCCACGACATGTTGGATACGTCGGTTATAGTATTCATTGATGATATATTGGTATATTCCAAGGACAAAGAAACCCATATCAAGAACCTAAACGCCGCCCTACAGTGTTGAAGGAAAGAGAAGTTATATGCCAAATTTACCAAGTGTGAGTTTTGGCTAAGTGAAGTCGCCTTCCTAGGCCATGTAGTA
>CM053266.1:77461825-77739081 GCA_028583415.1 Protea cynaroides
CGAATATTTTTAGTTGATGATGCAGGTTTAACTGTTGAAGACTATATTAACGCTCCAGAGTACGGGAACGTTGCAGCGATGGTAGCTGAAGATGAAGTGGATACACATGACATCTCTTGCGAGTGCAACTCATGTGTATTCGATTAGATTTTCAGTTTTATTTATTTGGATTATTAAAGACATGTATTTGATATTTATTTATTTATGTCTTAGTTGATATGGAATAATTTGTTATTTAAATATTGATATCACAATCGATTCTCAGTTCATTTTATTATAAGACTTCCGCTATTTGTTTTATTTACTCTGATTATTTAGGTAGATGTATGGAGTGTAGATAACACGGATATAGCCTACTTGAGTTCCTGGTTGAACCGTTGGTTTGTTAGCCGTTCATCACACCATTCTGAATAGTGCAGAATTGGGGTGTGACAGTACAGACCTGAATATACATCAAATTGCTTACTGCTGATGCATAAGGGATATTTTGCATTGCATGTTGTTTCAGATTAGTCTTCGAACATTGTTTCAGACTAAGTCTATCGTCTTTAACAAGAGGTGCTACACTTGATGAATATTGCTTCATCTTGAACCATTCCAAAACTTTGTCAATATAACCCTTTTAGGACAGTCCTAAGGTCTTAAGAGACCTATCCATGTGAATCTCTATGCCTAAGACATAGGAGGCTTCACCCATATCATTTATGTCAAAGTTTTGGGTCACGAAATTTTTTTTTTAGTCTCGTGTAGCATCCCTAGATCATTGCTAGCTATAAGAATGCCATCCAAATATAACACTAGTATGGTGAAACTAGTTCCCTTGATCTTTATGTAAATGCATTGATCAGCTCGATTCTCCACCAAATCTTAGGAAGTAATTGTGCTATTAAATTTCAAATACCACTATCGGGAAGCTTGTTTCAATCCATATATGGATCTCTTAAGCTTGCATACTAGATGATCACCTTTATTCGAATAAAAACCTTCAAGTTGATCCATGTAATCCTCATCAATCAGATCACCATTCAAAAATGCCATCTTGACATCCATCTGGTGCAGCTCAAGATCATAGTGAGCCACCAGTGCCATAATGATCCTTAAAGAATCTTTTCTAGACACGGACGAAAATGTTTCTTTATAATCAATGTTAGTCTTCTGATTATAACTTTCTGTCACAAGTTGAACCTTATATCTTTCAATATTGCCATGTGGGTCTCTTTTAGTTTTGAAAACCCATTTACACCCCACTGTAGAGGTGTCCTTAGGAAATTCTACAAGTTCCCATACTAGATTCTTTGACATAGATTCTATTTCATCCTCTATGGCATCATGCCATAAAATGGTATCTATACAACCCATAGCCTGTGAAAATAATATCGGATCATCACTTATTCCAATATTAGTTTCACAGTTTTGGAGATACACTTCATAATTTGAAGGGATTGTCGATTTTCTCTCTTGAGGATCTCCTTAAAACTTGTGGTTCAGGATTGGTTTCTTGATTTTGGGCCACAGGTTTAAACGACAATTGATTCCTGATGTGGCGTATCTTGATGTGGTACTTCATCATGAGTTTGTGGTGTCTCATAAACCACAGATACCACTGGGAAAGGGATAAAACCCTGACCATTAGATGTAGAAGGGATTGCCGATACATCTTGTTCATTGAACTCAATGTTTCGACCATGTATACTCCCAATGTTGTCACCATCCTCTAGAAACTTAGTAACTTTAGACTCTACAATGGTAAGACTATTGAGGGACAATAAAACTTATAATCCTTTGATATTTTAGAATAACCAATGAAATATCCACTGACTGTTCTAGAGTCCAACTTCTAAAGATGTGGATTGTAGACTCTTATTTCGACTTGACAACCCCATATGCGAGTATGCTTCAAACTAGGTTTCCATCAATTCCATAACTCAAAAGGAGTTTTGGGAACTGACTTGGATGGTATCCTATTCAAGATATATACCGCTGTTTTGAGAGCTTCACTCCACAATTTCAGAGGAAGATTAGAGTTACTAATCATACTCCTGACCATATCCATAAGTGTACAGTTCCTTCTTTCAGCAACACCATTTTGATCTGGAGATCTAGGCATGGTATATTGTGGTACAATATCTTGCTCTTGAAGATACCATCCAAATGGGTAAGGTCTTTGACCATATTCTGTGGTTTTACCGTAGTATTCCCCTCCTCTATCTGATCTCACGATCTTGATCACTTTTCCAGTCTGTTTTTCTACTTCTGTCTTGAAGTTCTTAAAGGCTTCTAATGCCTCATCTTTATGAACTAAAAGATAGAGATACATGAATCTAGAATGGTCATCAATGAAGGAGATAAAGTATCTCTGACCATTCAGACAGGGAGTGGAAAATGGGCCACAGATATCTGTATGTATGATTTCTAGTAGTTCAGTTGACCTTTTGGCACCTTTCTTGGTTTTGTTAGCCTGCTTTCCCTTGATGCAGTCCATACATAACCACAGATCAGTGAAATCAAGAGTTTCAAGAATTCCATGATTCACTAATCCTTTGATTCTGTCACAGATTTGTGGTCACAACTGAGAGGATTTCTCGTTCACATTCATTCTCTTTATGCCAATATTGTTTACAGAGAGTAAACTACTTTCATATGTTGGATCTAGATTTAAGAGAAATGAACCATCAATCAAAGAACATGAACCGATGAATACATCAATTTTAAAAATCCTTATTTTTGTACTAGAAAATTAAACACATAACCCAAAGGTGTTAATCTAGAAACAGAAATTAGATTCTTTACAAAAGATGGAACATAAACTGTTTCTCCTAAATCCAACACATATTCGGATTGTAATATCAATCTATAGACACTTATAACTTCCACTTGAGATTTCATCCGATTTCCTGAATGGATATGTCTCTCAGTTTCTTTCGGGAGTATTGTTTGCAGAAAGCCTTGCATGGTATTGGCCACATGGATTAATGATCTGAAATCAATCCACCAGTTATTTGAATGAGAATCAACTAAATTTGATTCATAACAAACCAAAATTCTCTGAGCTGAGATGTCCCTCATGTGCATGATGTGGTTACACACATCATCCTTACCATTGTTACTTAATGAGTCTGATTTTTCCATTAGAGTGCTTACTAACATCTTGTTTGAACTCACAAACTGAGCATCAATTGCTTTCATGTAGTCAATGACCTTCTTACATTCAGGAATTGATCCTTTAATGCTCTTGTCGATATTGTTCATGACAAGCATCAGGCTCAAGTGGTTAAACCGCTCCCACTTATCATAATGAGCAATTTGGACTAGCGTACTAGAATCCGTAAGAGCAGCGGGCTCTTCTATACAGAGCGTCATATCCAAATCCATGTACTCTAAGGTTAAATAAATCTTCTATTTTTAATCTGAATAATTTTCCCTAATAAGCATTGGGAGACTAATCTGGTTATAAACTACAAACAACAATAAGGAAGTTTAGATTTATTGGCGTACAACTTTATACTGACATCAACCCATGTCAATAATCAGTAACACACTAAAATTAATTATAATCTACCTGTAGGCTAAACTTATAATCAATTTTAGTATGTGAAACTTTACACTAAGTTGATTGACATCAAACTTAAGTGATAGACTGATGTATCTTACAAAATTACCTGTGGGCTAAGATTATAGTCTACATCTGTCTAGGTCTGTATTAATAAGACTATAATGCTACACTACAATTCATAAGGTTGTTCCACACCTGTAGGCAGAAGAAGGCTCCCACTGTCATGCAGGTTCACATTCTACCTTATTCCATCTTCTCATATAAGAAAAGAATATTTCCCTGTGGGGATAATATCTAGTCCCAATGCAAAAGATGTAATTTTCTGATGCCTACCACTAGAAGGGTATTTCATTCTTTTATGACATCCTTAAATAAGCACTTATATGTTAAAAAATAAAACTAATTATTTCCTTGACTTTAACACAAAACTTTATTATATGGGAATATTTGTCATCTATGAGATCTTGAAAAACACACTTATATGTGTTAAAAATAAACAAAAACATCATCTACACCCCATCAAAGATTGTTAACACACATATATGATGTTTTTGTTTTTTTGATTTTTAACACAACTTTATTATAAGGGCATTTTAGTCATTTACAGAATCTTTTAAACAACCATTCATAAGTGTTACATAAGCCTAATAATCTTAAAGAGTTCCTAATGGCTTATTCTTTACTTTATTTAACACTAATTTTTAATGGCGTTTGTTACTGTCACTACAACAGTGACACAAACAACCTTACTGTATTCCTATATTTAGTGGCGTTTATTCTATAATGTCACTAAACAGTAAGATAAATCATTCTGTTATGAACATCTATATACAGTGGCGTTCTGTCTTTAAATGTCACTAAAACAGTGCTTAATACATTCTGTTATTTTTATAGATACAGTGACGTTCTGTCTGTAAATGTCACTAAAAGAAAACTATATTTTTAGCGACGTTCAGAACACACTGTCATAAAATACAGTCACTGTTCTTTAACTTTTAGCGACGCTCAGAACGAACTGTCATAAAAAGGGCAGTCACAGCAGTGACGTTCGGTTCTTAACTATAATTCTGTGATATATAATAAACACAATTTTAAAAAGTTAAATGTCAACCAACTGAATAACTGAATCACCTGGTTCAAAAGGCCTGGGTCAAACCAGAAACAAACCCAACCAAAAGGGTTCTTAGCGATTTAACCAATTCGGCCGAACCATAATGGGTCCATATCCGGGTTACAAATTGGTTCTTCGGATCAACTCATATGGGTATTCGGGTCGGCACTCGAGTATCCATCTGGTCAGTCGGGTCATGGGTTGACCCGATCAAGCTATCTGGACCAGGTAATCCTTGATCCAGTTCGATTTCTTGAACCGAACCAAATAAACCCTAATTTATTTTAAAAATAACCAAAGATTCTATTAAATTTACAAAACATGCCATCCTTATGTTTCGATTCTTTTCTTCCTTCTCAAGTCACCGAAAACTCCAACGGCGCCAGGAACGTGCCGTAATATCCGACACTTCCCAGAGATCCAGCGGAAAACGCCGGCCACCGTCAGAACAGATTGAACGGCAGGAGAGAGAGAGAGAGAGAGAGAGAGAGAGAGAGAGAGAGGGAGAGAGAGAGAGAGAGAGAGAGAGAGAGAGAGAGAGAGAGAGGGATTAAAAAAATCCCACGGCATTCTTGGAGTTTTGCTTGCGGCAGCCTGCTGGCTGTGCATGGCCGCAGCTAGCTGACCCTTGCGGGCTGGCCTGCTGCGCCTAGCGCGGCCGGCAGTCTGCGGCCATTCCATATGCTTGCAGAGCTGTATGCTCGGATCTCTGCGGGCGGTGCCTGCTCGCTGTTGGCGGGCCGAACCCAATAATAAAAATTATTTTATTCTTTTTGATGCTCCATAGCATCTGAGCATGGTGGACGGGAGGTGGAAACACCGCTCTGATACCATAATGTAAGAAAACTACAATCCATATGTATGTCTATGCGGAATAAGTTTTGACATACCTATAGTGTAGGGATCTATTCCAGCCGGTGTCTGTCCAACTGATGTTGTCTTCTGATGTACTCTGATATGCCTTGTTCCACAAACAAAAGAGAAAAAAGAGGGGAAGGATTTCTATGCACTGACTGTATTCCCAGACAGAGAACATGATGGAATTCTCAAATTTCTATCAGTGTGTACAAGACCCAACCCATTAGTATTTATAGACCAACTGTTTCCTTCCATCAAAGATGGACGGTGATCTGGGTGCCACATGTCTCTCAGATCCGACGCTCATAACTCTCCTAATAGGGGATACCTAAAATGGATAGTGGCATATGGGCCACTTACTCACATCAAAGTCACATTCAATCCAAAGTTGAGTGACCCCCATCCCAATGGCTGGCCAAAAACTGCCCAAAATCCCACTTTGTAATTAGAGGAAATTCCAATTACTCAACAAAGCAAGACAAACATTACCCGACGAGTCTCGCAGAACAACACCAGCTCTAGATCTCCTTGGATTGCCAATCATGCACCCATTAGTATTCTGCTTCATCTAGCCCCCAAAGGGCTTCATCCAAACCATCTGCTGCACCCTCCACGGCATCCCAACCTGGGTTTTTAATTTAAGGCGGTTCCCCACACCCCACCTCCCCCGAAAAAAAAAATCTTCCATGTTTGCACCACACAAGGCATCTGCCCAGATAGATCGTGGAAACCATTTTCACAGATAAAATTAGGGAGGCCACTGAGACTGATTCCTCTTCAAAACATGTACGATTCCTGCCATGCCATAGAACCCAATCCACTACAAGTAGCCTAGGCTCCCAAATATTCTTCAAAGTCACCACATGCTTCTTGCATTTCCAGTAGGAAAAAGGTGCTCAATGCTTGGAAAACCACATCCATGCATCTTGAAAATAGAAAGCACCCTACGCCAAACTGCTTGAGCAATCTCACAAGTAAAAAAATAAATGGTGGAAAGATTCTACATCCCAATTACATAAGTGGCATCGAGAACCAGGGAGACCTGATGCCGGGAAACCTTTTCATCCGTAGGAAACCTACTAGGGCACCACCGCCACCCGAAAACTAAAATGTGAAGAGGAAGAGACTTACCCCACATGGTCTTAACCTAGGACATAGGAGGCGCACGATGCCTCAAGAGGCTCCAAGCCAAAGCCACAGAAAAAACAACATTCAAGGAGGTGTTCCAAATCAGCTTGTCATCCACGCCCGGAGACATTGGAATTCGACTAGCTTCCTTGAAAGTTTTTTTTAGTACAAGGAAGTGACTTACGGGAAAACCCAATTATCATCCACCAGAAAATTAGAAACCTTGAGGTTCATCCCCTTAAAAAACTGGGAATCCAGGCTAGACGCCTACATGATGGAATAATTCCCTAGCCACCGATCCCTCTAGAAGTCGATATGCTCCCTTTTGAAACCGTATCTCGCCCATCAACCATAAGTCGACACGTGTCTACCCACGTGGCATAGCGGGAGAATGACACGTGTAGGGAACAGTGTCACCTCCAGCTAGTTACCAAACAGTAAGAGGAACGACATGCAAGTCGGCATGTCCTAGGTCTCCAAGTCAGCAAAGCAGGTTAGAGGTACACTCCTACTACATCACGACATGGAGAGTTGGACTTGGCATGGACTCTCTGATAAGTTGATATGCACGAGCTACCTAGAAAGTCGGTAGCAGTGATTTGTCCTGATCATAGGATCTTCATCCTACGGTGACAAGGCGTGATCAGTTGAGAACCATCAGGAGAGTTAGACTCCTCATCAAATTCAACCACTGGGTAATGTGTTCGACTTAAACAGTGAGTACAACCTCTACATAAACACTCACAAATAATAGGATCCAATCTTTACACTCATCACCATCCCCCTTGCTTTGAGAGAATACTCAGGAAACCCCATTCTCTTCGGAGCTTACATCTCTTCAGTAAGCTCCTGACTGTGCTCTGTGATTGACTTGACCGTTGAAGTGGATGTTAGACTACCTAGTCCATCCTCCGATAACATTCTCTATCTTACAGGTGGTAGGACACGTTAACTAACCCAATTTCAATAACAACAGTTTAACGCCCACTGTGGGGCCTGACTATTCTTCAAAGGAAGTTTCTAGTACAACTTCAGTCGACTGAGATGGTGAACACTCAAAGAAGTACTAGCATGAATGACCAAACCAATGGGAATCAGTCCCGGAAAGAGGAAACTGCCATAAACAATGGTAAGAATCCTCCTACAGCTCCACCACTTCTAGCACCGACTGCTCAGACCCTCACAAATCAGCTTGTGACGCTCACCAGGATCCTCATGCCGCCACCTACTCTGCCACGGTGTAATCCAGGAAGGCATGCTAGAATCCCAAGATGAGGGTTATAGGAGTCAGGCCGATCCTGACAATCACATAGGTCGGCACGGCTCTCTCTTAACCTCCCGAATGACAAAATGCCAGGCATGATGTTAGAGGACGATGACGATGATTATGAGTTGGAGGAAGAAGTCTCCTCCAGTCACTCCAACCATTTAAGGCAAGTTTCAGTACATGATCGCCTAGGGGAATGAGGGTCTCGACAGGCACAGGATGAAATCCACATTCCCCAGGACGACCTCCAGAGACTAGTGGGTGCCACCAGAGTAGAGGGTGCAGCCGTAGAAGCCTGAGCTACTACTGATAAACTTGCACTGGAGTACGCAGCAACTGCCAATGCTGCTTTCACCACTAAACTTGCAGTTGCCAAGCAATAGGTACACACGGGCCCGACTCACATACCTAGGGCTGTCATTGTACCTGGTGTTTCTCCATAGCTCGGCACCATCGAACATCAGTTGCTAGCTCTACAGACCATGCTAAACTAGATGGAGAAGAAGCAAGCAATTGCTGCGAATGCCAACAGAAAGAAAGGATACCATGCCTACATGGCCTTCACCAAGGAAATCATGGAGGTAGGTCGGCCTAAGAACTTCTCGTTGCCGAAGATTGATCCATATGATGGAACCACATATCCACAGTTGCATCTTGATAATTACTCCTCCATGATGCTGCTTTATGGTTACGAAGACATCATACGGTGCAGGGCATTCTCATCCACTCTGAAAGGATCAGGCCAACTTTGGTTTAACAACATTCCTATCAACTCGATCCGAAACTTCGATGAGTTAAGTGACCATTTCTTCGATCACTTTCAGACACAAACTCCTCCCAGGAAGACCTCAAATCATCTAATGGCGATTAAGTAGAATTCAGGTGAATTTTTAGGAGCTTCCTGACCAGGTTCAATAATAAAGCTCTACAGATAAAGAAAATTTCAGTCAGGATGTCCAAATGATGGCCCTACAGGATGGAATAGCAGATGAGCATCTCTTGAGATCGCTCAATAAAAGGCCACCCTTGACTTCGAAGACCTGTGAGCTCGGTGCGAGAAGTATGCGGCTGCTAATTAATGATGTGGAGCTTCTAGTGATGAAACAAGGGAAATACATCACTAGTGAGAAGAAGAAATGGACTGATACTTAGTCTGGGAACTAGACTTCCATAGATACGTCCAAAAAGTAAAAGTCAAGAAAAGGTAGATTCCTAGGTAAACAGGTCACAAAGGTCGAGTTCAACTGGAACGCCTTCACATCCCTAAATACATCCTTGACAGAAGTTTTGTACAGTTTAAAGGACACCAAACTAGAGCTCCTTGAACCTCCAAGGATGAAATCAGATTTGAAGCTCAGGGCATCGAAGAAGTATTGTAAGTACCATCATGACAACAGGCATGAGAGACAGATGCAGAGCCCTTAGGTATGCAATCGAGGATTTGATCAAATGTGGCCATATCAAGCAATATGTGGATAACCCTCAGGTTAGTGGTCAGTAGAAGGGAAAATAACCTTCGGACTGCTAGACTGAGGCGGACATAAGTCAGGGCTGCAAAGATCAAAATGACTCTAAAGACGATCTAGATTTTTTGCAACTCAACAAAATAGGCACCCCAGGGGGACGAGTTAGAGTGATAATGCACAAACCCTACAGAGCCAGTCCCAAGGCAAGTCGGATAGCAGAGGTTGCAGTCCAACTTGGTGCCAGCATAAGATGCATGAATCTATTGATATTCAGAAAGTTATGGCTGAGTTGAAAGGTAGAATGCAAAGGTTCTACTTGGATAAACAATCGGGGGCCATTTCGGGGGCTGATTGTGATTCCATTAGATTTATGGACGACTTGACAAGTCACTTCTCCAGACTACATCTGGGAGGAAAGTCGGGGGCCTACTTATCTCCCTAAATCTCACAGAGAACTTCTAGATCATTATAGAAGCATCAGTCCACCCCTCAAGCTAGTCGGAACGCTTGAGAAGAAGTATCAATTACCCCTCGCAGAAGGGGAATACACGAGCTGTGATTTCTATGGTACCTGCACTGTCATCCCGGACCATTACACACAATCAATCATTGGGCCCAGCCACAGGTAACACATCAAAGAAGGGCCGCAATGAATACGCAAAGAGCATTTGTAGTATCTCTAAGTCTTCAACCCCGTACTAGACAGGTGACGTAATCACTTTCTTAGATGAGGACCTCCTTGATGTCGAGGTACCGCATGAAGATGCAGTTGTAATCACCATGGTGATTGATAATGTCCATGAAATCGAGAGGATCCTTATTGATACTAGTAGCTCGGGGAACATCTTGTACCACCATGCTTTCAATGCCATGAACATCGAGAGAAATGTCTACATCCAATCAGGTTCTAACTGATAAGATTCTTAGGGGATGCAGTCAATGTGGAAGGCATAATCCAGCTCAATACTTAATTGGAACCAAACCAAGGAGGGCGACAGTCTCGATGACATACCATGTGGTGGACATTCCGCCTAGCCACAACGTGATCCTAGGTCGACTAGGACTCAACTAGCTCGAGCCTGCGTTTTGACTTACTATCTCGTAATGAAGTTTTCGACTGAGAATGGTGAAGGAAGGTACAAGGTTGATCTGAAGCTATCCCAAAGATGCTATATGACCAACTTGGACACCCATAACAATAAGCTTCCAACTCAGTCCATCGAGATGGAAGACCTCAGAGATGACTTCACATAAGAAAGAGGTACTCCAGCGAATGAGTTGTGAAACCTGCATCCAAAAATATAGGCTAATTTAAAATTTTTCTCACATAATAGGTTCTCTTGTTGACACTAGCTTAGCAATCGTATCATCAATGGAGTGTATGAAACTCTAGGTATGAGTTGAAACCTTCTTACTATCAATGTAGACGCTCTGTGTGGAAAGAATCAGTCGAACCAATCAAGACCTGACCATTTTGAGTCAATTCAGAGTAGGTGGTTGACAAAGGAGGCTGACCAAATTGAGTTGATTGACTGCCTATATTCGATCGACCGCATGAACCCAGAATTAGGCCATTCGGAGTCTATTTTAGTTGGGCTTAGTTCTAGTTGGTTCCAATTGGTTCCTAACTACCTATGATTGTCCCCAAACATGTGGGACCTACTTTTGAATATATTGGAGTGCCAATTCACAATCTCCAAGCCTCCTTCATTACACTCAGACTAGGACTAGGACTCTCAAGAGAAGAATTATAATGAAACTCTAACTCTTGTATAAACCCCTTAATAAAACTCTCTATGAACCCTAATTGAGAACATTAGAACCCTTGACACATTTTGAGAGGGAGAGAGAGAGAGAGAGAGAGAGAGAGAGAGAGAGAGAGAGAGAGAGAGAGAGAGAGAGAGAGAGAGAGTGAATAGGAGCAAGTTATAGGAAGAAGAATAGGAAGAATAACCATTGAATGACCTCCCTGAAGCTTCTTTCTACAACAACTTGTGTTAAGCATTGAGGTGAGCCTAAAACATAGTCTCACTTAGTTTAGAATGAACTCTTGATGATCCTATGAGGTAAACCCAACCTCTGATCATGCTGGAATAAGATTCCAGAAGAAGCCCTTAATGGAGAATAGGTAGAACCCTTGGATAATGTTGATAATGAATAAACTGATATAGGCATTAAAGTAAGAGCTTAGAGTGATGTTTAACATTTAAATATGATTAGAATACGTCCAATAATATTGTTCTAACACTTGGAAAACCCCTGGTGAAGCCTTGGACCCCGTGGTTAGGAGAAAGGATTGAAAATGAATCAGTGTGATCTCTCTAGTGCGAGGCAGTAGACAAAGGAGGTCGACTAAAGTGAGTTGATCAACCGCCTCTGCTGTGATCAACCGCATGGCTTATAGTGAGTTGTATTCTTTGTATATTTTTTTTACTTTAATTGACTATTTGGACTATGTTAAGCATCCTACACCTCAGGAATAATGTAATAAACATGTTAGAAGGATTGGATTGAGTACAATGTGCTCCCAAGTGTGCAGGTACATGTGGTTACAAAGACAATGTTTTCTGTCTCAGGCCATACTTGCACATAACCTATGGGAATGGGATTTATCCTGAGCAATGGCTTAAACACATCATAAAACATCTGTAGAAGTTATCATACGAAGGTGCAAGCCTCTAGAACTCATCTAGGCTAAAATTACCTAGGCGGTTGACAAAACAGAGATGATCGACCACCATAGTTGATCGACCACCTCATTACAGCAAGCCTGTTTTGGTTGTATTTTCAACCATTGACTTTGAGACTTAACCAAGTGACCCTAGGACATGTTCCTAAGACTAATGAAGATATCCTAGACTTAATAAAAGTGAGAATAAATAATCATAAGTAACATTCATACCTTAATTGTAATAGGTAAGCTGATGTAAGAAAACAAGAAGTAGGACTCAGTTTGCTACAGAGTTAACCTTAGCTCACCAGATTCAGGTGAGGCATTAGTACATGTTTTACTTTCTTGTTCTGTGCATATGCGTTTGCTACTTGTTTGGATTACTGTATGATAACATGCCATCTAATAACTACGATAATTGTTCATGCATTTTGCATATTATAACTCTAGATGGATTGATTGATTATAGAATTGTTTGATAACATGTGGATGTTTGATAACATGATTGTTTGTCATTCACTTGTGTCCTTATGGATCCGGATAGCTGAAATGGGACGATTTATCTTGGTCCATTAAGCTAGGATACGGATACCTGCATTAGTAATATTTCTTGATTTAGGTTTCAACATCCCGTGATAGGCAACCCTTGCCAATAGGGGTTTAGGTATTGGCATAGGCTTATTTGTGGACCAACTTTGGGTATGCCCCTTTCGCAGCTGGAGTAGGGAAACAGATAGGTTTGGGAGCCAGCCTCTAGTGTCTCAGGTGAGAGCTAGGGATGAGTCTGTTCTATGTACTTAATCATAAGGGATTGGGCAGTGAGCACCTAATGAAGTGGTTGAGGCTTAGAATAAGATGCCAAGAGGAAGCCTATTGTCATACCCCAATTTTGACTGAACTAGAAGTGTAAGTGAACCGCCACTAAACCAACGGTTCACACTAGGATCTCAATAAGACATTGTCAACAGCCAAACCAACGCACACTAATCATAATCAGAATATAACAATACAGTAAAAGTCTTTAATTAAATGAACTGAGTTCTATATTGTAAAATATAAATGACTAATTATCTCCAAATATCAAAACATAAATAAATATCATTACATTATTTATAGACCAAAGCTGAAATAAAATAACTAAAGAATCCTAGAGGTACACGTAGAAAGGGAACTCGTATAAAGCGTCATACTCATCCTCTCCTGCTTGTACATCTAAAGCAGCAACGATTGCATAAGCTGGGGCAGCAACAAAGTCTTTCATAGTATAATCTGCATCCACATCTAAAAAAATGGTGTATACATAAGGGTGAGTTCACAACTTAGCTTAGTAAGAATCAGACTATGCAACACACAAAATACATGAGTAACATTTACATTTGGTCCGGTATACTTGCATAGTGCTATGGTAAGGATAGGTTACACTTTATACCTCCATGCACGAGAGTGTGAGCACGCCCAATGGATCACACATCATTATTGCCCCACATTACTCACTCTAGTATAGAGATAGGGTTCGAGTCTGGTGGTCAAGTTGGAGACCACAATACCATGTCCTCCCCCTGATACCCTACACTACACCAATACCTACACCTTTATTGGCAAGGGCTTGCAGGTAGGTTCATCACTAACCAATCCTATATGCCATCACAGTATCCAAGGCTCTATCCTAATACAGCCATACGAAATAAAGATAGGGCTGTCAGGCCGTAAACCACAATACCATGTCCTCCCCTTGATACCCTTTTCGTACCAAACATGCTAAGATAGTAGTGATATGAAAAGGTGCAAGTGGGAGGAATGATCCAAGACCCCAAGCCCTTTCCATTCTACACACCAACGAAAATAATCACATGCCTAACAATACAATCCTAGCATAGCGAGTATGGATGAACATAGTAATAACAGAAAGTAAATATGGCATATTAATATGCACATCCATCATGCCACAGAAACAAGAATAATTAACAATATTTTACTGTTATTAGTTAATTAGGGTTCGGGTCTGATTCCCTTACCTGATGCTTGATTGTAAGTTTTTTCTGTGTCATAGAGTCCAACCTCGCTGTCCACAAGTCCTACATATCATTAGAGATTGATTAGAATTAGTTTCATAGGGTTTAAATTGGTAAAAAATCAATTGGGTAAAAAACTATCCCATTTTGTACATACCAATCGCACATACCGGTTACAAGTCACTATACAGATGATGCGACCGATATGTCTGACCAGATAGATCTGACAACTTCCCGAGAGGTACTGATTGCACATACTGATCTCACCTATGTGCCACTAGTATGTCAACCGAACAGAATCCGTAAGTTTACCAATTAACCATTCTTTTTTCGTCGGTTTTCAACTTGATTTTTAGGGTTTTTCCTAACCATTTTAGGCTTGAGCAACGTATTAGGGTTTATTTCATCTCCCATTCAAGTCCTTAGTTTAGAATTCCTATCTAGGGTTCATTGAATAAACTAGGATTTATTACCGAAATAGGGTTTTGGATCAATACCTAGTCTCCCATGGTATTGATCACAATCTAATCCAACCTAAGAGCAAGGTAGGTAAAGTACTTACCACTGGTCAATGAACTACGATGTTATTCTTCCAACAGAGTCTCCTCTACAACCTTTTTCAGCTCTTTTCTCCTCTTCAGATCTCCTTCTCGTCTCTAGGGTTTGTAAGAGTCAACAAATGGATTTAAGGAGTTTAAGTAGGCAATAAATAGAGTAGAGTAAGTTTTAGGAGAGTTTCCTACGTATGGAAGGTCTCTAGGATTGAGATTTAGAAGGTGGGACCCACTGAGATTAGTTCCCAAATCTAAACCGTCAGCCCATCTAAACATACCGATTCACTGTTCATGAGATCGATATGTGAGATCGGTATGTGAGACCAATATGTAAAATTCCTAAATCCTTTTTGTCTATTTTGTACCTGGACTTGTGGTTCATCATCTGCTCGTCCCATCACGTCCGGTTATGATTGGAAGACCTGTCATGACATGAAATATAGGTTTAGATCGGGTTCGTAGAGTGCGAGTCTTACACCTATGATGGGGGAATGCTGGTACATGCTAGGTTGGTATACTTAGGTTGTATTCTTTATTCTTTGGGCAATGTTTTACATGAGGTGAGGAGCCAAGTGTGTTGCATTCGCCTCACTCATGCTTGCATGTTCATTACCAGGGTTTAGGTGTGACATGACTTGCGCATGCTTATTCACAGACCATATGGACCTTAATAATTTATCATGCATTGTGTGCTTGAGTGTGCTAATTTCTCACTAAGCATGTAGTTTTGCTCATCCCTTTGTACATATATTTTTTTTTTATATTTTTGTGCAGATTATTTAGTTGATAATTATGTGATTGAAGATGAAGAACCTAAAAATAATTCGCATAAGTTTACATGTGAATGTGATAACTATCTTTATGGTTAGAACAATGACTCTGAAGAGTAGAAAACTTCTCTGTCTGAGAGAGAAGATTACTTTAGTAGTTTTTACTTATGATAAATTACAATTTTATTTGTTTGTTTATTTTGGGCATTGTTTTGACCCTTGAGTTTTTATTTAATTACTCAGTACCTGGTATTTTGTTATTTATGTCTTGGTTTGAAGACAGATAAACCATTATACATGTATTAATACAATTAGACTTAGTTTGATGGTTCCTAGTTATTGATTCCGCTATTATTTGATTTACACTCTGTATTTCCTATAATATGTGCTGTGAGTTACGAAAGAATTGTGTTATGTTGTGCACTATGAATGGATCATGATATAGAAGTACTTGCACAGCGAGGAAACCATGATCATACTTTAGGGTGTGAGAAAAAGTGGAATCAGAGCAATTCACTTTACATACATATACAACTATAATCAGAGTAAATCGAATTAGAAACCAGTTAGGATTAAATAAAAGCTTATAAGAAAAAAATAATAAGCACTTGTTGGTTGAGACTATAGCGTAAACTATAAAAAGAGCATAATACACTAAGTGTTCAAACATCCTGATTCTCATTACAAAAAACGATGTTTGATACAAAAGAGAGTACAGATCACAACCCGATCTGCTATTCAATTTACTAAGAAAAAGAAAATGCATACAAGGAAAAATAAACTATAAACTAAAAGGAAAAGTAAATGAGCCTTCTGTTAGGGAAAATAAGAATCTAATGACTGTCGCCTGCTGGAGGAAACACAAAGCCTGCAACTCTCATAGCTTCTCACATCTGATGCACGTCATCCCTAAGTCCCTGGATGATAGCGTATAGATCCCGAATGCTAGGCTTAGGTACAGTGGTCATAGGACCGAAAACATCTACTGATGTTGATGGTATATCCTAACCCTCAGTGACAGGTGTCCCTTAATGTTGATGTATGTCCCGCACTCCACTAACTTGTTTAACCGTGTCGTGCCAGGTCTTCCCATCATCACTGGACCAAGTGGACCGAGCGTGTAAAGATAGATCACAAACCAGGTATGAAAATCGAGTTAAAAACACTAAAACATACCTAAGGTCGCATGCCTGGGTAGGTATGGTCAACCATAAGGAAGGAAACCAAAAATCTCAAATCCAGAACCCCACGGTCGATGATTTCGACCATACAGTCAACGATTTATGCGACCGTATGATCAACCTTGAGAAACCCAGATCAGACTCTGAGTTTTGGAAACATTCCTAAACTAAGGGATTGGTTTCCTAATTGAAAGAGGATTGATTCCATATGGAGAGTTTTCCTCTATATAAAGGACGTTTCTCAACCCTTTTTCATTCTTTTAGAACATTAGTAAACCCTAGAGAAAGAGAAGGAAGAGAAGGAAGAGAAGGAGAAGAAGAAAAAGCTAAGGAGAAGAGTTTGCTGAGAAGAGATTGGCTCTCTATCACAGGCCAAGGTATGAAATGAATCTCTAGAGATGTAAACTCTACGGAATAAGACTTCTGTGGAAGATAAGCAATATCCACCTATTATGATCTATGTGATTTCCTTGAGAAAATCCCAAGGAAAATCATGAGGAGTGAATTTGATGATCAGGGTTGAAAAGAAATTACTAATGATGGCCATAGGACGACCTTAGAATAAATCCCATTAAAGAATAGAAGAAATTGACCCAGGAAGAACTTGAATTTTATGTAGACTGTGACCAGAAATCTCAAGGTCGTAGCTACGGTCGACCATAGCATGACCAGTAAGACCAGAGGATCGACCATCGGTATTCGAGAAGATTTTAAAAATCATATGATCACAGCTAAGGTCACACCATATGCGACCATAGGGTATCGATTGTAGACAGTATGGTCGATACAGCATGAGACCATAGGACCAATCAGACACCTATCAGTGCTCTATTTTGATTTTTGACTACTGTAACATGTCACATATGAACCTTAACTTAAATTCATATAACTTTTAGGTTATCAAATCAATTCAAAGAGAATTTCAAGGCTTGGAAGGACATCAAGTATTGCTAACAGGTAAGGGAATTGGACCTAAACCCTAATAACTTAATAACAGTAAAACGTTGTTAATAATTATGATTATGTGGATTGGTGTTGTGCATACTCACATGTCATCTTTACTTTCAGTTATTATATTGTTTATACATACTCGCTATGCTAGGATCTGATTGTTTTCATTGGTGTATGGAATGGAAAGGGCCTGGGGTCTGGGATCATTCCTCACAATAACACCTTTTTGTATCACTTCTATCTTAGCATGCTTGGTGCGGGTAGGGTATCAGGGGGAGGAAGTGGCACTGTGGTCTCTGGCCTAGCCACTAGACTCGAGCCCTATCTCGATGCCGTAGGGAGCTGTGCTGGGATAGGGCCTACTGTGATGACATATATGATTGGTTAGTTACGAGCCCAGTTTGCAAGCCCTCGTCAATAGGGGCTTGAGTGTTGATATGGGTAGGGCATCAGAGGAAGTATTGGCGGTGTATGATCCAGACACTTTAGCTCCATCTCTATTCTATGGTGGGTGCATGTGGGACGACAGTGGTGTTTGTATGACTCTCAGTTCATTATCTATAAGACTTTTGCTTATTTGTTTATTACCTCTGATTATTAATGTGGAATGTGTATGTGGTTTGATATGGTGGGTACGACTTATGTGAGATCTTGGGTGAACCATTGGTTTATTGGTGGTTCATCACACCATTCTGGTTAGACCAAAATTGGGGTGTGACAACTTGGTATCAGAGCATCTCAGGTTCTACCCATTGACCTAACTGCTTCCACATGAGTCATGGACTGAGTTAGGATAAAATTAAAAGCTATAATAAGAACACACCACAAGCACTTGTGTTGTATGAGACATAAAGTATGAAAGAGAATAATGGACATATGTAAAGGAAAACCAATTATATATATATATATATATATATATATATATATATATATATATATATATATATATATATATATATATATATATATATATATATATATATATATATATATATAGGGAATTAGATAAATGTACATCAAATTTAGAGTACAGTCCACAATCTAGATAGTTACTCTGTAATATAAAAGGGAAAAATAAATAAATAACAATCATGGAGCTGGAGGTGCTAGAGGAGGAGGTGCCTCACGATCGCTATCGTAGTCATCAGCATATACTCTCGCGAGACAGGCCACCTGAGTCTAAGTCGCTCGGAGATTAGCCGTTAGATCCGTTACCCGCTGGTCTGTAGAGCGCTGGGCAACTAGAAGCTCTCATACTCTCCAATCAGTCACGCGCTGAGCCTCTCTAATCTCATGTAATAGCCCCATCATGTCATCTGGTGGTCGGCATGAAGGGCCAGCTGAATGAGAAGCCCTAGAAGGGCCAACTCCAGTAGAATGCTATGGCGATGGAGGAGGGATGGCATCCACATCCATATATATCCGATCATCATCCTCCTCATCACCACCCTCATGTGCCTCTGCTGCTACCTTTGCTACTGCTGCTGCTACCGCCTCTGCATCTGCTGTCGCTACCCGAGTGAGAAGACGTCTCATAGCATTCCTCTCATCATCACTGACCTGTATCTCTCTCATGCCCATCCTGCTGATGGCCTCCCATTCAAGGTCAGCTGAGAAGGTGTCCTCAAGGATCCTTTCATCCATTAGGTCCACCTGTAGACGAGCGAGCAAGGTAGAGATCAGCCGCCCATAGGGCAAGTTACCTCTCGAGTCAGGCAATATAGCTCGGTGTATAGTCCAGAGAATAATGTATGGGAGGCAGACATGTTGCCTAGTACAGATACAATACAGAAGGTACTGAGTCAGCTGTGAAATCATCTCATAATGTCCACCTTGGGGAATCAGATTATGTTGGATAATCTTACAATAGACACGTGGCTCTGGTCGCAGGTTGACTGCTTTTACCTCCCAACGGTCATCCAGAAGAATCTAAATATCTGTCTCTGCACACATCTGTGTAGAAAGAAACTGTGGCTCTCTGGGTGCACAGTAAACCAACTGCCCATCAATGGAGATACCTAGGAGATCAGCCAACTCCTGACAGTTGAAAGAAATCAGAACCCCTTTCACCCAGTTGGTGATCCGAAGCTCTCTGCCTACATCCTCTAGGTCACCCTCCACCTGAAGGTGATAGTAGAACTGCTGAACCAAGTCTGGGTGAGTGCAAGCCTTGTATAGGATCATTGGAAGCCAGCCCATATCGCCAAATGCCCTCTCCACATCAAACAGGGCGAAGTGGGCTAGGTTCACACACCGACCCCTTTCAACCTTATTTCGGTCAAACCAAGGATATTGCACTTCTGCTTCCACAGATCTGAATCGAAGTGGGTCATGAACTCGAGGAACTTTGGTGCGAACCATGATAGCTGTAAGAAAAGAAAATAAGAAAAACAAGTTAGAAAATTTGGAAAAATTTGACAGCATAATGACATAAAATGAGAAAAAACCTCACTTTTCACACAAACATTTGGGCAGGAGGACTTACATAGGTCCCAAACCATCCTGCAAGGCTCATACAATTGGAAATTTAAACTAAATAGGTCGAATTTGAAGAAATTTTGACAATTGGGTAAAAACCCCAAATTTTAGGTCAAAAATGGAAATTTTGAAATTTTTACCAAACCAACCGATGAAACTCAAATTTTCTTGAGGGCTTTCATCCATTGGGTGGCCAAGCAAAAGCCCCCAATAAAAATCAAATTTTTACGGTTAGAAAAATATTAATTAGAAGGAAACCCTATAAATGACAAAAACCCTAGGTATGAAAGCTTAAAAATGAAAGAGAGTAGAGAACATACCTTATGGAACGGAATGTGGGTCGTAGATCGAAGGAAAAATCACCAAGTTTGTATGGTCGACACTGTAGCAACTCACTGGAGGCGAGTTGAGTAGAGACCGTAGGAGAAAGAAGTAGAATGAGAGGGAAAACTCTCGAAGTTGGTTTTTAAAAAAACTGATTTTGGATCTTGTGGACGCATACTTCGACCAAAACCATCGACCGTAGGATCGACCATAGGGTCTCGGTAAGTTGCCAGGATTTTGAAGGTCGCACCTAAGGTCGCACAACATGCGACCGTAGGCCATCGACCGTATGACCTACTGTTGTCTGCATTTTGATTTTGTTGGAACTTTTGCCTATTGATTTTGTTTTTCTCTCGCCTTCCATTGTGAGACTAACCCAATACTACCATCATATATTGTCTCACATGTACAGCCTTTCCAAGTACCATTTAACCAAGAGTTTAAATGGCTGGATGCAGAGTATGTAGAAGGAGACAGAATGCAAACCCATCTCTACTACCTATGGAGACTAATGACAATGAAGGTCAGCAAGGACAGGAAGGAAATATTGGAACTCAAAATGCTACACCTCTAAATGTGTACACCTAAGCAACCCAACCAATGTACCTGCACCACCTACAGATTTGGCTACTGTGGTGATGAATTTAGCACAACAATTGCAACAAATATAGGAAGTACAAGCCAACATACAAGCTGCTATGGGAATTGCTTTCCTAGCTGCAAACACGACACCTCTACCTGTAGGACAGGCTTGTACTGTACCTGGTGGTAGCAACACTGTACCCCAAGCACTGCAAACACCAGCAGTACAAGGCCAAGTGCAAAACCCTGAAGCACTGCAAGGCGAGTATAACCAAGGAAATTATCAGTACCAACCTCCTATGTATGGAGTATATGCACAGTATCAACTTGATCACTCCAGACTGATCGAGCGTTTCCTGAAGTTGAAGCCGAAGGAATTTACAGGCAAGCCATCAGATCCATTATGGCCAGCTCACTGGATCGATGAGATGGAAAGAAACTTTATGATGATGACTATAAATAAAGACGAGAAGGTATAATGTGTCACTTTTATGCTAAAAGGTGATGTGTGAAAATCTACTCAGAGTTATCTATTGACAAAGCACGCCCAACTAACCTGGGCTATCTATAAAGAAGCTTTCTTCGAGAAGTATTTTCCCAGGAGTTTCAGAGATCAAATGGAAAAGGAGTTTCTGAGTCTGTATCAGGGACAGATGACTGTAGACACATATCAACAGTGTTATGAAGAACTATTTTTCTTTGCTCCCTCTAGCATGAAGGAGAAAAATACCAAAACCTGAAGGTTCATCATGGGACTTAGGGGAAGCATCCGTGAGCATGTATTGGAACTGGAAAAGAAGATTTATAATGAAGTTGTACAGATTGCTCGAATACTGGAATCAAGCTAAAGGGAAAGTTATTTTTCTCTGAACAGAGGTATTAAAAGGCCTAATGGAAACTCATACAACGGAGGGAACTCAAAGACATTCAAACCCTTCCGTACTCAAGGCTTCAATGCTGTAGCCAAGATTACTTAGACAGCCCAACCTCAACAGAAGCAAAGTAATGCTGGAGTCAAATGCTTCAATTGTGATTAAGTAGGACATTATTCAAGAGAGTGTCTTAAGCCAAGGAAGCAGCTACAGCAAGGAAAGGTTTATGCAGTTACATTTGAGGATGCTGCCGCATCGCCTGATGTGGTCATAGGTATAACTTGAACCTTTTATTTTGTATTACCTTGTGTGAGCATGTAGACTAAATTAAATAAAATCATAGGTATCGTACCTATTAATGGCTTACCTGCCAGAGTACTCTTTGATTCTGGAGCTACTCATTCTTTTATATCTGTGTCGTTTGGAAAGAAGTTAAATCTACCCCTCAGACCTTTATACTACAAACCACTTGTACGATCACCTATGGGATTAAAAGTGGAACTAGACAAAGGTTATGGACCATGTCCAGTTTTTATCGATGAGAAGATTTTGGATGCAACCTTAATTCAACTTGAGATGACAGACTTTGACGTTATCTTGGGAATGGATTGGTTAGCTCGGCACTCTGCAAACCTATTATGTGCAGAAAAGAAATTGATATTTAAAGACAAGGAAGGAGCAGAGTTCAGTTTTGTGGGAACCAAACTTTCCCGTAAACAAAAACTCATTCTCTCTGCATTGAAGGCTAAAAAATGCCTCGAGAAAGGAAGAATTGGGTATCTAGTATCCGTGGTCGACCTAACCAAGGAAGCACCACGAATGGAGGACATTGAAGTTGTGCATGAATTTTCAGATGTATTTCCTGAGGAACTATCAGGACTACCACCCAATTGGGCAACAGGGTTCGTTATAGATCTTATACCTGGAGCTGCACCAGTATCGAAAGCATCCTATTGAATGGTTCCTACTGAACTGAAGGAACTGAAGTTACAATTACAGAAATTATTGGACAAGGGTTATATTAGACCCAACATATCACCATGGGGAGCACCAGTATTGTTTGTGAAAAAGAAGGACAGTAGCATTCAACTGTGTATAGACTATCAGGAATTGAATAAGCTTACAATCAAGAATCGATACCCATTGCCTCGGATAGGTGACTTGTTCGATCAGTTGCAAGGTGCCAAAGTGTTCTCCAAAATTGATTTTCAGTCAAGATACCATTAGTTGAAGATTAAGGAAGGTGATATTTCGAAGACAGCATTCATAACCAGATATGGACATTATGAATTTTTAGTCATGTCTTTTGGATTAACTAATGCAATCGTAACTTTTATGGAACTCATGAATCGGGTATTCCATGATATGTTGGATATGTCAGTCATTGTATTTATTGAGGACATACTAGTCTACTCCAAGGACAAAGAAACTCATGTCACAAATCTAAGAGCTGCTCTACAGTGACTAAGAAAAGAGAAGGTTTACGCAAAATTTACAAAGTGTGAGTTTTGGCTAAATGAAGTCGCTTTCTTAGGTCATGTTGTATCTGCTGAAGGAATTAAAGTGGATCCTAGCAAGATTGTAGCCATTGTGAAATGGGAAGCACCTAAGAATGTTGCAGAAATCAGAAGTTTCTTAGGTTTAGCTGGTTATCATCGACGATTCGTGGAAGATTACTCT
Source organism: Protea cynaroides (assembly GCA_028583415.1). Classification (NCBI taxonomy): domain Eukaryota; kingdom Viridiplantae; phylum Streptophyta; class Magnoliopsida; order Proteales; family Proteaceae; genus Protea; species Protea cynaroides. The sequence continues at coordinate 77,485,284 of CM053266.1, forward strand.
AGAATCGTCGTACCTCTCACCAGTTTGACAAAGAAAGGAGAAAATTTTGTTTGGACCGATAAATGTGAAGAGCTTTTTCAATCATTGAAGGCTAGATTGATATCAGCTCCCATCTTGACTATTCTAATCCCAAGACAACCATTTACCTTGTAACTGATGCGTCTGGGTTAGGTTTAGAATGTGTGCTTATGTAGGGAGAACAAGTAATTGTGTATGCCTCAAGACAACTGAAGACACATGAGTTTCTTCAGATCATGATACATCTTTGTACTTCCAGGATGTATCGAATAAGCGGTTATGTGAGCTTCCTTCATTAGTCTGTGTCTAATATCCAAGTCTTCATTTCCAGGAACACCTACCCTTCCTTTGTATTTTAGTACCTTTTCAACGTCCAAGGTGAACTCAGGAGTAGTCCTACCTTTTTCGAGGTCTTCTTGCCTCAGATAAGGGTCTGATTTAATAGCTGTTTTTACTTCGTCTAATAGATCAGGTACAATCTTCAATGTATCAAACATGTTTGAGAATAGATAAATAAACCCTTGGTCAGTTGATTCATTCAGAATATCAATCACGAACTGCTCTTTACGATAATTAAATACTCTCCCTGTGACACACACCACAGCATTTGCACTAATTCTTCTTGGGATTCTGTCATTGCTTTCCTGCTTAGTGTGTCAACAACTACATTAGCTTTTCCTGGATGATACTGGATATCGCAATCATAATCCTTCAATAATTTCAGTCATCTTCTTTGTCTTATGTTCAACTCCTTCTGATTAAAAAGATGAGTGAGACTCTTATGATCTGATTTAATCTGAAATTTCTCTCCATACAAATAATGTCTCCATATCTTAACAGCATGTACTACTACTGCTAATTCTAAGTCATGAGTGGCATAGTTCTTCTCTATTAGTGGAGAGGAATGAAAGTAGATGTAGCTAAATTTGTGTCTCAATGCTTGAATTGTCAACAAGTAAAGGCTGAAAGGCAAAGACCTGTAGGATTATTGTAGCCACTGCTAGAACCAGCATGAAAATGAGATTGCATCACTATGGACTTCGTCACCGGATTACCATTGACTCCCCTAGTAGTTGACGCAGTTTGGGTAATTGTGGATCATTTGACCAAGACAGCTCGTTTCATAGCTATACGACCTTAGTATACCCTAGAGAGGTTAGCTAAGCTTTATGTAGATAATATTGTCCGATTACATGGTGTACCTGAAAGCCTTGTGTCCGACAAAGACCCACACTTTACCTCAAAGTTTTGGAAAGGATTATAGAAGGCTATGGGTACAAAATTAAAGTTTAGTACTACATTCCATCCTTAGACAGACGGACAGTCGGAGCGTACTATTTAGATTTTAGAAGACATGCTTCGAGCTTGTGTTATTCATTTCAAGGGATCATGGGATGAGAAATTACCATTGATTGAATTTTCTTATAACAACAGCTATCAAGCGACTATACAGATGTCACCTTATGAAGCATTGTATGGTAGGAAATGTCGAACTCTTTTGTTTTGGAATGAAGTTGGAGAACGGAGTATTGTTGGGCCAGAGTTTGTTGAAGAGACTTGTCGAGTAGTCGACATTATCAAGGAATGAGTCCGAATAGCTCAGAACCGTCAGAAGCAGTATGCAGATAATCGACGCAGAGATCTTGAATTCACCATAGGTGATAAGGTATTCCTGAAAATATCTCCTATGTGTGGTTTGAAAAGGTTTGGACAGAAGAAAAAGCTGTGTCCCAGATATATTGGACCTTATGAAATTCTAGATAGACGTGGAAAAGTAGCATATCAGTTAGCACTACCACCATCCATGTCAAGTGTGTGTAATGTATTTCATATCTCATTACTGAGAAAGTATGTCAGAGATCCAATACATGTGTTAACAACAGATCCACCGGATTTGATTGAAGATTTGACGTTCGAAATAGTACCTTTCGATATCACTAGTCGAAAGGTGCAACATCTTCACAACCGTAACATTTACTACGTTAAAGTTACTTAGAGAAGCTAAAATGTAGAAGAAGTTACATGGGAAGAAGAGAACGCTATGCGGAAGCAATATCCTCACCTATTCGATTCGAAAGGTATGTACAAATTTTGAGGATGAAATTTATATAAGAGGGGGGGAGTTGTAAGTCCCGCACTCCACTAACTTGGTTTAACCGTGTCGTGTCAGGTCTTCCCATCATCACTGGACCAAGTGGACCCAGCGTGTGAAGATAGATCACAAACCAGATATGAGAATCGAGTTAAAAACACTAAAACATACCTAAGGTCGCATGCCTGGGTAGGTATGGTCAACCATAAGGAAGGGAACCAAAAATCTCAAATCCAGAACCCCACGGTCGATGATTTCGACCATACGGTCAACGATTTATGTGACCGTATGATTGACTGTAAGAAACCCAGATCAGACTCTGGGTTTTGGAAACTTTCCTAAACTAAGGGATTGGTTTCCTAATTGAAAGAGGACTCTATATGGAGAGTTTTCCTCTATATAAAGGACATTTCTCAGCCCTTTTTCACTCTTTTAGAACATTAGTAAACCCTAGAGAAAGAAAAGGAAGAGAAGGAAGAGAAGGAGAAGAAGAAAAAGCTAAGGAGAAGAGTTTGCTGAGAAGAGATTGGCTCTCTATCACAGGCCAAGGTATGAAACGAATCTCTAAAGATGTAAACTCTAAGGAATAAAACTTCTATGGAAGATAAGTAATATCCACCTATTATGATCTATGTGATTTCCTTGAGAAAATTCCAAGGAGAGCCATGAGGAGTGAATTTGATGATTAGGGTTGATAAGAAATTACTAATGATGGCCATAGGATGACCTTAGAATAAATCCCATTGAAGAACAGAAGAATTGACCCAGGAAGAACTCGAATTTTATGTAGACTGTGACCAGAAATCTCAAGGTCGTAGCTACGGTCGACCATAGCATGACCAGTATGACCAGAGGATCGACCATCGGCATTTGGGAAGATTTTAAAAATCATATGGTCGCAGCTACGGTCACACCATATGCGACCATAGGGTATCGATCATAGACAGTATGGTCGATACAGGATGAGACCATAGGACCAATCAGACACCTATCAGTGTTCTATTTCGATTTTCGACTACTGTAACATGTCACATATGAACCCTAACATAAATTCATATAACGTTTAGGTAGTTAATTCAAAGAGAATTTCAAGGCTTGGAAGGACATCGAGTATTGCTAACAAGTAAGGGAATTGGACCTAAACCCTAATAACTTAATAACAATAAAACGTTGTTAATAATTATGATTCTGTGGATTGGTGTTGTGCATACTCACATGTCATCTTTACTTTCAGTTATTATATTGTTCATGCATACTCGCTATGCTAGGATGTGATTGTTTTTATTGGTGTGTGGAATCAGAAGGGCCTGGGGTCTTGGATCATTCCTCACACTAGCACCTTTTCGTATCGCTTCTGTCTTAGCATGCTTGATGCGGGTAGGGTATCAGGGAGAGGAAGTGGCACTGTGATCTCTGGCCTAGCCACTAGACTTGAGCCCTATCTCTATGCCATAGGAGTTATGTTGGGATAAGGCCTATTGTTATGACATATAGGATTGGTTAGTTGCGAGTCCAGTTTGCAAGCTTTCGCCAATAGGGGCTTACGTATTGGTATGGGTAGGGCATCAGGGGAAGTGTCGGTGGTGTGTGATCCAGACACTTTAGCTCTATCTCTATTCCATGGTGGGTGCATGTGGGACGACAGTGGTGTTTGATCCATTGGGCGGATTCACACACTCATGTATAGAGGTGCGGTGGCTGCCAATCCTTTCTATGGCACATTGCAAACTTAAAAACCAAACCAAAGATATGAATTGATTGCATGCATATGTTTGTTGCATTGTTTTGTTTGCTCACTGAGCCGTGATGTGTGCTCACCCTTTCAACGTCGAATATATTTAGTTGATGATGCAGGTCCTACCGTTGAAGAATATATGAAAGCGCCGACGTATGGACACATTAAAGAGATGGATGTAGAAGCTGAAGAAGATGCACATGATTCATCATGCATGTGCAACCAATGTGTTTTTGCTTAAGTTTAGTTATAATTTGAACATCGGATATGTAATTGATTATTTATTTTTATGTCTTGTGGTTTGAAGATAATTGGATTAAATACTTATTTATCACTGTTAGACTCTCAGTTCATTATCTGTAAGACTTTCGTTTATTTGTTTATTACCTCTGATTATTAATGTAGAATGTGTATGTGGTTTGATATGGTGGGTACGACCTATGCGAGATCTTGGATGAACCGTTGGTTTATTGGCGATTCATTACACCATTCTGGTTAAACCAGAATTGGGGTGTGACAGCTGGGTGACCCGTACATCATCCGCATCATCATCATAGTCATCGTCATCATCATCATCATTTGATTTGGGAGAATCCATAGGAACATCCTCTTCCTGTGCACCCTCTGTAGCCATCGTTGTAGTGTTTGCTTTTGGCTCTTCCTCTAGAAGTCCCCCAAAAGCAATAAGAGCATTGAGTGGAAAAAGAATAGCCTTCAACTGTCATTAGTTAGAACTGCATCTTGCAACCTGTGCATGCGACCCAACGCATGTCAGCCAAATTTTGAGTGTACTGACCTCTTAACTCCCTCGTTAGTGAAGACGTCGATACCCATCTCCCTGAACAGCCATGTAAGTAGTTGGCCATATGGCAAGTTCCTCTCACTGCCATATGTGGTAACTATCACCGTCCTCATCAAAATGTAGGGTAAGCATAACTGGTAATGAGTACAGACGCAGTAGGTCACGTACTCGTTGAAGCTCGCAGTCGCATCCCTATGATCACTCCTAAGGATAATGTTATGCTGGATGATCTAACTATAAACCCTTAGAATAAGTTGATACCTGGACTCTACATGCCTCCATCTAGGTATACCCTACTGTCTCCATATCTCCTACCTGAAAGTCTCTGAAATAAGATAAGAAGAAGAAAAACCCAGCTCGGCATATACACAGTCGCCTGCCGCTAAGATGTGCAACCACTTGTAAGCACCTCATTTTTGCCACCCTCGGCATAAGTGAACCAATATGGCAGGTTTCTGACCTTTAACCCAAAGATTTGTAATTCTCCACTGATCCCCACAACAGGGTCATGGGCTATTATCTGCATAGATGCATAGGTCATGGAATTATCTTCGAAACGAGATCAGAATTGCTCAATTTCGATATCAAATGAGGAAGATATGACCATTTTAGTCAGATGATACATATAAGGGAGGTTTCTGAAATTATTATAAATAATCCTAGGGGCCTCCATGCAAATTATCCTAAGACGGATCGTTTGAATTTCAAATCATCATATCTTGATCATCCGACATCGGATTCAGATGATTCCAAGACCATTATTCTTCATTCATGATGTTCTACAAAGTGGACGTAAAAAAAATCCCGGGTAGAAGTCACCAGTGGGTCCCATGCAAACTTGCATGCAAAATGATCGTTAGAACTTCAAAGCTTCATATCTTTCCCGTTCTATATCTGATTCAGATGATTCCAAGACCATTATTCTTCATTCATGATGTTCTACAAAGTGGACGTAAAAATCCCGGGTAGAAGTCACCAGTGGGTCCCATGCAAACTTGCATGCAAAATGATTGTCAGAACTTCAAAGCTTCATATCTTTCCCGTTCTACATCGGATTCAGATAATTCCAGTCTCATTATGTTCCATTTTTAGTGCTCTACAAAGTGGACGTAAAATATTTCTGGTAGAAGCCTCTGAAGGATCTCATGCAGAATGGGCAGCCAAATTATCGATAATTGGTCCGCTTAAACTTCAAAAATTCATAAGTTGACCATTTTACTTCCAAATGAGGTGATTCAAGTTCCTATATTCCTCATTTTTAATGTTCTACAAAATGAACGCAAAAAATTTGGAATAGAGGCCATCAAAAAATTCCATGCGGGATAATAGCGGGAATGACCCGTGAAATGACAAGGAGAAAAAACCCAGTTAATTCCAATCAGTCCAGTCAACTCAGTTCAAACCAATTTTGGTCCAACCTAGCTCAACCCATATCAGTTGTCAACCTAAGTCAGTCTCAACCCATTTCGAATCAGTTCATCTATGTGCACAATATTTATATTATTTATATTATATATATATTATATATATATATATATATATATATATATATATATATATGTATATGTATGTATGTTATTAAATATATGTGTATATATGTATATAATATATATTATTATATGTAAATGATAATCCAAAAGATTTTGGGAAGAAAAAGGAAATAGGGGAGAGAGAAACGTGAAAGTGAAGGGGGATTTTAGTTTTGGAGATAATCCAAAAGATTTTTGAGAAAAAAAAAGGAAAGAGGGGAGAGAAAAAACGTGGAAGAGAAGGGGATTTAGGGTTTTGAGATAATCCAAAAAGATTTTGAGAAGAAAAAGGAAAGAGGGGAGGGAGAAAACGTGAAAGAGAAGGGGATTTAGGGTTTTGAGATAATCCAAAAAGATTTTGAGAAGAAAAAGGAAAGAGGGGAGAGAGAAAACGTGAAAGAGAAGGGGATTTAGGGTTTTGAGATAATCCAAAAGATTTTTGAGAAAAAAAGGAAAGAGGGGAGAGAGAAAATGTGAAAGAGAAGGGGATTTAGGGTTTTGAGATAATCCAAAATATTTTTGAGAAGAAAAAGGAAAGAGGGGAGAGAGAAAACGTGAAAGAGAAGGGGATTTAGGATTTTGAGATAATCCAAAAGATTTTTGAGAAAAAAAAGGAAAGAGGGGAGAATAAAAGAAAAAAAAAAGAAAAGAAAAAAGGGGGAAAAAGATTGCCCTTCACGTTTTCTAGAAAGAAAACGTGAAAGAGAGAGAGGAGAAAGAAAGAAAGAAAAAAGGAAGGAAAGAAAAAGGAAAAAAAATATTTTTTAGAAAAAAGGATCTTCTAGAAAATGAGAGAAAAATTATAAATAGGCAAGAGGAGGATCCTTTTTTCCAGACCATAGAGAGAGGAGAACGTGGGTGAGGGAGAGAAAAACGTGAGAGAGAGAGAAAAGAAAAAATCGAAGAAAAGAGAAGAAGAAGAAAATCGAGAAAGAGAGAAGGAGAGAGAGAGAGAGAGGGAATGAGAGAGAGAGAGAGGTGTTAAGAAGAGAAGATCTAGAGGAAAAAGAGGGAAGGATCAGAGAGGCAGCAAAGAGGATGATGAGAAGATGCAAAGGAGAGAAGGAGAGAGAAGAAGCCTGAGGTAAGAATCACCCATCGCTTTTGTCAGTTTATTTTTTCGAAGTCATAGCATACTACAAATGCATGTCTGAGATTGGTGTCTAGCATTAGGAAGATGCCTCTGTTTGCATTAGGTTCCTTGAGACAAAATGTTGGCCTCTGAGTCTTCTTTCTGACCATATATTTGGATTTTATTTTCATGAGCTATATAATTTTATATTGATTTTATAGTACCACTGGCCAGAATCTGGAACAGACCTGACCAGTGTATTTGCCTGTACTTGGGGAATGTTTTCGACCTGCCTATGGTCTCTTTCAGGATTAGCTTCCTTGAGACAAAATGTTGGCCTCTGAGTCCTCTTTCTGACCATGTATTCGGATTTTATTTTCATGAGATATATGATTTTATAGTATCACTGGCCAGAATCTGGAACAGATCTGACCAGTGTATTTGCCTGTACTTGGGGAATGTTTTCGACCTGCCTATGGTCTCTTTCAGGATTAGCTTCCTTGAGAAAAAATGTTGGCCTCTGAGTCCTCTTTCCGAGAATATCTTTTAAGAATTTTTTGAGTAAGTACAGTGCCGTATGTGCCCATTTTGGTCCAGCCTGACAAAGCTGTCATCTTGCCGCGTGTTCCATCATGTTTTGATTGATTCTCATATGCTTTGGTTGTTTCTCACATGCCATATTTGATGCTATATTTATTCACATGCTATGTTCGGATGCTCGTATGCATACACTACTATAATTGGAATGGTCACACTGCCATAATTGGAATGGTCACACTGCCATAATTGGAATGATCACACTGCCATAATTGAAATAATCACATTGCCATGATTGGAATGATACACATGTTTATTGCCATATTTGTCTGCTACACTTGCTCACATGCTATATTAAATGCTTATTGTCACAATTAGGGTAGAAAACCCTAAAAAATGGAAAGAAAATAACATTTAGGGTAGAAAACCCTAAGATGGAAATAAAATAATAATTAGGGTAGAAAACCCTAAAATGGAAAGAAAATAAGCAGTTAGGGTAGAAAACCCTAAAAATAGAAATAAAATAATAATTAGGGTAGAAAACCCTAAAATGGAAAGAAAGTAACATTTAGGGTAGAAAACCCTAAGATGGAAATAAAATAATAATTAGGGTAGAAAACCCTAAAATGGAAAGAAAGTAACATTTAGGGTAGAAAACCCTAAGATGGAAATAAAATAATAATTAGGGTAGAAAACCCTAAAATGGAAAGAGAGTAACATTTAGGGTACAAAACCCTAAGATGGAAAGAAAATAATAATTACGGTAAAAAAAACCTAAAATGGAAAGAAAGTAACATTCAGGGTAGAAAACCCTAAGATGGAAAGAAAATAATAATTAGGATAGAAAACCCTAAAATGGAAAGAAAGTAACAATTAGGGTAGAAAACCCTATAAAATGGAAATAAAATAATAATTAGGGTAGAAAACCCTAAAATGGAAAGAATGTAACAATTAGGGTAGAAAACCCTAAAAAATAGAAATAAAATAATAATTAGGGTAGAAAACCCTAAAATGGAAAGAAAATAACAATTAGGGGAGAAAATCCTAAAAAATAGAAAGAAAATAACAATTAGGGTAGAAAACCCTAAAAATCGAAAGAAAATAATTAGGGTAGAAAACCCTAAAATGGAAAGAAAATAACAATTAGGGTATAAAACCCTAAAAAATGGAAAGAAAATAGCAATTAGGGTAGAAAACCCTAAAAAATGGAAATAAAATTACAATTAGGGTAGAAAACCCTAAAATGAAAGAAAGTAGCAATTAGTGTAGAAAACCCTAAAAAATAGAAATAAAATTATAATTAGGGTAGAAAACCCTAAATATGAAAAGAAATAGCAATTAAGATCTTGCCATGCTTAGAATATAGCATACTAGATCATGTCATGTAGGCTCTTACCTTATTTACAATACATGCCATATTTGAAAGATTTTTAAACAATCTTACTGTATGTGAATTTCTTGTCATAAATGTTTTATGTGCCATATTTAGATAGAATATTCTACTTTTTTGGCAATAACTTATTTTATGCAACACCCTAGTCAAACTGCCATATCTGCACACTTCTAGAAGACAATCTAGGCGTGGGGACGTGCATTTAGGCACCCACATTCTTGGGAAGGGCATAATGGGAATAATAAAACCTTAATAAAGAAAGAGAATTCTTTGCCAAACCTTCCAAAATTAGAATTCAGAATGAAAAGGGTAATTTAGGATGATTTGCCCCTCGGCAAACCCTAAACCTAGAATAGGTTCTAAACCCTAAACCTAGAATAGGTTCTCAATCATTAACCTAGAACAGGTTATCCATCCCGAACTATGCGGATTCTGATTCCTAGGGCAAACCCTAGGATACGTAGGCCATTTGGGAGAAACCCAAATTCGGATCCACAATTTAGTCCACTTGGACTATCCATAGATCCACTAGGATATCCCTCATATTTTAACCCAAATAGGGTTATCCACACATTAGTCCACTTGGACTATCCATAGATCCATTAGGATATTTATTCACACCTTAGTCCACTCGGACTATCCATAGATCCACTAGGATATTATCTACATTCCAACCCAAATAGGGTTGTCCTTAGATCCACTAGGACTATCTATCAGTCCACTTGGACTATCCAGATCCTAACCCATAGGATTTCTCAACCTTTCAAGCATAAATTTCAACTTGAACAATGAACTTAATCATGCACAAGCATAAATCACATCCATAAACTTTAATCACACCTGAACTACGATGGTGAACCTGATTTTCGGAATAAATCCGTAATACGTAGGCAATCTGATGGATACAGATTCGGTTCAATGATATCAAACCCTTTGGTTTGGTTTGGCTTAGCAAATAGAGTCTAGCATAGGAAAGGTATAGGAGACCGATTTCGATCGGGCGGTTTGGGTGCCTAACCCCTTCCCATAACCGTATCCTGACACTTACCCAATCTCTGATGGACCAGAAATCCAATCTAAGGGTCATGAGTCAATCGAAGTCTTACCTTGGGGTGAGATTTCACATTTCTAAGGTCCTAGACCTAAATCTAGGTGGCGACTTCTAAATATTTCTATCTTTGTCCTCACACCACTCTGCCAACTGACGAACATCAATATCCTGGCCAAGTACCCTACTAGATATCCTCAGACCCAAGTCCAACTACTCATCCTCGAGATCAGTCTCTACTCGAAGATTACAATAGAATAACCTGACTAAGTTAGGCCTAGTGACTATTCTATACCTCAAGACTACTACCCAGCCTAAAGCGGTGAAAGCCTTACCCACAGCAAAGTGTTGTAACCTCTCGAAGTCTATGAACCTCCCAGACTCAATAAAAGCTCACTGGAATTTAGGCCGATCATCCTGCTCAGCCCGAGAATAGAACCTGTGAGCATAAAAGGCTGGTGGTCTAATCATTTTGCTATAAAAACATACAAGAATGGAAATTGTGTGAAGAACTAAGTTAAAGCAAAAGTTAGACAAAGTTAGACAATGCCAAGTATTTATAATGGAACAACAATAGCAGCAGCAACAATAGCAGCTGTAGCAACAAACAATGAATTAACTCATTATGGTTTTACGACAAACCCTTGTGCAAACCGGAGTCCCCCTTGCGCTGGCAGTCAGTACTGTGCCACTCCCTCCTGGATTGAATGCAAATGTGCCAACCACTACAACTTCCCATCCTACAAGGTTGCCACAACAGATTCACCATGTCAATTTAGGAGCGCCTGTTGGCCCATTCCCAAATGAAGCCGCCCAAGCTAAATGCTCTAGAACACTGGAAAGGTTTCAAAAGACGAAGCCATTGAAATTCATCGGTGTGGGTGATAACCTACTGTAGCCTACAGTCTGGATGCAGTCAATTGAGAAATGTTTCAAGATGTTGGAACTGATTGATGAACAGTGCATCCTTTGCATAAGTCACATGATAGAAGGTGAACCCTACACCTGGTGGGAATATAACCAGACAATTCTTGCAACCTTTAATTCCATTATGACTTAGGCTATGTTCAAGGAAGAATTCTTCAATAACTACTTCCCGAGAAGCTTTCGTGACAAGAAAGTGATAGAATATCTGACTCACTACCAAGGCTAGAAATCTGTTCAAGATTACCAGATTGAATTTGAATCATTCTTTTATTTTGCACCTGCTTGTATGCACACTGAAGAAGCCAAGGCAAGGAAATTCTTCAAAGGTCTTCGAAGAACAATCCGAGCCACTGTCGAGACTCGTGGACATACTAGCTATGCAAAGTGTATTCAAACCACCAAGATAGTAGAAGATGCCCTTTGGGACAGCTATCAGGCTAAGAAAAACTTTAGTAAGAAATTTACTATGCCTGATAAAAAGATTACCAAGAAGCCATTTCAACACAAGTTTAATGGTAACAAGAGTGCTGCCACTACAAAGACTGCTACAAAGACCCCTACAAATACCACTCCCACTGGACCAATCAAATGTTTTAACTCTTAACAGATTGGTCATATAGGTCTAATTGCCCAAAGCTTGCCAATGCGATGCAGAGTAAGGTATTTACAATGTCAGCTGAGGAAGCAGAAGGAGCCCCTGGTATAGTGACAGGTATTTCATATTTCAGTATTGTGATGATTTCGATACTACTACATGCTTGTGTACATGTAACATATGGACCACACACATTAGGCACTCTTAGAATATCTGATCACCCGGCTTGAGTTCCATTTGATTCTGGTGCTACTCATTTATTCGTGTCATCTGAGTTTGCCAAGAAGCTATCCATGATTGCGAAGCAGCTAGTATCTGAGTTAATTGTGCGAACTTCTTTAGGACTGGAAGTAGTACTAACAGAGTACTATGGACCATGTCAAGTTCAGCTAGAGGATCAGAATCTGAATGGTAATTTGATCCAGCTCAACATGTCAGATTTTAATGCCATCCCAGGCATGGACTGGCACTCCACTCACCGAGCTAGCATTATCACACCCCAATTCTGCACCAACCAAAATGGTGTGATGAACCGTCTATGATCCAATGGTTCAACCAGGATCTCGAATAGCCTATGTCCGTTTTCTTAAACCATATACTTCCACAACCATAATCAGAGTAAATAAACAATAGCAGAAGTCTTTAATACTAATGAACTGAGTATCTAACAGTGATAACATAAATAAGTATCCAATTATCTCCAGAAGACTAAGACATAAAATAAAATAAATTAATCAATTACATGTTCTTAATAATCTAACTAATAAATCTAATCAAAGACGCATGAGTTGCACTCACACAACGAATCATGCGACTCCATCATAGCTTCTGCATCTATCGCCACAACATCTCCGTACATCGGAGCATTCACATAGTCTTCTACAGTAGGACCTGCATCATCAACTAAAAATATTCGACGTCGAAAGGGTGAGCACACATCATGGCTCAGTGAGCAAACAAAAAAATGCAACAAACATATGCATTCATTCAATTCATATCTTTGGTCTGGTTCATAAGTTTGCAATGTGCAATAGAAAGGATAGGTGGCTGCTGCACCTCTATACACGAGTGTGTGAAGCTGCCCAATGGATCAAACACCATTTTCGTCGCACATGCACCCATCATGGAATAGAGATAGAGCTAAAGTGCCCAGATCAAACACCGCATGACACTTCCCCTGATGCCCTACCCATACCAATACGTAAGCCCCTATTGGCGAGGGCTTGCAAACTGGGCTCGCAACTAACCAATCCTAATGTCAAACAATGTATCCAAGGCCTCACCCTAGCATCCCTCAATACGTCCATAGAGATAGAGCTAAGGCCCCCCAGCAGAGTCAGAGACTACACGGTTTGAGACCACCTCCCCTGATGCCCTACGACATAATAGTTCTGCTAATGTAATGGCGATACAACGATATCAGTGGACAAGATTTGAGTAGAGATAGAGCTAGAGTCTGGTGACCAAGATGAACCACAGTGTCACGTCCTCCCCCTGATGCTCTACTCGCATCAAGTACACTAACCACACATATACATTCACATGCCTATTCCTAGTATCACCATCATCATCATGTTATAAATAAACATAATTAAATATGCATGAACAATAATAACAAAAATATTGGATGACATGTGAGATGCACAATACACACATACAAGCATAGAATCATTCATGGCATTGGACTCAATAAATAAAAATAGTTTATTATTAGCTAATTAGTTTAGGTCATGTTCCCTCACCTTTGGTTGATAGTAGATCCTCGTTCAAGCTTTGTAGTTCACTTTTCAACTACTTGGAAACCTAACAAGTTGATAGATTTTTAATTAGAATTAATTCTCATGTATTTAGACTAATAGAAATTAAGGGGTCGCAGGTGTGGCAGCACCTGTGGTCTCAGTTTCTGTGACCACAGGGTGTGGGATCGCAGGGTGGGGTCGGACATACTCCGACCACACGTGCGACCACACCCTCCTAGGAAACTTCCCGAGGGCATGTGGTCGGACATGTGTGTTTTGTGGGGTTGGACCTCATGCGACCTCCCGTGCGACCACACGTGTTATGGTCGATCTTTCACTCTTAATTCCATTCCTTCATGTTTGAATCCTTTGGCTTATCATCATGGTCCTTTCTATGATTGTTCTATGGCTCAAAACTATTATTTAATACACCATCCATTGTCCACATAATTTTCTCCATGGATTCTCTTGAAATTTGTCCATGGATGGATGATTTGGGTTTCTCCCATTCCTACCTTCTTCATGAACTATCCTAGGCTCTCAATTTAACATGAAAAATATGTTCATATCTTATGCTTGCTGAAGATTCAGAGTTTTCTCTAAATTTTTCTCCTCCTTAGTCTTCTTCTTTAATTTTCCTTCTCTTCCTTCTCTTCTCTTTCTCTCACTTTCAATTGAAGTTCTAAAAGGGTGAAAGAGGCTAAGGGACGTCTTATTTATAGAGGAAAATCCTCCATAATATGCCCTAATGAGTTTAGGAAAGAACCCCCTTCGGATTAGGAAGGTTTCCTAATTTCAGTTTGTGACTGGGTTCTGTGGGGTCGGAGGTGGGGTCGCAGAATCCGTCGACCGTACCTTTTTAAAATATCTGACCACACGACCTAATTTCGTGTAGTTGGACTCTTTTGAGGTGGGGTTGGTCACACCTATTTAGGCATGCGACCACACGCTCATAATTGACTATTTTTGGGTTGATTTCATTCCTGGTCATGTGATTTCTTCACGCACTTGGTCCACTTGGCTCGACCATATTAGGTAGACCTGGTACAAGGTGGTAAGACCAGTTAGTTCAATACAGGTCTGATAACTCCCCCCTCTTATTAAAAATTTCATCCTCAAAATTTGCACATACCTTCCGAGTTGTAAAGGTGAGGATATTGCTTTCACATGGCATTCTCTTCTTCCCATGTGATCTCTTCTATATCTTGGCTCCTCCAAGTGACCTTAACATAATAAATGTCTCGATTGCGTAGACGTTGAACCTTTCGACTGGTGATTTCAGTTGGTGCTACTTCAAATGTCAAATCATCAGTTAGACCCGGTGGATCCACAGTTAAAACGTGTGGTGGATCTCTGACGTACTTCTTTAGTAATGAGATATGAAATACATCATGCACACTTGACAAAGATGGGGGTAGTGCTAACTGATACGCCACTTTTTCACTTTTAGCGAGAATCTCATATGGCCCGACATATCTCGAACTTAGCTTCCCTTTCTGTCCGAATCGTTTTAAACCTCGCATAGGTGATATTTTCAAGAATACCTTATCACCTACAACAAATTCAAGGTCTCGATGTCGAGTATCTGCATATTATTTTTGACGTTTCTGAGCTGTTCTAACTCTTTCCTTAATAATGTCGACTATACGACAAGTCTCTTCAACAAATTCTGGTCCAACAATACTCCGTTCACCAACTTCATTCCAAAACAAAGGAGTTCGACACTTCCTACCATACAGTGCTTCCTAGGGTGACATTTGTATAGTAGCCTGATAGCTGTTGTTATAGGCGAACTCGATCAATGGTAGTTTCTCATCCCATGAACCTTCGAAATCAATAACACAAGCTCGAAGGATGTCTTCCAAAATCTGAATGGTACGCTCCGACTGTCCGTCTATCTGAGGATGGAATGCAGTACTAAACTTCAACTTTGTATCCATAGCCTTCTGTAATCCTTCCCAAAACTTTGAGGTCAAGCGTGGGTCTCTGTCGGACACAATGCTTTTAGGTACACCATGTAATCTGACAATGTTATCCACATAGAGCTTGGCTAATCTCTCCAAGGTATACTATGGTGGTATAGCTATAAAGCGAGCTGTATTAGTCAGATGATCTACAATCACCCAGACCGCATCAACTACTCGGGGAGTCAATGGTAATCCGGTGACAAAATCCATAGTGATACAGTCCCATTTTCATGCTGGTTCTGGCAGTGGTTGCAACAATCCCGTAGGTCTTTGCCATTCAACCTTTACCCTCTGACAATTTAGGCATTGAGACACAAATTTAGCTACATCTGCCTTCATTCCTCTCCACCAATATAATTTTTTCAAATCATGATACATCTTTGTACTTCTAGGATGTACCAAATAAGCGGTGGTGTGAGCTTCCTTCATTAGTCTGTGTCTAATGTGTAAGTTTTCCATTTCTGGAACACATACTCTTCCTTTGTACTTCAGTACCTTTTCAACGTCCAAGGTGAACTCAGGAGTAGTCATACATTTTTTGATGTCTTCTTGCACCATTCTCAGATAAGGGTCTGATTTAATAGCAGCTTTCACTTCATCTAATATATCAGGTATAATCTTCAATGTTGTGAACATATTTGAAAATGGATGAATAAACCCTTGGTTGGTTGATCCGTCCGATGCATCTATCACGAACTGCTCATAACCATGATTGAATCAGCAACTACATTAGCCTTCCCTTGGGATTTTATCATTGTTTTTCTGCTTAGCGCATCAGCAACTACATTAGCCTTCCCTGGATGATACTGGATATCACAATCAAAATCTTTCAATAATTCCAGCCATCTTCTCTGTCTCATGTTCAACTCCTTCTGATTAAAAAGATAAGTGAGACTCTTATGATCTGATTTAATCTGAAATTTCTCTCCATACAAATAATGTCTCCATATCTTGACAGCATGTACTACTGCTGCTAATTCCAAGTCATGAGTGAGATAGTTCTTCTCATGTGTCTTCAGTTGTCTTGAGGCATACGCAACTACTTGTTCTCCTTGCATAAGCACACATCCTAAACCCAACCCAGACGCATTAGTGTACAAGGTAAACGGTTGTCCTGGAATAGGAATAGTCAAGATGGGAGCAGATATCAATCTAGCTTCAATGTTTGAAAACCTTCTTCACATTTATCGGTCCAAACAAACTTTTCTCCTTTCTTAGTCAAACTAGTGAGAGGTACGGCGATTCTAGAGTAATCTTCCACGAATCGTCGATAATATCTAGCTAGACCTAGGAAATTTCTGATTTCTGCAACACTCTTAGGTGCTTCCCATTTCACAAAGGCTTCAATCTTGCTAGGATCCACTTTAATTCCTTCAGCGGATACAACATGGCCTAAGAAAGCGACTTCATTTAGCCAAAACTCACACTTTGTCAATTTGGGGTAAAGCTTCTCTTTTCTTAGTCGCTGCAGAGAAGCTCTTATATTCATGACATGAGTTTCCTTGTTTTTGGAGTAGACCAATATATCATCAATAAACACAATGACTGACGTATCCAACATATCATGGAATACCCGATTCATGAGTTCCATAAAAGTTACGGGTGCGTTAGTCAATCTAAAAGACATGACTAAAAATTCATAATGTTCATGTCTTGTTCTGAATGCTGTCTTTGGAATATCACCTTCCTTAATCTTCAGCTAATGGTATCCTGACCGAAGTTCAATCTTGGAGAAAACCTTGGCACCTTGCAATTGATCGAACAAGTCATCGATCCGAGGCAACGGGTACCGATTCTTGATTGTAAGCTTATTCAATTCTCGATAGTCTACACACAGTCGAACACTATCATCCTTCTTCTTCACAAACAATATCGACGCTCCCCATGGTGATATGTTGGGTCTGATATAACCCTTATCCAATAATTCCTATAATTGTACCTTTAGTTTATTCAGTTTAGTAGGAGCCATTCGATATGGTGCTTTAGATACTGGTGCGGCTCCGAGTATAAGGTCTATAACGAACTCTATCGCTCAGTCGGGTGGTAGTCCTGGTAGTTCCTCAGGAAATTCATCTAAAAAGTCACGCACAACATCAATATCCTCCATTCATGGTACTTCCTTGGTGAGGTCGACCACGGATACTAGATACCCAACTCCTCCTTTTTTGAGGCATTTTCTAGCCTTTAATGCAGAGAGGATGAGTTTTCGTTTACGGGGTAGTCTGGTTCCCGCAAAGCTAAACTCTGCTCCTTCCTTGTCTTTAAATGTTAATTTTTTTCTGCACATAACAGGTTTGCAGAATGCCGAGCTAACCAATCCATTCCCAGGATAACGTCAAAGTCTGCCATCTCGAGTTGAATCAAGGTTCCATCCAAAATCTTTTCGCCGATAAGAACTGGACATGGTCATAACCTTTTTTTAATTCCACTTCTAATCCCATAGGCGATCGTATAAGAAATTTGTGGTCTAAAGATCTAAGGGGTAGATTTAGCTTCTTTCCAAATGACACAGATATAAAAGAATGAGTAGCTCCAGAATCAAAGAGTACTCTGGCAGGTATGCCATTAATAGGTACGATATTTGTGATTTGTTTTAATTTAGTCTACATGCTCACACAAGGTAATACAAAATGAAAGGTTCAAATCATACCTGTGACCACATCAGGCAATGCGACAACATCCCCAGATGCAACTGCATAAACCTTTCCTTGTTGTAGCTGCTTCCTGGGCTTAGGACACTCCCTTGAATAATGTCCCATTTGATTGCAGTTATGGCATTTTACTCCTTCATTATTTTGCTTCTGTTGAGGTTGGACTGTTGGAGTGGTCTTGGCTACAGCATTAAAGCCTTGAGTACAGAAGGGTTTAAATGTCTTTGTGTTCCCTCCGTTATAAGAATTTCCATTTGGCCTTTTTACACCTCTATTCTGAGCAAAGTAGCTCTCCCTCTGGCTCAATTCTAGTACTCGAGCAATCTATACTGCTTCATTATAAACATTCTTTTCTAGCCCCAAAACATGCTCCTGAATGCTTTCCCTAAGTCCCATGACGAACCTTCTGGTTTTAGTATTTTCCTCCTGCATGCTAGAGGGAGCAAAGAAAAACAACTCTTCATAACGCTGTTGATATGCATCCACAGTCATCTGTCCCTGATACAGACTCATGAACTCTCTTTCCATAGCGTCTCTGAAACTTCTGGGAAAATATTTCTCGAAGAATGCCTCTTTATAGATAGCCCAGGTCAATTGGGCATGCTTGGTTAACAGATAACTTCGAGTAGACTTCCACCAGTGGTGTGCATCACCTTTCAGTATAAATATTGCATACAATACTTTTTCCTCCTTATTAACCGTCATCATCATAAAATTTCTCTCCGTCTCATCGAGCCAGTGGGCTGGCCACAAAGGATCCACTGGCTTGCCATTATATTCCCTAGGTTTCATTTTCAGAAAACGCTCGATCAGTCGAGAGTGGTCCAACTGATACTGAGCATATGCCCCATATATAGGTGGTTGATACTGGTAGCTGCCTTGGGCTACCTCAGGGTTCTGTACTGGAGCTTGTGCAATTGGCATTTGAGGTACTTGGGGTACCATATTGCTACCCCCTGGTACTGTGCTAGATTGTCTGACTGGCATAGGTATAATATGTACAACTGGAAAAACTATTCCCATAGCAGCTTGCATATTGGCTTGTACTTGCTGTATTTGCTGAAGCTATTGTGCCAGGTTTATAACTGCTGTTGCCAAATATGTAGGTGGGGCTGGCAAGTTTGTAGATTTGCCTGGCCATTAGCTCCTGGTAGTGCCATATTCTGATTCCCTTGTTCTTCAAGATTTTCATGGCTGTCTTCCTCCACAGGTGGTAGTAGTGGAATTGGGTTACGTCCTCGCCTGGTTACTCTTCGCCCAGCCATTTCCTATTTCAGTGGTGGTAGTGTCTGAAAAAATCATAGAACATGTGAGGCAATCATAATATACATTATTTCCATGTCAAAATCCAACTAATCAATGTAAAATTCCAATTTTCCAAGTCATTCAGTCAAAATACTGTATTTTCCATCTTAGGGTCGATGGTGGGGTCGCACTGTGTCCGACCACAGGGTATGCGACCTCACAAAACCCTGTCAGCTTACCGAGAGCCTGGGGTCGATCGTAGGGTCAGTATATGTTCGACTACGGGGTCCGACCACACGATGTCTGTCAGCTCACTGAGAGCCTGGGGTCTATCGTGGGGTCGGTCGTGGGGTCGCATGTTTAGTCGAATTTTGCGATCGCACGACCCCAAATCAGGTTTTTAAACCCAATTTTTGGAGTCATTTCTCACTTTCTCTTTTTCCTTCAACTCAACTCGCTTCCCCTGAGTTGCTACAGTGTCAACTACTTGTGTTTGGTGATTATTTCTTCTATTCACGACTTCCGTTCCTTTCCTTCAGGTATGTTCTCTACTGTTCCTCATTTTTAAGCTTTCAAAACTAGGTTTTTTTTTTTTTTTTTCATTTATAGCATTTTCTTCAAATTAAAATTTTTTTAACCGTAAAATTTTTATTTTTATTGGGGAATTTTGCTATTGGCCACCCAATGGACGAAATCCCTCAAGAAAATTTGAGTTTCATCGGTTAGTTTTTGAGAAACTTGAAATTTTCCATTTTTGACCTAATTTTTGGGATTTTTCCTAATTGTTGAAATTTCTTCGAATTCAATCTTCCTTGTTTAAATTCCCAACTGTATGAGCCTTGCAGGATGGTTTGGAACGTATGAAAGTCCTCCTGCCCAACTGTTTGGGTGAAAAGTGAGGCTTTTGGTCAAATCACACCGTTATAATGCCAAAATTTTGAGTTTTTCACCATATCTAATATCTTGTCTATTTGTCTGTGTCTTTGCAGATAGCATAACTCGCACCAAGTTTTCCAGAGTTCATGATCCCATTTGTTTCCGCTCTAATGAGGCAGAGGCTCAGTATGCTCGTTATGAGCATAAAAAGGTGGAAGGGGGTCGCTGTGTAAACTTGGCTTGTCTAGCCTTGTTTAACGTAGAGGGTGCTTTTGGTGACATGGGTTGGCACCCCGTGATATCGTATGAGGCTTGCACCCGTCCTGCTCTGGTGAAGTAGTTTTATTGTAACCTCTAGGTAGTGGGTGATCCCAATGATACAGACAGGGGTAGGGAGCTCAGGATCACCAGTTATGTTAAAGGGGTAGAGATCTCCTTTAACTGCCAAGAGTTGGCTGATCTCCTGGGCATATCAAACGACGGCCCCTTGGTATACTGTGCACCTAAGGAACCCCAGTTCCTATCCTTGATGATGCGTGCAGAGATTGATTGCCAGCTTCTTAGAGGTGATCGCTGGGAGATGAAGGCAATCAACCTACGGTCGGAACCTCGGGTGTACTGCAAGATTATTCAGCACAACCTGATTCCTCATAGTGGGCATTTTGAGAGAATTTCCCAGTTGACCCAGTATCTTCTATATTGCATCTGCACTAGGCATCCAGTCTGCTTTCCATACATTATCATCAGGACGATGATCCGTGCTACGATGCTTGGTCAGATAGGCAACCTGCCTATGGGCTTTTGATCACTACCCTGTTCACTCACTTGCATGTCAACTTAATGGATGAGAGGATTCATGAGTACACCTTCTCGTATGACCTTTACTGGGAGGCCATCTGCAAGATGAGGATGCGAGATGCGCAGGTCAGTGACGAGGAGAGGAACACTATGGTGCATCCCAGCACTCAGGTCAAGATAGGAGACGCTGAGGAGGCAGCAGTAGGAGTCCATGGGGGTGATGCTGAGGATGATGATCGTATGTATATGGATGTAGACACCATACCTCCTCCATCACCATTGCATTCCACTGGAGCTAGCCCTTTTCGGGTTCCTCCTCACTCAGCTGGTCCTTCGCACCCACCACCAGATGACGTGATGGGGTTGCTGCGTGAGATTAGGGAGGCCCAGCGTGTGTCTGATCAGCGGATGGCCGATCTGGCAGCTAGTCTTCAGGTGACCCAGACTCAGGTAGCTTGGCTGACTAAAGTGTATGCTGAGGACTATGATCGAGATCGTGAGGCACCTCCTTCTCCAGCACCTCCAGCTCCATGATGCATATTTTCTTTTTATTTTTCCTTGTACTACAGAGTAACTGTCTGGATTGTGGACCGTACTCTGATTTGGATATGTAAATATATTGCTTTTTATTTGAGGTGTCTATGAAACTTGTTTCTCATCATAATAATGCAGTATTCTCTTTCTTAATTTTAGTCTCATACAACACAGGTGCTTATAGTGTGTTCTTATTAAAGCATTTAAATTTTTATCCTAGCTCAGTTCACGAACTTTTGTGGAAGTACACCGGTTTAATAGACAGGGCCCGAGAGCTCTGATACAAAGTTGTCACACCCCAATTCTGTACCAACCAGAATGGTGTGATGAACCGTCTATGATCCAACGGTTTAACCAGGATCTCGAATGGGCTGTGTCCATTTGCTTAAGCCATACAAATCCACAACCATAATCAGAGTAAATAAACAATAGCGGAAGTCTTTAATACTAATGAACTGAGTATCTAATAGTGATAACATAAATAAGTATCCAATTATCTCCAAAAGACTAAGACATAAAATAAAATAAAATAATCAATTACATGTTCTTAATGTTATTCCCAGGTTGACACTGAGAGGGGGAGAATCGTGAACCGCTAAAAAATCCTTTTCCACTATACTGGTTTGGTCTACTGCTATGGACAATGCTACCAAGAGCTGTTGATCAATTTGTGCTATGCTACCTTGAGCTGATTACTTGAGACTTTCTCACAGACAATCTGTCAAACACATTTCGTGCACACACCAACCACACACCCACAGGTATCCATACCAGGGGCTTGGCCTGCCAAGTGTGTACACCCAGACCTGCAGCACACAGACTTTTAATCCATACTCACAAGCACATACATAGGACACACAATATAACGTGGTTCACCAATCACACACTGTGATGGCTACTCCACGGGGCAATACCGTAACCAGGGTTTCGTATATACCCAATACTCAACAATAATGCTACGGTTGCACCTACAACCCCAATGCTACAATATCAACCGCATTCACAGCTACAACTGTGTCTTAGGCATCAACCCCAACTCCAGTCTAGCACCCACTTGACAGGTCATACAATATGTATATCAAATGATTACAAACCCTTCCCATATAGCACTGATACAGTAAATAGAGTTTGTGTGCGAGTTTACCTCCCGGTCTTGCTCACTACTGATGCAAGCCTCTCTGTGCTAGTATTTTGGCCTCCTCTCGGGCTGCATAACTCATTCTTCACCACAAGGACTCCATCGGACACTCACAACAGGTCCACACACTCTCTTCAAGCTTCAACGAAGCTTTCATGGCCTCACATAGGCAGTAGGAGTCTCTCTCTCTCTCTTGGAGAAGCTTTAATGGAGGGTTTCCTTTAAAATCACCATTAGAGGCCTTCTGCTCGAGCTCAAACCACTCCCAAATTCTTCTACATTGAAATACCTTCAGTTTGACATATTATAGGCCTCAATCCGAGATTGGACGGCTGAGATATGATCAAAAGAAGTTCGGTCACTAATAACATTCCAAATGGAATCTTCTACCTTGATTCCATGCGCCGCGACGCACCTTATTGACGCCGCATCTGACGTACATACGCCGCTGTCGATTTCTGATTAGCGGAGAAGGAATCATCTGATTTAGACAGCTGGATCGGTCAGATCCCGTCAGCGAAACTCAGCACCACTTGAAGCCTTCAGATTGGAATCTTTATTACGGAATTTCATCGAACAGATGATGCGCTCGGCTGCCTGCACGCGGGTGCTGTGCGCGCGGCTGGTGCTGTATGCACAGCAGGTGCTGTGCGGGTGGCTCCCTGCTGTGCGCGCTGCTGGTGCTGTACGCGAGGCGGTTGTTGTGCACGCGGCTGCCTGCTGTGCCCGCGGCTGGTGCTGTGCGCGCGGCGGTTGCTGTGCGCGTGACTGCTTGCTGTGCGCGCGGCTGGTGCTGTGCGCACGGGCTTGGCACGGCATGCTGGGCTGCGTGCATGGCCCCTGCTGTGGGTGCTGCTGGGCATACTGGCATGGCCCCTGCTGTGCGTGCTGCTGGGCATGCTGGCATGGCCTGCTGGCCTGGTGCCGCGGGCATCTGCCATGCTGGCATGGCCTGTTGGCCTGGTGCCGTGGGCATCTGCCATGCTGGCCTGGGCTGGCTGCCATGCTGGCCTAGCCACCCAAGGTGGGACCCACCTAGTCCCCACCCATTCTCTCTCCTCTTTCTCTCTCCTCATTTTCTCTCTCTTCTTTCTCTCTCCTCTTTCTCTCTCTTCTTCTAGTCTTCCTCATCAGCTGGACTGCATTCTCTTCGACTATTGCATCAACCTAGTCACCCTGTCTTGACTGCCCAGTTACCCTATCTATCAGAGGGTCCTACAAACACTCTCTCTCCTCTTTCTTTCTCTTCTTAGGAGTTGGCTTCCAACTGTCTGACCATGCTTGCTGTGTTGTCTGGACTTTTGACTGACCATGCTTGCTGTGCTGTCTAGACTTTTGACTGTCCAACCATGCCTGCTGAGCTGTCCACTGAGATGTCCACTCTGTCTGCTGTGCTGTATACATGTTCTACATGTCCTGTTGACATTCTCTCTCCTCCATATCATCCTGTCAACTGTCTAGAGGTTGCTGACAATGACAACACATATAAAGTTGCTGTCAACAGCACAACTTGGCCAAGGTTCCAACAATCTCCCCCTTTGGAATTGTTGGCAATCTACCTACATGATATCTCCACATGATATCAAGCACTAACACAACCTTTTTCTCCCCCTTTGACAACAAGTCCCAAAGGACATATAGACTCCCCCTAGAAATGCTCCCCTTTCATAGGAACTCTTCTTACATAGCCTCACCTGTAGGAGTGCCCACCGCATCTTCCAATCCCACAGATGAAAGATGATGCGGTGTAGGCATCAACTCCCCCTTCATCACTGCTCCCCCTACATCAGAACTTCCTCTGCATAGACTCACTTAGGAGTGCCCACCGCATCTTTCCAATCCTATAGATGAACAATGATGCTTTGCAGACACCAACTCCCCCTACATCTGTGCCATCTCCAAAGTACTAAGAGGCATAACTCTTATCTTGACTTTGAGAGTCACTCAACTGAGTTCTTTGAGAAGATCTTTGTGAAGACATCTGCCACTTGATCACAACTGACTGTAGCTACTAAACTCTACTCCTGCTTTGCTAGGCCACAAAACTTTCCAAAAAGCATGCACTGCCACTAGTGCCCTTTCTGTCATCAATACACTTGGCCAAGCACATAGCTAGTAGACAATCAGTTTTCTGAAAAAACATATAGCTTGCCCTGTGTTCTTGTCCCTTGTGCCATTACTTTCCCTTTTTCAACATTTTTCATTATAAACCCATTCTTGGTAAAGGTTATTTCATTTCCTTGATCACAAACTTGACTCACACTCAAGAGATTGTGTTTCAGGCCATTGACTAGTAAAACCTTCTGGGATTTCAATTTTGCACTGCAGATGTTGACAGTTCCTCTTCCTTTGATCCTTGCACCATCATTGTTTCCAAATCTAACTGAACCACCTGCTTCAGTATTCAGACTTAAAAAAATCTCTCTATCCCCTGTCATGTGAGTGGAGCACCCACTGTCCAAGATCCATGGTGTAGGTCTACTTTTGGTTTTAGGAGTTGTCTGCACAATGAAAGATTTATTACCCTTATTTTTGCTCTTTTCTACCCACACTGCTTTTTCTTTCATTGTGATGGGTTTTCTTTCCTTTTCTTTCACAACTCTTTCTTCTCTTTGAGTTGGTCTTCTAGGAGTATTTCTTCTAATGTTCCCTCTTGGTTGCCTTTGATATGAAAGGAGTGTCTGACAATTTATGGCTATGTGACCAAATCTCTGACACCTGAAGCATTCTATCTTGTCTTCTGCCAAAAGAGCAAATCTGTTTCTGCTTGTGAACACTGGTTGTCTAACTTGTCTTCTATATTCTACAATTTTGTGTCCATAACCTTCACAGCCATAACAGTACCCTTTGAAGCTCTCTCTTTGCCTGGGATTTTTGTCTTGCTTCCTTTGCCTGTGCTGGTTAACTGTACTGATGGCATCTCTGTCAGTTCTATTCTCAAATTATTTCTCAACATGTGACCTCATCTGTTTTGCTTTGATAAACACAATGGGGTTCTCAACAGACCCTTTACCTTGAGCTTTTTCTGTCCTCTGCTTCTCATAACCAAGTCCAGACTTGATGTGAGATGACCTCTGGTAGCTTAGAATCTCATCCAGAATATTCTCCTCTTCCATTTGGGAGCAGTCATCCTCAATCTCTTGATCTGTTACTGTCTTCTCCTTTGATTTTAGGATAGATACTGATGGAGATGATGTTGTTGCTTCCATGTAACTCCTGTTCTCCTTCACAGAGCTTGCAAGCTCAGTTTCTAGTCTCAGAATCTCTTCCTCAAGCTTTGCACATTCATCTGATTTTGAGGACAGCTCAATATTCAGATCATTTGCTATCTTCTTTGATTCTTCAGTGGTGACTTTCAGTTGATTGATCAGATCAGTTGCTTCATTATATTGATCATTTAATTTTTTTCTTTTTCCTCTCTGTTCTGAGTTCTGTAAGAGCTGCAAATAATTCAGCCTCAAGATCAAGCTCTTCTTCAACTCCATCTTTCTTTTTAGATTTTTTTTTCTTCCCTTGAAGCTCATCAAGAAGGACCATGAAGAGGACCTCATCATCATCATCCTCTGTTGATTCATCTGAGGAATATTTGTTCTTCTTTTGCAAGCGAGACTTTTCTTCTGGGGGCACAAATTTTTTCTTTCCTCTCTGGTCTTGACTCTCTTTGGGTTCTTCATCATCAGAGTCATAGACTCTTCCCTTCTTCTGACATTTGGACGCAAAGTGTCCTAGGCCTCCACAGTTGAAACATCTCATGATTGACTTGCCTTTATACTTGTCACTCCTTTTCTTTAATTTTTTGGTTAGATAAGCTATAAGCTCATCATCTGAGTCATCAGAATCACTGTTGTCTTCTGCTCTTGACTTCTTTGTTGGTTCTTTAATTTTTAACTTCTTTATAGCTTCAAAAGCAGCTTCTTTTTCCACTGGCACTGGTTCTATCACTCTCATCTCATAAGTGGTCAGTATGCCATGTAGCTCATCAATGGTTAAACTGTCCAAGGTGGTAATTTCTTCAAGTGCAGACACTTTTGCATTATACAGCTTGGGCAGGGTTCTCAATACCTTCTTGACAACATGAACTTCCTTCAGCTCTTCCCCCAGTGCTCTGATTGCGTTGGTGACTCCATTTACTCTGTTGAGATAGGCCTCAATGGCTTCTTCCTCAGTCATCTTCAGACTCCCAAACTGTGATCTAAGGATTTACAATTTTGCCTCTTTGATTTTGCTATCTCCTTCATGTACACTCTTCAGCTTGTTGGATGTAGGACAACTGATAACTCTAGTGAGCTCATTGCTCACAAGTGAAGCTAGAAGGGCTGTGACTGCCTTGGCTTCATTTTCTCTCTTCTTCATCTCCACTATATCAGTGATGTCTTCTGTGGTGTGCTTGTAGCCGTTCTTCACTGCTAGCCATACTCCATAGCCTTGAGCTATCAAATATGCTTCCATTCTCACTTTCCACACACTGTAGTTGGACCCATCAAATATAGGAATTCTTCCATTCTTGTGGTGGTCTTCACTGGATGCCATTTCTCAGTCTCAATTCACTGTCTGTACCTGAAGCTGTCAGTCTTCATCCCTTGGGAACTCAGCTATGATACCAATTGTTATTCCCAGGTTGACACTGAGAGGGGGGATAAATCAGTGACCGCTAAAAATCCTTTTCCACTATACTGGTTTGGTCTGCTGCTATGGACAATGCTGCCAAGAGCTGTTGATCAATTTGTGCTATGCTGCCTTGAGCTGATTACTTGAGACTTTCTCACAGACAATCTGTCAAACACATTTTGTGCACACACCAACCATACACCCACAGGTATCCATACCAAGGGCTTGGCCTGCCAAGTGTGTACATCCAGACCTGCAGCACACAGACTTCTAATCCATACTCACAAGCACATACATAGGACACACAATATAACGTGGTTCATCAATCACACACTGTGATGACTACTTCATGGGGCAATACCCTAATCAGGGTTTCGTATATACCCAATACTCAATAATAATGCTACGGTTGCACCTATAACCCCAATGCTACGACATCAACCGTATTTATAGCTACAACTGTGTCCTAGGCATCAACCCCAACTCCAGTCAAGCACCCACTTGACAGGTCATACAATATGTATATCAAATGATTACAAACCCTTCCCATATAGCACTGATATAGTAAATAGAGTTTGTGTGTGAGTTTACCTCCCGGTCTTGCTCACTACTGATGCAAGCCTCTCTGTGCTAGCATTTTGGCCTCCTCTCGGGCTGTATAGCTCATTCTTTACCACAAGGACTCCATCGAACACTCACAACAGGTCCACACACTCTCTTCAAGCTTCAACGAAGCTTTCATGGCCTCACATAGGCAGTAGGAGTCTCTCTCTCTCTTGGAGAAGCTTTAATAGAGGGTTTCCTTTAAAATCACCATTAGAGGCCTTCTGCTCGAGCTTAAACCACTCCCAAAGTCTTCTACATTGAAATACCTTCAGTTTGACATATTATAGGCCTCAATCCGAGATTGGACGGCTGAGATATGATCAAAAGAAGTTCGGCCACTGATAACATTCCAAATGGAATCTTTTACCTTGATTCCATGCGCCGCGACGCACCTTATTGACGCCGCATCTGACGTACATACGCCGCTGTGGATTTCTGATTGGCGGAGAAGGAATCATCTGATTTAGACCGTTGGATCGGTCAGATCCTATCAGTGAAACTCGGCTCTACTTGAAGCCTTCGGATTGGAATCTTCATTGCGGTATTTCATCGAACAGATGATGCGCGCGGCTGCCTGCAAGCGGGTGCTGTGCTCGCGGCTGGTGCTGTGCGCGCGGCAGGTGCTGTGCATGCGGCTGCCTCCTGTGCACGCGGCTGGTGCTGTGTGCTGGGCGGTTGTTGTGTGCACGGCTGCCTGCTATGAGCGCGGCTGGTGCTGTGCGCGTGGCTGCCTGTTGTGCACGCCGCTGCCTGCTATGCGCACGGCTGGTGCTGTGTGAATGGCCTTGGCATGGCATGCTGGGCTGTGTGCATGGCCCCTGCTGTGCGTGCTGCTGGGCATGCTGGCATTGCCTGCTGGCCTGGGCTGGCTGCCATTCTGGCCTGGCCACCCAAGGTGGGACCCACCTGGTCCCCACCTATTCTCTCTCCTTATTTTCTCTCTCTTCTTTTTCTCTCTTTTTCTGGTCTTCTTCATCAGTTGGACTGCATTCTCTTCGACTTCTGCATCAACCTAGTCACCCTGTCTTGACTGCCCAGTCACCCTGTCTGTCAGAGGGTCCTACAAACACTCTCTCTCCTCTTTTTTCTCTTCTTAGGAGCTAGCTTCCAACTGTCTGATTATGCTTGCTGTGCTGTCTGGACTTTTGGCTGACCATGCTTGCTGTGCTGTCTGGACTTTTGACTATCCAACCATGCCTACTGAGCTGTCCACTGAGCTATCCACTCTGTCTGCTGTGCTGTTTACATGTTCTACATGTCCTGCTGACATTCTCTCTCCTCCATATCATCCTGTCAACTGTCTAGAGGTTGCCAATTCTCTCTCCTCCATATCATCCTGTCAACTGTCTAGAGGTTGCCAACAATGACAACACATACAAAGTTGCTGTCAACAGCACAACTTGGCCAAGGTTCCAACACTTAATAATCCAACTAATAAATCTAATCAAAGACGCATGAGTTACATTCGCACGACGAATCATGCAACTCCATCATTGCTTCTGCATCCATCACCGCAACATGTCTGTACATCGGAGCATTCACATAGTCTTCTACAGTAGGACCTGCATCATCAACTAAAAATATTCGACGTCGAAAGGGTGAGCACACATCATGGCTCAGTGAGTAAACAAAACAATACAACAAACATATACGTGCATTCAATTCATATCTTTGGTTTGATTTATTAGTTTACAATGTGCAATAGAAAGGATAGGTGGCCACTACACCTCTATACACGAGTGTGTGAAGCTGCCCAATGGATCAAACACCATTGCCGTCCCACATGCACCCATCATGGAATAGAGATAGAGCTAAAGTGCCTGGATCAAACACCGCATGACACTTCCCCTGATGCCCTACCCATACCAATACATAAGCCCCTATTGGCGAGGGCTTGCAATCTGGGCTCACAACTAACCAATTCTAATGTCAAACAGTGTATCCAAGGCCTCACCCCAGCATCCCTCAATACGTCCATAGAGATAGAGCTAAGGCCCCCCGACAGAGTCAGAGACTACACGGTCCGAGACCACCTCCCCTGATGTCCTACGACGTAATAGTTTTGCTATGGTAATGGCGATACGACGATGTCAGTGGACAAGACTTGAGTAGAGATAGAGCTAGAGTCTGGTGACCAGGATGAACCACAGTGTCACGTCCTTCCCCTGATGCTCCACTCACATCAAGTACACTAACCACACACATACATTCACATGCGTATTCCTAGTATCATCATCATCATCATGTTATAAATAAACAAAATTAAATATGCATAAACAGTAATAACATAAATATTGGATAACATGTGAGATGCACAATACACGTATACAAGCATAGAATCATTCATGGCATTGGACTCAATAAATAGAAATAGTTTATTATTAGCCAATTAGTTTAAGTCTTGTTCCCTCACTTTTGGTTGATAGTAGATCCTCATTGTAATTCACTTTTAAACCACTTGGAAACCTAACAAGTTGATATATTTTTAATTAGAATTAATTCCCATGTGTTTAGACTAACTGAAACTGAGGGGTCGTAGGTGTGGCAGCACCTGTGGCCTCAGTTTCTGCAATCACAGGGTGTGGGGTTACAGGGTGGGGTTGGACATACTCTGACAATACGTGCGACCACACCCTCCCTGGAAACTTCCCGAGGGCATGTGGTCAGACATATGTGTCTTATGTGGTCGGACCTCATGCGACCTCACGTGCTACTGCACGTGTTATGGTCGACCTTTCACTCTTAATTCCATTCCATCATGTTTGAATCCTTTGGCTTATCATCATGGTCCTTTCTATGATTGTTCTATGGCTCAAAACTACTATTTTATACATCATCCATTCTCTACATAATTTTCTCCATGGATTCTCTTGGAATTTGTCCATGGATGGATGATTTGGGATTCTCCCAATCCTATCTTCTTCATGAACTATCCTAGGCTCTCAATTTAACATGGGAAATATGTTCATACCTTATGCTTGCTGAAGATTCAGAGTTTTCTCTGAATTTTCCTCCTCCTTAGTCTTTTTCTTCAATTTTCCTTCTCTTCTTTCTCTCACTTTCAATTGGAGTTCTAAAAGGGTGAAAGAGGCTAAGGGACGTCCTATTTATAGAGAAAAACCCACCATAATATGCCTTAATGAGTTTAGGAAAGAACCCCTTCGGATTAGGAAGGTTTCCTAATTTTGGTTTCTGACTGGGTTCTGTGGGGTCGGAGGTGGGGTCGCCTACCTTTTTAAAATGTCCGACCACACGACCTAATTTCATGTGGTTGGACTCTTTTGAGGTGGGGTTGGTCACACCTGTTTAGGCATGCGACCACACGCTCATAATTGACTGTTTTTGGGTTGATTTCATACCTGGTCTTGTGGTTTCTTCACGCACTTGGTCCACTTGGCTCGACCATAATAGGTAGACCTGGTACAAGATTGTATGACCAGTTAGTTCAATACAGGTCTTACAAGCATGCTGTTTTCTAAAAGAAAGATTCTTTTCCAACCTGCTGATTGTAAAACTTTTAAATTCATTGGAGATAAACCTAAAAGTGATAAGAAGTTATTCATATATACATTGCAAGCTTGCAAACTTTTGCATCAAGGCTGTATTGGTTACCTAGCATCTGTGATTGACACTACCATAGAGTTACCAACCCTCGACCAGATAGATGTAGTGAATGAGTTCCCAGATGTATTTCCAGAAGATTAACCTAATTTACCTCCTGATCATGAAACTAAGTTTGTGATTGATTTAGTCCCTGGAGCTGCTCTTGTATCTAAAGCCCCTTATAGAATGGTAGTTCACCCCAACATTACCCACCTGTCCCTCTAAGTTGAAGGAATTAATGGTTCAACTCCAAGAACACTTAGATAAGGGATTCATAAGACCTAGTATAACCCCTTGGGGTGCGTTAGTATTGTTTGTCAAGAAGAAAGATAAAAGCATCAGACTGTGCATCGATTATCGTGAGCTGAATAAGCTTATTATCAAGAATCGAAACCTTATGCCTAGGATTGATGATCTATTTGATCAGCTCCAAGGCGTTCAAGTATTTTCAAAGATAGATCTCCGATCTGGATACCATCAACTGAAGATCAGAGAATGTGACATTCCAAAGACTGCTTTTAGGACTCGATACGAACACTATGAGTTCTTAGTCATGTCTTTCGGACTAACAAATACCCCAGCGTCATTCATGGAACTCATGAATAGAGTGTTCCATGACTTCTTAAATCACTCTGTCATTGTGTTCATCGATGACATCTTTGTCTACTCGAAGAGTGTGGAAGATATGTTGTACACCTTCACCAAGCTCTGCAAAGACTTAAAGAAGAAAAGCTGTTTGCCAAGTTCAAGAAGTGTGAATTCTGGTTGAGAGAAGTTACCTTTTTGGGTCATGTCGTATCTATCGATGGAATATCTATAGATCCAAGCAAAGTTAAAGCTATACTCAAGTAGGAAGCTCCAAAGACTATTACCAAATTTAGAAGTTTTCTTGGATTGGCAGGATACTACCGAAGATTTATTGCTGACTTCTCCAAAATAGCCATTCCTCTAACGTAACTCACAAAGAAGGAAACAAAGCTCGTATGGTCAGAGAAATGTTAATCAACATTCCAATCATTGAAAGAAAAATTGATTTCTACTCTAGTGTTGACCATCCCATTTGGATCAGAAGGTCTTGTAGTGTAATATGATGCATCTAAACTAGGACTTAGTTGCATCCTTATGCAAGAAGGTAAGGTAATCGTTGATGAACACATTTTATAAGTAAATTTAGGGCATAAAGTACGCAGCTCTTATTCTTTTTATAATGCATTTTAGGTATTTAATGTTGTTTTTATGTCCGTAGGGTGTAGGTGAAAGAATGGAGAAATCCAAGCTTGAAAAGATCATTTTATGTATTTTTTGTGATCCTGTCCAGTTAACTCACCCAGTCAACTCAGCAACGGGACATAGGGACAAATTTTATAAGGAGAGCTATGAATTTTGTGTCTAAGATCAACCTTGGACCATGTAAAAAAGTAGCCCAATCTCTTGAAAAAATATTCCTTACCTATTTGGAATCAAATTTATAAGATTAACATGGCATGAAAGAATGGAAAGCTCCAATCGATTATGGAAGTTTTCAAGAAGAGATAATGATGCCAAAGATACAATGAGTTATTGCAAGATCTTTTTTCTACACAAGAATTGTCCACATACAATGAACCTACAAGGCTGACATTTTATTACCTTGTTTATCTCCACAAAATCTCTTGTACTCCAATTGTAAAAATTGATTGTGATCTTTACTCACTTGTATATATATATATATATATATATATATATATATGAATATATGACAGTCAGTAATAGAAAAGCGTCCAAGAATTCTATTGTAAGTTTTTTTTTTTTTTTTTTTTTTTTTTTTTTAGTTTTAAAAATTTATGGGAGAGTTTGAGAGTTTTAGTTTCTTCTTTTCAAGTTGTGGTCTTCTTGCTTAATTTCTTTTATCAAATTTTAATTTTAGATTTTAAATTCTATAGTAGGGTAGATCAATATAGGTTGTACCACATTACTAATTTAATTTAGGGGAGAAGGCTTCCTTTGTAATCATTTGCGTATCACCTTGGAGTGACAACAAGAAGACGAGCAACGATAGAGAAATCTTCCAACGAGATAAGTTTTTCTTATATTCTTTTATTTTTAATTTCATTCCCTTCATATAATAGATCTGTGTTACTCTATGGTTAATATAGTGGTTTTATAAATCTTCGTACCATTAGAAATTGGTTATTATTGCTTTTGTTGCTTGATTAGTTTTTATTTAAAGTGTTTAAGGTGTTAATTCATTCAAATCTCTTTGGTATGCTTTACCTTATTTGAGTTAGGATAATAGCGATTCGTCCCTGCGATCGACCCTTTACTGCACGATACTGTGCACTTGCGGTTACATACACATTTAATTTACATCAAATTTTTGGTGCCATTATCGGGGAGGCAAGCCTTTATTTTCCTATTTTAAATCGTTCAAAGTAATTAAAAAATAGAAAAGAAAAATACAAAAGGTTTTCATTGGTTTTCATGCTTTTCTTTACACCTTCGATCCGTTAGGTTGGAATAGTACAATCGACGGTCCAATCTTGATCATGATGTGCTGTTAAGGGATGCTGGTTATCGAATTATCAAGAGGAATATCGATGGTAATGGCGTTGTTTCTCAAGGTGATTGTGGATATGACCGGTCTCTAAGCCATTGATCACCAGGAGGTTTGCGCTGACCCCAATTCAAACAAATCCAGATTTTCACGTCGAATTTAGAGGAAAAAGAAAGATAAATTTTTAACTTGTTAAAGCGGTTTTGTGCATGAGTGTGTGGACTCATGATTATAGCAACCGTTTGGTAAAAGTCTCATCGTTTACAATGGTTGAACTAAAGATGACACTTAAGGATAGGTTCTACCCTGTTAGGGTGGCACAACCCTCATGTATTCAATTACCAACTGCCACAAATAATAACTATGAATTGAAAACTAAATTCATTACCATGCTTCTCCATTTTCATGGGTTATCTTCAGAGGATGCATACTTGTTCCTCTGTATGTATGAGGAGGTGTATGCCCTCATTAAGATGCAATAACTCAATGATGATGCTATCAAATTGAGATGCATCACTTTTTCACTCAAGGATGGAGCTAAAAAATAGTTTTATGGTCTTCCCACAAATTCCATTACTTTATGGGACAAATTTATTGTGTTATTCCTCAAAAAAAATTTTCCTCTTTACAAGACAAGTAAACTTTGAGGGGATATAATGCGGTTCAAATAAGAGCCAAATGAGTCTTTTTCGTGACTCATGGAGAGGTTCCAAGGCCTACTCCAAGTGTGCCCTCACCATGGTATTGAAACGTAGTAGTTTTGCCAAATTATCTATGAGGGGATAGACTTCCCTACCAAGCAGATGCTTGAGTCTATGTGTCCTCAAGGATTCACTTCCTATGAGGATGCTATTGACACTTGGAACATTTTGATAGATCTCGCCGAAAAAACAAGAGAGTAGGAGTCTGTGCGTGTCACACCCCAATTCTCGACTAACTAGAATAGTTTGATGAATCGTCAATAAACCAACGGTTCAACCATGATCTCATTTAGGTAGTACCCACCATATCAAACCACACACACATTCCATGGTAATAATCAGAGGTAATACACAAATAAGCGAACGTCTTTATAATTAATAAACTGAGTATCTAACAGTGATAAATAAATATTTAATCCAATTATCTTCAAGTAACTCAAGACATAAAATAAAATAATCAATTACATTTCCATTAACCAAAATATAACTAAACTAGTCAAAGACACATTGATTGCACTAGCATGAAGGATCATGCGCATCGTCCATACGACGACGCTTCACGTACTCTTCTACAGTAGGACCTACATCATCAACTAAAGATATTCAACGTCGAAAGGGTGAGCACACATCACGGCTCAGTGAGCAAAACAAAACAATGCAACAAACATATGCATGCATTCAATTCATATCTTTGGTATGATTTTTAAGTTTGTAATGTGCTATAGAAAGGTTTGGTGGCCACCGTACCTCTATACACGGGTGTGTAAGCCTACCCAATGGATCAAATACCATTTTCATCCACATCTATCCCACCATGGAATAGAGATAGAGCTAAAGTATCCGGATCACACACCGCCAATACTTCCCCTGATGCCCTACCCATACCAACACGTAAGCCCCTATTGGTGAGGGCTTGCAAACTGGGTTCGCAACTAATCAATCCTAAATGTCATCCTGTATATCCAAGGCCTCACCCGAGCATCCCTCAATATGTCCATAGAGATAGAGCTAAGGCCCCCTGGCAGAGTCAAAGATTACACGGTCCGAAACCACCTCCCATGATGCCCTATGACGTAATAGTTCTGCTAAGGTAATGGCGTTACGATGATGTTAATGGACAAGACTTAAGTAGAGATAGAGCTAGAGTATGGTGACCAGGTCAGAGACCACAATGTTATGTCCTCCCCCTGATGCCCTACTCGCATCCAACACACTAACCACATACACACATAATCACATGCCTATTCCTATCATCATCAATCAACATGATAGCAAATAGATGGAAGTAAATATGCATGAGCAGTAATAACAGTAATATTGGATGACATGTGAGATGCACATTACAAGCATACAAGCATAGAATCAATCATGGCATTGGACTCAATTAAATAACAGTTTATTATTATCTAATTAATTTAGGTTTTATTGCCTCACCTGTTAGTAAAGCTCGATCTCCTTCCAAGCCTTATAACTCCCTTTGAATCAATTAAGTAACCTAAAAATTACATGAATTTAAGTTAGGGTTCATATGTACCATGTTACAGTAGTCGAAAATCAAAAAGATTACTGATAGGTGTCTGAATGGTCCTATGGTCTCATGTTGTGTCCACCTTACCACCTACGCTCTATGGTCGCACTATATGTGGCCATATACCTGCGACCATATGGTTCTTGAATTCTTCTCGAATGGCTATGGTCGATACTCTGGCCATGCTATGGTTGACCGTAGCTGCAACCATATGGTTTTTTGACCCATTCTCCATGATCCCTTCTTGAGATTTGCTCAGAGAATCCCACAGTTGAATCCTTACATTAGGTTTGGTATTGTAATTTACACTAGAAATTCCCACTCTTAATGTTCTAAGGCTACAAAGACAAGGTTCATACCTTACTTGTTGCAGAGAGTCTGTAGAACTCTTCTCTTAGCCTTCTCCTTAATCTTCTCTCCTTCTCTTTCTCTTCCTCTAGGGTTTGATGATGTTCCAAAAGAGTAAAAAAGGGTTGAGGAACGTCCTTTATATAGAGAGAAACACTCTGAGAGATCCGTATGTGCAAATTTTGAGGATGAAATTTCCTTTAAGGGTGGTGGAGTTGTAAGACCCGCACGCCACGAATCTGGTCTAACCTTACATTCTCGTGTCGTGACCGGTCTTCCCATCATAATCGGGTCAAGTGAACTAATTGCATGAAGAAACTACAAGATAAGGTAAACAATGAGACAAATTTAGTTGGTGTGGTTGACCATTTAAGATCGTGTGGAAGCAACCAGTCAGAAAATTTTGGTCGTGTGGTGGCAGTTTTGAGGGGTGTGGTCGACCACACCTGAGACTACACAACGTGTGGTCGCATATTTTGGACGTGTGGTCGACTGATCCTACGACCCCACGTGCGACACACGATGTGGACTCTTTCCTAATTAAAGTGGGACTCTATATGGAGATTTTCCTCTATATAAAGGACATCCCTTAGCCTCTCTCACTCTTTTAGAACTCAAATTGAAACTCCAAACCTAAGAGAGAAAGAGAGAAAATAAGAGAAGGAGAAGGAGATTTGGAGAAGAAGCTTAGAGAAAGGTTTTTGCAGAGAAGAGTTGTATCTCTCTACAGTAAGCTTAAGGTATGGACTTAACTCAATGGGGTAGATCAGATAGAATAGGTTCTTTTCAAGATTTATGTGTTAAATATAATGTAATGATTTCAATTATGAAATTTCTAAGAAAAACCATGAGAAAATAGGTTAGGAATAATTGATAATGAGAAACTATACACAATGGCCATAGAATAACCATAGGATGAACCTAAGTGATGAGTTGTGGAATCGACTCAGGAAGCATTCGGATTGAGATGAAAAATTGACCAAACATCATGTGGTCGCAGCCAGTGGTCCACCACATGGTGACTAGAGGGTCGACCACAACTATTCGGGAAGTTTCCAAGAAAGGTGTGGTCGCATAAAATGCGACCATAGGGTTCGACCACACAGTGTGTGGTCACATATATTGCGACCACAGGTTAGACTACACATCCTACCACATGATAACAGCAAGCATATTTTGAGACCAAACAAGGTTTTTACTACTGTAACTTGGTAAACTTGAACCCTAACTTAAATACATTAATTGTTTAGGTTCCTAATAGATTCAAAGTGACTTCCAAAGCTTAGAAGAGGAATAAACATTGATCAAAGGTGAGGGAACAAGACCTAAACTAATTGGATAATAATAAGCTGTTTACTTTGTTGAGTCCAATGCCATGATTGATTTTATGCTTGTAATGTGCATCTCACATATCATCCAATATTCCTGCTATTATTGTTCATGCATATTTAATTCCTTTTATTTATAACATGATGATGATGATGATGCTAGGAATAGGCATGTAAATGTATGTGTGTGGTTGGTGTGTTAGATGCGAGTAGAGCATTAGGGGGAGGACGTGGCATGGTGGTCTTTGACCTCGTTACCAGACTCTAGCTCTATCTGTACTCAAGTCTTGCCTACTAACATCGTTGTATCGCCATTACCTTAACAGAACTATTACATCATAGGGCATTAGGGGAGGTGATCTCGGACCGTGTGGTCTCTGACTCTGTCGGGGGGCCTTAGCTCTATCTCTAAGGACTATTGAGGGTTTCTGGGGTGAGGCCTTGGATACACTATTTGGCATTCGGATTGGTTAGTTACGAGCCTAGTTTGTAAGCCCTCGCCAATAGGGGCTTACGTGTTGGTATGGGTAGGGCATCAGGGAAAGTGTTGGCGGTGTTTGATCCGAACACTTTAGCTCTATCTCTATTCCATGGTGGGTGCATGTGGGACGACAATGGTGTTTGATGCATTGGATGGATTCACACACTCGTGTATAGAGGTGTGGGGGCCACCAAACTGTTCTATAGCATATTGTAAACTTATAAACCAGACCAAAAATATGAATTGAATGCATGCATATGCTTGTTGCATTGTTTTGTTTACTCACTGAGCTCAAGTTGGAGAGTTGACTCTCGCGCACGTAATTCTTTTTAGTTTCTGATGTTACAGGTGTTACGGTTGAAGACTACATGAATACGCCAACGTATGGACATGTGGCGGCTATGGATGTGCAAGCTGTAGAGGACGAGCAAAACTTGTCAAGCGAGTGTTTCAACTATGTTTACGCTTAGTGGTTAACTTTCATATTGTGATACTTGTAATAAGTATTAGTTATGTTTTGGTTACTTGAAGATAACTTGTTAAATATTTAATTATCACTGTAGTCTCTCAGTTCATTATTAATAAAGACTTTCGCTATTTACTCAATTATCTCTTATTGTTACTATGGAATGTGTTTTCGTTTAACATGGTTGGCATAGCCTATATGAGATCCTGGTTTGAACCGTTGGTTCTTATGACGGTTCATCACACCATGGGTTAGTCCAGAATTGGGGTATGACAACTTGGTATCAGAGCTTTCAGGCCTTGCCCATCAAACTTGAATACTTCCACTAGAGTCCATGAACTGAGTTAGGATAAATTAAAATCTTTAATACAAACACACTATAAGCACATGTGTTGGTTAAGACATAACGTAAACAAGACAATAATGTACATATAAAAGATGGAACCATATGTATACATAGACAGAAAAAGAAAATCTAAATGTATCCTGATAAACAAATAATATAGGGTATGATCTATAAGTCGAGTAGTTGTCTAAGTATACAAAGGATATAGTATAGTAGCAAGAAGGGAGCATCTGTAAAGCAGAAAAACTAGAATACCGAGTGGACACTCACAAGATGTGAAACTCGATGTATGATAAGGAAAGAAGAAAAATTGCTAGTAACGCCTAAATCCCTATAGTGGTGAAGGGAAAGATCTTGGGCTAAATCCAACAGAGATAGGTAAACAATGGCCATACACAAAAAATGAGAGTAACTATAAAAGAAGATAAAGCTATACTCCTGGGTGATGTTGAGACTCAGAGTGAGATCCACCACACGCTGATCCATTACCTACTGAGCATTAAGAAGAGGTTGTAACTTGACCCCACCACTATTTGGGTCAAGAATGGGTAGTAAAAACTCATCTATGCAGATGCTAAATAATGATAATCAGATTGGAGCAAATCAAAGGAGGTGAACAACCAGGCCACTCCAGCCAATCTACCTGGACTACCAAGTGCCTTGGCTATGGTTGTAATAAACTTGGCCTGACAAAATGCAAGAGCAACAAGAGATGAGACCGACTATGCAAGTTGTCATGGAAATCACTATCTAAGTTGCCAATGCTACATCAATACCTCTGGGTCAAACCAAGTACGGTATCGATTGGTAGTAACACTGTACCCCCAGCACATGTTAGCCGTAACACAGTGCCTACCATACCATAGGTCCCAGTAATGCACACCCTAGTGTAGAATCTTGGTGCACAATAAGCAGTGTATCAAGGTGTTTACCCTTATCAGCCACCGATGTATGGGATAGCTGCATCATGGCAGAATGATCCGACAAGGGTTGAGAAATATTTTTAAAGATGAAGCCTCAAACATTTTCAGCAAAGGATAAAATGTATTGTGGCTATATATCTAGACAGGTGTATATAGGATGCGGTGCATCATTGACTTACTCTTATGATTATAGAGTATGCATATACCTGATTTTAATTTATCATGCCTTGACAGGACTTCTAGATTTAACCTGTCAATTTGAATTATAGGTATTGTTTCCATAGAATTAGTCCTGATTATACCAATCTAAGCCACGCTTATGATCGACAACATGAATAGAGATATAAACTGAATGATCAGTTAAAGGTTTAATCATTTTGAACGTACATCTTTCTGATTTATACATAATTTATTGATGTACCAAAACTTTTTCTAGATTTATTCTTGTAGTGCCTTGACCAATGGCATACTCGATAAAACCTATAACCATGAGGTTAAAAGGTGTAGAACCTCTACTTCCATGTATTTGGGCTACCTTGCAACTAACGGTCCTTGTTGTTGGTTCGATTACTATAGATTTACTCCTGATCCTTTAAACTGAAGTTTACTATATAGAACAAGTATTCGTCATCATACTAAATTCGAAAGAAGGAAGTGAATCGCTTTTGGATAAATATTCTGATTCTTATATTTTCTTAACATCCATTGATAAGATGTTTAGTCAATAAGTGAATTATTAGAAGGAAGATGATTAAATTCATATTAGATGCTATAGACAAGAGACCTCAGATGAAGTAATGGAGAATCTATTTTGAGATTACTGAATAGATGGGTTGGAGTCATGGTCTGTAAAAGAGTGCATGAGAAAGAAGTGAGAACTATCAAGAGCAGTTAGTAAAAGTAGATAGCACTCAAGTAGAGTTTAAGATGACTATATCGGTATGAATTTTGACAAGGCCAAAGATTTCTAAAATCATATCTAAGAGTGGATACAAGGATGAAGTAAAAAAAAATTATGGCATTGATAGTATTCGGATTAGCACAAGTAATACTGAGTTATGCTCAATTTCAAGTGAGATGATTAAGTAAAGACCAAAAGAGTTTGACTGAATTAATGAAATTATAAGCATATACCCTGATGCTTATAGGTAGACTTGGGATATGAAGTAACAATCACAAGATATTTTTTGAGGTATATGAAAGAGAGATCAGGGTAGAACAACAGTGATAAAAGAGATGTAAGTTAATGAGTTTTTTGGGATATGAGATTTTTGATGATAGTCTTTGAAAAATCATAACAGATGAAGGAGCTAGATGTGCTCTTAAGACCTTTATACCAGATTTTGCTAGTTCAAGCTCTTTTGGACTAGATGTTTTAGTGGGTAAGTGTTATTAACATTGTTCGAATCGTATGGATGGACGAGAATTTGGATGCAACCTAATTGACTTGAGATGACAGACTTCGACGTCATTTTGAGGATGGATTGGTTGTCTCAAGACTCTATAAAGCTATGATGTGCATAGAAGAGGTTGCCATTCAAGAGCAAAGATGGTACATAATTTAGTTTTATTGGAAGCACTGCCTAAGAAGTAAAAGTTGATCCTTTCTATGCTAAAGGCTAGGAGATGCTCTGAAAAGAAAGGAGTTGGATATATAATATCTGTGGTGGACGTTACCCAAGAAGCACCATAGATGGAAGATATAGATGTGATGCATAAATTTCCTGATGTATATTCAGGAGACTTACCTGGGTTGCCACTTGATCATGCAACCCAGTTCGTCATCAACTTGTTACCAAGGACGATACCTATGTCAAAGGCACCTATAAAATATCTTATCAGGAGTTGAAAGAATGGAAGACTCAACTATGGGAGTTATTAGACAAAGATCCTAATCAGTTGCGTTTTTCATCACGGGGAGTGCCAGTGCTATTTGTGAAGAAGAAGGATGGTAGTGTCTGGCTATGTATAGACTACCGAGAATTAAACAAGCTCACGATCAAGAACCGATATCTACTACCTTAGATCGATGACTTGTTTAAATAGTTACAAGGAGCAAAGGTATTTTCTAAGATTGATCTTCGATCAAGATATCATCAGCTGAAGAATTTAGACAACGATATTTTGAAGATAGTTTTTAAAACTAGGAATGAGTATTATGAGTTTCTGGGTATATCATTGGGATTAAACTAGTACTCCAGCTTATTTTATGGAGCTTATGAACCGGGTGTTTCATGATATATTGGACACGTCGGACATTGTTTCATAGACTATATATTGGTTTATTCCAAAGACGAAGAAAGTCCTATAATGAATTTTAGAGTAGACTCACAACAGTTGAGAAGGGAGAAGCTTTATGCCAAGTCCAAGAAATATGAGACTTGATTAAACAAAGTGATCTTCTTGGATCACATAGTATCATCAAAAGTAATAAAGGTGGACCCTATTAAGATAGAAGCAATCGTAAGGTGAGAAGCGCTTAAGAACATTACAGAGATCAGAAGTTTCTTGGGTTTAGCTGGTTATTACAAACGATTCATGGAGGACTAATCTAGGATTGCAATACCTCTTACCAAGCTAACCAGGAAGGGAGAGGAGTTTATTTGGACTGACAAGTGTGAAGAATGTTTTTGGACTTTTAAAACAAGGTTGATATCAACTCCCATCTTGATCGTTCCTGCACCAGGGAAACTTATTTGCCCTATATACCGATTTTTTTGGATTGAGTCTAGGATGCGTGTTGATACAAGGAGAACAAGTGATTCTCTATACTTTAAGACAACTGAAGAAGCATGGAAAGAATTACCTGACTCATGACTTGGAGTCAGCGGCGGGGATTCATGCAATAAGGACTTGGAGACATTATTTATGTGGAGAAAAATTTTAGATTAAATAGGATTGCAAGAGTTTTATTCATCTCCTCACCCAGAAAGAGTTGAACATGAAGCTAAGGAGATGGTTGGACTCCTGAAGGACTAAGACTATGATGTTCAATGTCACCCATGCAAGGCTAATATGGTAGCTAAGGTTTGGAGCAACAAGGAATAATGAATCCAAAAGGAGCACCTAGTACAATAGCTGCCTTGTGTTCCATAGCAACATATTCAGATTTGGAAGAATAGTAGCATATAATGGAGCGAGAACTTATGGATGAACTTATGGAGCAATAGTTTCATG
Organism: Protea cynaroides; assembly: GCA_028583415.1. NCBI lineage: Eukaryota > Viridiplantae > Streptophyta > Magnoliopsida > Proteales > Proteaceae > Protea > Protea cynaroides. The sequence continues at coordinate 77,528,628 of CM053266.1, forward strand.
ACTACGCTTGTGGCATTAAAGATCATCTCTGAATTGATGGAGGAAGTAAAAGTAGCAATTTTATTAAATCCGTATATAAGAACGGTGCAAGAAGATTTAGAGAAGGAAAAACCTAACCCTAACTTACTTCAGATGCGAAAAAGGTCCTGAGATACAGAGGATGATTATGCATACCTGAAAGTAAAAAATGCTGATCATAGATACAAGATAATGCTAAAAGCCCATTCTATTTCGTATTGGGTACATCCTAGAAGTACAAAATATATCAAAACATGAAGAAATTATTTTGGTGGAAGGAAATTATCAACAAGTAAAGGCTGAAAGACAAAGACCAACATGGCTTACTACAACCACTATTGGAGCCAGTCTAGAAGTGAAACTGCATTACAATGAACTATGTCATCGATTTGCCACTGACTCCCAGATCGGTTGACACAGTTTGGGTGATTGTTGATCGCCTTATGAAGATAGCTCATTCCATTGCTATACGATCTCGGTGTGCTTGGAGCGGCTAACTAAGCTATATGTGGATAATATTTCCAGATTGAATGGTATGCCTGAGAGCATAGTATTGGTTAGAGGCTCATGCCTTATCTCAGAGTTTTGGGAGGATCTACAGAAAACAATGGGAATGAAGTTGAATTTTAGTACCACATTTTACCTTAAATCGACGGATAGTCAAAGCGGACTATTCAGATCCTAAGAGATATGCCCCGAGCTTGTGAAATTGATTTTAAGGAACTTGAGTTGAGAAGTTACCGCGGATTGAATTTGCTAACAAGCTACCATGTAGATGTCACCTATGAAGCATGGTACAGTAGAAATGTCGAATTCCTTTGTTTTGGAACGAAGTCGGAGAATAAGGAATTGTAAGACCTGAGTCTGTTGAAGAAACCTGTCGAGTGGTAGACAAGATCATAGAAAAGGGCAAAGATAGCTTAAGTTTGTCAGAAGAGATACCAAGACCTTGAGTTCACCATAAGTGACAAAGTGTTCTTGAAGATATCACTTATGTATGGTTTGAAACGATTCGACAATAAGGGAAAGTTGTATCTTATATATGTTTTGGACCTAATAAAAATTTTGGAGAGACGTAGAAAAGTTACATATCAACTAGCGTTACCACTATCCATGTCTAGTGTGCATGACGTATTTTGTATTTCTCTATTGAAGAAGTAGGTTGGAGATCTATATCAAAGGTATTAGCCATGGATCCACTGGATTAGATAGAAGATTTAACTATTGAAATGTTACCAGCCTAGTTCATTGGTTGGAAGGTATAATATCTCCAGAGCTAGAATAATTATTATATGAAGGTAACCTGAAGAAGACAAGACGTAGAAAAGATTACATGGGAAAAGGAAGATGCAATGTGGAAACAGTATTCCCACCTATTCAACTCGAAAGTTACATTTAAATTTTGAGGACAAAATTTCTTTTGAGGGTGGGGGAGATACGTACATGCAAATTTTGAAGACAAAATTTCTTTTAAAGGTGGTAGAGTTATAAGGCCAGCACGCCACGAACCCTGTCTAACCTTAGATTCTCTTGTCGTGACCGGTCTTCCCATCATAATCGGCTCAAATGAACCAATTATATGAAGAAACCAGAAGATAAGGTAAGCAACGAGTCAAATTTAGTTGGTGTGGTTGACCGTTTAAGATCATGTGGAAGCAACTAGTCAGAAACTAAAAATCAGAAAATTGTGGTCTTGTGGTGGCAGTTTTGAGGGATGTGGTCGACTACACATGAGACCGCACGACGTGTAGTAGCATATTTTGGACGCGTGGTCGATGGATCCAGTGACCCTATGTGCGACCACACGATACTGAACAGACTCCGTGTTTAGGAAACTTTCCTAATTTGAGGGGGGACTCTTTCCTAATTAAAGTGGGACTCTATATGGAGATTTTTCTCTATATAAAGGATGTCCCTTATGTCACACCCCAATTCTGAACCAACCAGAATGGTGTGATGAACCGTCTATGAACCGACGATTCAACCAAGATCTCGTATAGGCTATGCCAATCATGTTAAACCAAAATATATTCCACATAATCAGAGATAATAAATTAAATAGCGGAAGTCTTATTAATAATGAACTGAAGTCTAATCATGATGAATAATTAATATTCCAGTTATCTCCAAGTAACCAAAACATAATCTAATACATATTACAAGTATCCAAATATGAAAGTTAAACACTAAGCATATCCATAGTTAAAACGCTCGCTTAACAAATCATAATAGTCCTCCACAGCTTGCTCATCCCTAGCCGTCACCTGTTCATATGTTGGCGTGTTAACATAATCTTCAACCTTAATACCTGCAACTTCAGAAACTAAAAAGAATTGTGCGCTTGAGGGTCAGCTCTCCAACTTGAGCTCAGTGAGTAAACAAAACAATGCAACAAACATATGCATGCATTCAATTCATATCTTTAGTCTAGTTTATAAGTTTGCAATGTGTTATAGAAAGGATTGGAGGCCGCCGCACCTCTATACACGAGTGTATAAAGCCGCCCAATGGATCAAACAATATTACCGTCCCACATGCATCCATCATGGAATAGAGATAGATCTAGAGTGCCTGGATCAAACACCACATAACAGTTCCCCTGATGCCCTACCCATACCAACGAGGGCTTGCAAACTGGGGTCGCAACTAACCAATCCTAATGCCAAACAGTGTATCCAAGGCCTTACCCCAACATCCCTCAATACGTCCATAGAGATAGAGCTAAGGACCCCCGGTAGAGTCAGAGACTACACAGTCCGAGACCACCTCCCCTGATTGTAAGACCCGTATGGAACTAACCGGTCTTACCACCTTGTATCAGGTCTTCCTATCATGGTTGGGCCAAGCAGACCAAGTGCGTGAAGAAACCACAAGACCAGGTATGAAATTGAACCCATAACAGTCAATTAGGAGTGTGTGGTCGCATACCTAAACAGGTGTGGTCGACCACACCTCAAACCAAAGCGACCACAAAAATCTGGGTCATGTGGTCGCATGTTTCTGACTGTGTGGTCGACAGGTTCTGCAACCACACCTGCGACCACACGAACCTAGTCAGAAATCGTGATTGGGAAACCTTCCTAATCTGAAGGGGGGTTCTTTCCTAATCTAAGTAGGGTTTATATGGAGGGTTTTCCTCTATATATAGGACGTCCCTTAGCCTCTTTCATCCTTTTAGAACTCAAACTGAAAGAGAGAGAAAGAGAAGAAGAGGAAGAAAAGGAAAATTAAAGAGGAAGGTTAAGAGGAGGAAATTCAGAGAAAACTCTGAATCTTGAACAAGCTTAAGGTATGAAAACATTTCCCATGTTAATTGAATGCCTACAAAAGATCATGAAGGAGATAGGGATTTAAGTGAGACCCCAATCATCAATCCGTGGATAAATTCCAAGAGTTCCATGGAAAGAATCTATGTGGATGATGGATTGTGTAAAAATATTAATTTTAAGTCATAGAACAATTATAGGAAGGATCATGAAGATAAGCCAAGGGATCCAAACATGAAGGAATGGAGTTGGGAGTGAAAAGTCGACCATCACATGTGTGGTCGCATGATATGCGACCACACGAGACACACATATTCGACCACACACCCTAGGGATGTCCAGGAAGGGTGTGGTCGCATGTGTGGTCGCATGATATGTGACCACACCTTGCGACCACATGCCTTCGGAAAGTTCAAGGGAGGGTGTGGTCGCATGGTATGCGACCACACCTTGCGACCACACACCCTGTGGTCGCAGAAACTGAAACCATAGGTGCTGCCACACCTGCGACCACTCAGTTTTTGTTAGTTTGAATTGCTGGAAATAAATTCTAATTTAAAATCTATAAATTTGTTAGGTTTCCAAGTGGTCTAAAAGTGATTTACAAAGCTTGAATGAGGAACTACCATCGAACAAAGGTGAGGGAATAAGATCTAAATTAATTGGCTAATAATAAACTGTTTTACTTACTGAGTGCAAAGCCATGAATGATTCCATGCATGTGTGCTTGTAATGTGCATTTCACATGTCATCCAATATTCCTGTTATTACTGCTCATGCATATTTAATTCAGTTTATTTATAACATGATGATGATGCTAGGAATAGACATGTGAATCTATGTGTGTGGTTAATGTGCATGATTGCAGTGGAGCATTAGGGGGAGGACGTGACACTGTGGTTCATCTTGGTCACTAGACTCTAGCTCTATCTCTACTCAAGTCTTGTCTACTAACATCTTCGTAAAGCCATTACCTTAGTAGAATTATTACGTCGTTGGGCATCAGGGGAGGTGGTCTCAGACCATGTAGTCTCTGACTCTGTCGGGGGGCCTTATCTCTATCTCTATGGATGTATTGAGGGATGCGGGGGTGAGGCCTTGGATACACTATTTGACATTAGGATTGGTTAGTTGCGAGCCCAGTTTGCAAGCCCTCATCAATAGAGGCTTACATGTTGGTATGGGTAGGGCATCAGGGAAAGTGTTATGCGGTGTTTGATCCGGGTACTTTAGCTCTATCTCTATTCCATGATGGGTGCATGTGGGATGGCAATGGTGTTTGATCCATTGGGCGGATTCACATACTCGTGTATAGAGGTGCGGTGATCACTATCCTTTTTATTGCACATTGCAAACTTATAAACCAGACCAAAGATATGAATTGAATACATGCATATGTTTGTTGTATTGTTTTGTTTGCTTACTGAGCCATGATGTGTGCTCACCCTTTTAACGTCGAATATTTTTAGTTGATGATGCAGGTCCTACGGTAGAAGATTATATGAATGCACCAATGTACTGGCATGTTGCTGTGATTGATATGGAAGCTATGGTGGAGTCGCATGATTCGTCGTGCGAGTGCAACTCATGTGTTTTTTATTAGATTTATTTGTTGGATTATTGGATCATGTAATTGATAAATTTATTTTATTTTATGTCTTATTCATTTGGAGATAATTGGATAATTTATTTATGTTATCAGTGTTAGATTCTCAGTTCATTAATATTAAACACTTTCGCTATTGTTTATTTACTCTGATTATGGTTGTAGATGTATCTGGTTTAAGCAAAGGGACACGGCTTATTCGAGATCCTGGTTGAACCGTTGGATCATAGACTGTTCATCACACCATTTTGGTTGGTTCAGAATTAGGGTGTGACAACTTGGTATCAGAGAACTCTCGGGCTCTGTCTATTAAACCAATATACTTCTACAAAAGTTTGTGAACTGAGTTAGGATAAACTTAAAAGCTGTAATAAGAACACACCATAAGCACCTGTGTTGTATGAGACAAAAATTAAGAAAGAAAATAATGCACCTATAAGATGATAAACATGTTTCATGTATACTTCGAATGAGAATAAAAACATATATCCGAATCAGAGTACGGTCCACAACCCGAATAGTTACTCTGTAGTACAAGTAAAAAGAAATGAATGCATCATGGAGGTGGAGCTGCTGGAGGAGGAGGTGCCTCAGGATCTCGGTCATAATCCTCAGCATACACCCTCTTAAGCCAGGCTACCTGAGTCTGGGTCACCTGGAGACTAGCTACCAGATCCGCCACCCGTTGATCAATAGCACAATGGGCCTCCCAAATCTCACGCAGCATCCTCATCACGTCATCTGGTGGTGGGTGCGAAGGACCAGCTGAGTGGGAAGGAACCCGAGAAGAGCTAGCTCTAGTGGAATGCAGTGGTGATGGAGGAGGTATGGTGTCCACATCCATGTACATCCAATCATCATCCTCCTTAACATCACCCCCATGGACCTCTGCTGTTGCTGCCGCCTCCGTATCTGCTATCTCGACTCTAGTACGGGGACGCACCATAGCGTTTCTCTCTTCATCACTGACCTGCGCATCTCGCATCCACATCCTGCAGATGGCCTCCCAATCAAGGTTAGTCGAAAAATTGTCCTCATGAATCCTCTCATCAACTAAGTCGACCTGCATGCGAGTGAGCATAGTGGTGATCAAACACCCATAGGGTACGTTGCCCCTCAGACCAGGCGTCGTAGCACGGAGCATAGTCCTGATAATAATGTACGGAAGGCAGATGGGTTGCCTAGTGCAGATGCAGTACAGGAGGTATTGGGTCAACTGTGAAACCTTCTCATAGTGCCCACTCTGAGGAATCAGGTTATGCTGGATGATCATGCAATACACCCGAGGTTCTGGCTGTAGATTGATTGCCTTCATCTGCCAGCGATCATCCCTAAGAATCTGGCAGTCAATCTCTACACGCATCATCACTGACAGGAACTGGGGTTCCTTGGGTACGCAGTATACTAAGGGTCCATCATTTGATATACCCAGGAGATCAGCCAACTCCTGGCAATTAAAGGAGATCTCCACCCCTTTAACTAAACTGGTGATCCTGAGCTCTCTACCCCTATCTATGTCCTCTGGGTCACCCTCCACCTATAAGTTATAGTAAAACTGTTTCACCAATGCCGGACAGGTGCAACCCTCATACAAGATCACAGGAAGTTAGCCCATATCACGAAAGGCGCCCTCCACATTAAATAGGGCTAAGTTGGCCAAGTTTACACAACGACCCCCTTCCACCTTCTTACGCTCATAACGAGCATACTATGACTCTGCTTCATTAGACCGAAAGTGAAGAGGATCATGAACTCTAGGGACTTTAGTGCGAGCCATGTTATCTGCAAAACATAGACCAACAAGCAACACATCAGATATAGTGAAAATTCAAAATTTTGGCATTATAACGGCGTGATTTAGCCAAAAGCCTCACTTTTCATCCAAATAGTTGGACAAGAGGACTTTCATATGTCCCAAACCATCCTACAAGGCTCATACAGTTGGAAATTTAAACTAGGTAGATCGAATTTGAAGAAATTTTGATAATTTGGAAAATACCCCAAAAATTAGGTCAAAAATGGAAAATTTCAAGTTTCTCATAAACTAACCGATGAAACTCAAATTTTCTTGAGGGCTTTCATCCATTGGGTGGCCAATAGCAAAAGCCCCCAATAAAAATCAAATTTTTACAGTTAAAAAAATAGTAATTTGAAGAAAACCCTATAAATGGAGAAAAATCTAGATTTGAAACCCTAAAAAGGAGAACTGGTAGAGAACATACTTGGAAGAATGGAACGTAGGTCGTGGATCGATGAAATAATCACCAAACTTGAGCGGTTGATACTGTAGCAACTCAGTGGTGGCGAGTTGAGTTGAAGACAAAAGAGAAATATGGAGAATGGCTCAAAAATCAGGTTTAAAAACCTGATTTGGGATCGTGTGGTCGTATAATTCGACCAAAAATGCGACACCACGATCGACCACACGATCAACCACAGGCTCTCGGTGAGTTGATAGGTTTTATGTGGTCGCAACGCTGTGGTCGCATATAGTGTGACCACACGATCGACTACAGGCTATCGGTAAGCTGACAGGGTTTGTGTGGTCGCATACCCTATGGTCGCATATATTGCGACCCCACCATTGACCCCACAATGAAAAATGCCATGTTTTGACTGAATGACCTTAAAGATTGAAATTTTGCCTTGTTTATTTGGATTTTGACATGAGAATGACGTATGTTATAATTGCCTCATATATTCATTGAATTTCAGACACTACCACCACCGAAAACAGGAAATGGCTGGGCAAAGGATAATCAGGAGAGGACGTAACCCAATTCTACCACCACCATCTGTGGAGGAAAATGGCCATGAAAACCCTGAGGAACAGGAGAATCAGAATGTGGTACCACCAGGAGTCAACGACCAGGCTAACCCTATAAACTTGCCAGCCCCACCTATAGATTTGGCTATTGCGGTGATGAATCTAGCACAACAGTTGCAACAAATACAGCAAGTGTAAGCCAACATGCAAGATGCTATGCGAATGGCTTTCCCAGCTGCAAACACTACACCTTTATCAGCGGGACAAGCTAGTACCGTACCAGGGGGTAGCAACACAGTGCCCCAAGCATCAACTATGAATAACACGGTACCTCAAGCACCTCAAACGCCATTTGTACAAGCTCAAGAACAAAACCCTGAAGTAGCTCAAGGCATATACAACCAAGGAAATTATCAGTATCAACCGCTTATATATGGAGCATATGCTCAGTATCAGTTGGACCATTCTCGACTGATCGAGCATTTTCTGAAGATGAAGCTTAAGGAGTATAATGGTAAGCTAGCAGATCCTTTGTGGCCACCTAATTGGATCGATGAGATGGAAAGGAACTTCATGATGATGACTGTTAATGAAGAGGAAAAAGTGCTATGTGCTACATTTATGCTGAAGGGCGATGCACACCACTGGTGGAAGTCTACTACTATTAATGAAGCACGCTCAATTGACCTGGGCTATTTATAAAGAGGCATTCTTCGAGAAGTATTTTCCCAGAAGTTTCAGAGATGCAATGGAAAGAGAGTTTCTGAGTCTGTATGGGATAGATGACTGTGGATGCGTATCAACAGCATTATGAAGAGCTTTTTTTCTTTGCTCCCTCTAGCATGCGGGAGGAAAATACCAAAACCCGAAGGTTCATCATGGGACTTAGGAGAAGTATCCGTGAGCATGTATTGGGACTGGAAAAGAAGGTTTATAATGAAGCGGTACAGATTGCTCGAGTACTGGAATCGAGCCAGAGAGAAAGTTACTTTGCTCAGAACAGAGGTATCAAAAGGCCTAACAAAAATTCATATAACGGAGGGAACACAAAGACCTTTAAAACCTTCCGTACTCAAGGCTTCAATGCTACAGCCAAGACTGCTCCAACAGTCCAACCTCAATAGAAGCAAAATAGTGATGGAGTTAAATGCTTTAACTGCAATCAAATAGGACATTATTCAAGGGAGTGTCCTAAGCCCAGGAAGCAGCTACAGCAAGGAAAGGTTTATGCTGTTACGTCTGAGGATACTGCCGCATCTCTTAATGTGGTCACAGGTATGACTTGAACCTTTCATTTTGTACTACCTTGTGTGAGCATGTAGACTAAGTTAAAACAAATCATAGGTATTGTACTTATTAATGGCATACCCGCCAGAGTACTCTTTGATTCTGGAGCTACTCATTCTTTTATATCTGTGTCATTTGGAAAGAAGCTAAATCTAGCCCTCAGATCTTTACACTACAAATTGCTTGTACGATCGTCTATGGGATTAGAAGTAGAACTAGAAAAAAGGTTATGGACCATGTACAGTTCTTATCGCCGAGAAGATTCTAGATGCAACCTTAATTCAACTTGAGATGGCAGACTTTGACGTTATCTTGGGAATGGATTGGTTAGCTCGGCATTCTACAAACCTATTATGTGCAGTAAAGAAACTGACATTTAAAGACAAGGAAGGAGCAGAGTTTAGTTTTGCAGGAACTAGACTTCCCCATAAACGAAAACTCATCCTCTCTGCATTAAAGGCTAGACAATGCCTCGAAAAAGGAGGAGTGGGGTATTTAGTATCCGTGGTTGACCTCACCAAGGAAGCACCACGAATGGAGGATATTGATGTTGTGCAAGACTTTTCGAATGTATTTCCTGAGGAACTACCAGGACTACCACCTAACCGAGTGACAGAGTTCGTTATAGATCTTATACCCGGAGCCGCACCAGTGTCTAAAGCACCTTATCGAATGGCTTTTACTGAACTGAAGGAACTAAAGGTACAATTGCAGGAATTACTGGACAAGGGTTATATCAGACCCAGCATATCACCATGGGGAGCGCCAGTATTGTTTGTGAAAAAGAAGGACGGTAGTGTTCGACTATGTATAGACTATCAGAAAATGAATAAGCTTACAATCAAGAATTGGTACCCGTTGCCTCGAATCGATGACTTGTTCGATCAGTTGCAAGGTGCCAAAGTGTTCTCCAAGATTGATCTTCGGTGAGGATACCATCAGTTGAAGATTAAGGAAGGTGATATTCCAAAGACAGCATTTAGAACAAGATATGGACATTATGAATTTTTAGTCATGTCTTTTGGATTAACTAATGCACCCGTAACTTTTATGGAACTCATGAATCGGGTATTCCACGATATGTTGGATACGTCAGTCATTGTGTTTATTGACGGCATATTAGTCTACTCCAAGGACAAAGAAACTCATGTCACAAATCTAAGAGCTCTTCTGCAACCACTAAGAAAAGAGAAGCTTTACGCTAAATTTACAAAGTATGAGTTTTGGTTAAATGAGGTCCCTTTCCTAGGCCATGTTGTATCTACTGAGGGAATTAAAGTGGATCCTAGCAAGATTGAAGCCATTGTGAAATGGGAAGCACCTAAGAGTGTTGCAGAAATCAGAAGTTTCTTAGGTCTAGCTGGGTATTACCAACGATTCGTGGAAGATTACTCTAGAATCACTGTACCTCTCACCTGTTTGACTAAGAAAGAAGAAAAGTTTGTTTGGACCAACAAATGTGAGGAAGGTTTTCAAACATTGAAGGCTAGATTGATATCAGCTCCCATCTTGACTATTCCTATTCCAGGACAACCATTCACCTTGTACACTGATGCGTCTGGGTTGGGTTTAGGATGTGTACTTATGCAAGAAGAACAAGTATTTACGTATGCCTCAAGACAACTGAAGATGCATGAGAAGAACTATCCCACTCATGACTTGGAATTAGCAGCAGTAGTACATGCTGTTGTGAGGACAAATGTCCACCCACGCTGAATGGACGGGGAATGATTTGGAGTCACCACCTAGATTAAGGTCTAGGACTTAAAATGTAGCCTCATCCTAAGATAAGACTTCTATTGACTCATGACCCAACATATCGGCTTTGGTCTATCGGAGAACGGGTAAGCATTCAAAGTACAATTTGGGAAGGTGTTAGGCACCCAAAACTGCCCGATCCAAAAATCGGCCTCCTATGTGACTCTACTTTCCTTAGACTCTATGGTTCTGACTACTCATGGTCGATGGATGACGACTAGAGCTCATGGGGGATCCTATGCCAAGTTGTTGAGTTCTTTTAGCCTAAGTTTAGCCAAACATGTTCTTAAAGTAAGAAAAAACAAATAAAATAATGTACAATGAACCGAACCAAAGATGGTTCGGTGATGGACTGAATCTGAGATGTCCAAAACGTCTCAAATTGCCTACGTATTCCAATCCTGGAAATCAAGTCCAAAAACGTAGTTCGAAACAGAAAATGATTAAGGTTTATGGATGTGGATTATGATTAAGCTTTCTTAGATTCAATTTATTCAAGTTGAAGTTTATGCTTATGATGATTGAGATTGAATCTAGAGATAACCTAAATGGATCGAAGTGAACAAGGATATGGATACGGATATGGATATGGGGGACCTAAGGATACTAAGATGGGGTACCGTACTTGGAGAGTCCTCCAAGTTGACTACGTATTCCAGAGGTCCTGGAAATCAGGTACAACGTAGTTCGTTTATGGGTGGATTAGGTAACCATAGGGGCTAGGGTATGTTTCTCAGGGAGTAGAGTGTGGCTCTCAGGGAGTAGAGTGTAAGATAGTCTCGCAAGACTAAGGTGCGTACTCGTAAGCACGACTTCAAGATAGAGCCTCGTAAGGCTAAGGGTGCGTACTCGCAAGTACGGCTTCAGGATTGAGCCTCGCAAGGCTAAGGGTGCGTACTCGCAAGTACGGCTTCAAGATAGAGCCTCGCAAGGCTAAGGGTGCGTCCTCGCAAGCACGACTTCGGGATTGAGCCTCGTAAGGCTAAGGGTGCGTACTCGCAAGTACGATTTAATGATAGAGCCTTACAAGGCTAAGGGTGCCTACTCGCAAGTACGACTTCATGATAGAGCCTCGCAAGGCTAAAGGTGTGTACCCGCAAGCACGACTTCGGGGTTGAGCCTTGCAAGGCTAAGGGTGCGTACTCGCAAGTACGGCTTCGGGATTGAGCCTCGCAAGGCTAAGGGGGTGCATGCTCGCAAGCAAGACTTCAAGGTAGAGCCTCACAAGGCTAAGGAGGTGCATGCTCGCAAGCACGACTTCAAGATAGAGCCTTGCAAGGCTAAAGGTGCGTACTCGCAAGTATGGCCTCGGGATTGAGCCTCGCAAAGCTAAGGGTGTGTACTCGTAAGTACGACTTCATGATAGAGCCTCGCAAGGCTAAGGGTACGTACTCGCAAGTACGGCTTCGGGATTGAGCCTCGCAAGGCTAAGGGTGCGTACTCGCAAGCAGAACCTCACCAAGCAAGGAGATTCGTACTCACAAGCACAACACAGGAATAGAGTCTCGCCAAGCAAGGAGACCAGGATATGGAATGATTTTACAAGATTAGAGTATGGGTCCGTATCTGGGTCTCTTTCCCAAACTACCTACGTATCTCAGGGTATTGACCTGAGAATCAGGATCCGTGTAGTTCGAAAGATGGATTTTTGGATGACCCACTTGGATCGGAATATGGGTGGTCCAATCGGACCGAATGATGATTCTAGATGATCAAGGTTAGATTCATATTACACCTATCTAGATTCTACATCCTAGGGGAAATGAACTGAGGGGTAGGGATCGTCCAAAACTACCCTTGTAACTTACAACCCTGATTTTAGAATTATGTTGGGCTAGGCTTCATGATCCTTGATTAAGACTTTTATCATTTTTTTTCATCATTACTCTTCCCATGAATGTGGGTGCCTACATGCACGTCCCCACACCTAGGAATGTCTTCTATCAGTGTACATGCGTGGCAGTTCGACTAGGGTGTAGCGAAAAGTAAGTTCTTGCCGACCTAAACATCATTCAAGCATAGCATACAGCAACAGATCAAACATGATAGTATGCACAAAGCTAGCATTGTAAGCATCCTAAGCATGGTAGTGCACACTATGACAATGTAATTAAGTGAACATGATAGATGCATGTATATAACAACGTAGACAATATCAGATCCTCAATCTAACGGTTATATCTCTTCAAATGATGACGACACTTAGATTTCATCAAAACAACCAAGATCAACGGCTCAGATCTCACATCAAGTTATAATCAGGATCAATGACTCATATATCATCAAAATAGCTAAGACCTATGGCTTAGATCTAACAAAAGATAATCTAGCGGTTCAGATCACTCATCATGATAATCCAACCGTTCAGGTTCACCAAAAACACTCATGATCAAGATCCAATAGTTCAAATCCCTCAATATCACTCACAATGAAAATCCAACGGTTTAAATCATTCAAGATCATAATCTAACCATTCAGATTCCTTTAAAACACCCACAATGAGGATCCGGCGTTGAAATAATTCAAAATTACTCACAATAAAGATCTAACGGTTGAAATAATTCAAAATCACTCACAGTGAAGATCTAAAGGTTGAAATCAATTGAAATGATAATATAATGGTTTAGATCATTTAAATCGCTCACAGTGAAGATCTAACGGTCCAAATCAACATTCAATGGCCCATACTTCATCACCTCAAAATTACTCACAATGAAGATCCAACGATTGAAATCATTCAAGATCAAAATCCCACGATGAAGATCCAACGTTGAAATAAATTCAAGATCACTCACAATAAAGATTCAACGGTTGAAATCATTCAAAATCACTCATGGTGAAGATTTAACGGTTGAAATCATTTGAAATGATAATCTAATGCTTTAGATAATTCAAATTACTCATGATGTTTATCCAACGGTCCAAATTAACATCCAATGGCCAATATTTCATCACATCAAAATTTGTAATCAATGGGCTTGATTTAACTTATCCAAGATTGATGACCAATGTTAAATCACATCAAACATGAACATCATGGTATTGACACACATGCCATATAGCATTTGAAGATCATGATTATCGAAATAGGCATATTTAGACAATTTTTTTTGATTATTTGAGCTTCATGAAAGCTATCAAAATAAAGTTTGAGGTACCAACCTTGTCCCCAACAATGGGGTGGAGCCTTTGATGATGGTTGGTGACGATCGATGGCAAGCTTTCCCTTCTTTTTTCCTCCTTTCCTCCTTTCCTTTCTCTCTTTTCCTCAATCCCCCTCTTGATTCTAATATCTCTTTTCTCTCCCTTTCTTTTTTTTTTCTAACTCACTTCTATTCTCCTTTTTTTTCTAGCCTTTCTCCCTCTTTCTTTTCTCCCTCCCCCTTTTTTTTCATCTCCTAAGTGGTTAGATGGGTGCTCCTTTTATAGATGGCCCTTGGTTGCTTGAGCATGGCTCAAGAAGATGATGTGTGATGAAGTTGGGCTCAAGGAAGTGAGGTGATGGGTTTATGACTCAAGATGTAGAAGGGAGGGAGTGAGTGGCTCAAGGAAGTGAGGTGATGGATTTATGGCTTAAGAGATGGAGGGATTTATGGCTCAACAGGTGGAGGGATTTAGGGGCATGGAGGTTCAAGAAGTGGAGGGGAGTAAGAGCTCAAGAAGGAGGTGGTTTGGGGTAGCTAAGGAACTAGTTATAGGTTTTGGGGAATGGCTAAGGTGGAGGGCTCAAGAAGATGAGGTGATGGATTTATGACTCAAGATGTGGAAGGGAGTAAGGGCTCAAGAAGATGGTGTCATGGTGGGGCTCAAAAAGGAGGTTCAAGTAGTGGAAGAGAATAGGGGCATGGAGGTTCAAGAAGTGGAGGGCTCAAGAAGATGAGGTGATGAAATTTATGACTCAAGATGTGGAAGGTTTTATGGCTCAAGAGGTGGAGGGATTTAGGGGCATGGAGGTTTAAGAAGTGGAGGGCTCAAGAAGATGAGGTGATGGATTTATGACTCAAGATGTGGAAGGTTTTATGGCTCAAGAGGTGGAGGGATTTAGGGGCATGGAGGTTCAAGAATAGGATTCTTCTTCTCTCTTCCCATTCTCTATCTCTCTCTCTCTCTCTGTCTCTCTCTCTCTCTCTCTCTCTCTCTTTCTTTCTCTTACCTTGTTGGATTCCCACTCCCTCTTATATATATATATATATATAATATAAAAGTATATATAATATAATATATATAAAACATATAATATATAAATGTATATAGTATATAAAATATATATAACAAATACATAAAGTTCATACACATGGGTTGACCCGACTTGATCTAGGCCGGTCTGGGTTAGGTCAAGCTGGACATGTTGAGTTCGACGGGGTTGGACTAAATCGGGCTTGAGCTGGGTTGGGCTGAGTAAGTATGGACTGGATTGATTTCTTTCTCTATTATGGATCCTTTCAGCTTGCAATTCCGTATGAAAAATTTCGACGCTCTCTGTCTCAGATTTTCCACGTCCACTTTGAAGAGGACGGACAAAGGAGCACACTGGTGCTTGAATCACTTGATTCGGACTTCAGATGACCAAAATATGAAGAATTGAAGCTTTAACGATAATCCTACTGGCAACTTTGCATGTGACCTGCTGACGGCTTCTACCCAAAATTCTTTACGTTCATTTCGAAGAGGACATGCAATGGAGTACACTGGCACTTGAATCACCTGATTCGGACTTCGGATGATCAAGATATGAAGAATTGGAGTTTTGACGATAATCCTACTGGCAACTTTGCATGGGACCCGCTGACGGCTTCTTCCCAAAATTCTTTACGTCCATTTCGAAGAGGACAGGCAATGGAGCACACTGGCGCTTGAATCGTCGGATTTGGATGTCGGACGATCAAGATATGGTCGAATGAAGTTCGATCAATTTAAATCACGATAATTTGTCCAATAAATCCTTAATTTATGATAATGTACAGAAAAGCCCTTGGATTTAATAAGTCAATTTCAATCCGACTAAAATCACGACATCTTCTTCGTTTGATATCGAAATTGAGTGATTCTGGTATCATTTCGAAGGTATTTTCATGACCTTGCTGCAGGGCCCACCAAAAATCCACTTTGAAATCACCCCTTAGCGTCAAAACCTTGAATTAACTCGCAACCCTTCTGAATATGCCCACCAAGACTGTTGTACATTGGGGACACTCTGGCTCCGCCCAGAACACCATAGAGAGCACAGAGGAATTGATCGACTATTGGTTTAAGAGAGTTTCACTCGCCTCCCCTGTACTTTCTAAATTTTCATCCCCCCCTGCTCTCTTACTGCCTATACACCAATAAAGTTCTGTTTGGCTGGGGATGACAAAAATGGGGTGCTTACAGATACCCCTTTTTACCCGAGATTGTATCAATTGAGGGTAAAGACAAAGAGAACCATATTTTTGCCACTCATAACGGAGAGAGACGAAACCTTCTTGAACATGTGGGCCATCTGTACCTCAGCACTGAATAGCCACTTTTGACAAACTTGGGCACATGCTTTATTATCACCATTTGGAGAAGGCATACCAGTGGACCTCCCTTAGGAAAAAAATTATCTTCAGCAAGTTCTTTATGCCAACTCCACTCCCTCGATGCCTTATCCATCATGGCCATTCTGTTTGACGAGTAGAAGTTCTTAAACACTCACTGGAACGACTTAGAGAAAATCCTGATTCACAACAAAATTGGTAGGGGATTCATTGGAACTTTCTTACCTTATAGACACATTGAAAACCTTGGTGAGTTGTGCATGAAATGCACATATGTATGACCTTGTCTGAGCCTAAGTCTCTAAATCCAAAGATAAGTGACAGAAGATAAAGGACTAAAGTGGCTGATATGAAGCTGTCCAGATGGATTTCCCATCAGGAGGATCTTTTGGTTGTTTATGTGGAATGGTCGATCCCTCCGAAGAGATACCATTTTATGGGCTTGAGAATAAATGGCTCTTTGGAATCTTTGGACGCCGTTGAATGTAATGAACGACAGATAAGAGTTCCAGCCAGATTATCAATACAATTTTTTCAGAATGACACACCTACTAGGGTTGATATCAAAAGATATGAAAGATGGGCTCGTTATGCGACTCTTGGGAAATCCATTGGATAGATGAACGGTTGAAAGAGTCCAGCCAGAAAGCAGGAAGTTCTTCCTTTAATAATGACAAGATGATGAAACCAATCCTGAGTAGCAGGGTGTAATAGCCTCTTTAGAGAATCTAGCCCAAAACTGTCGTGAAGTTCATCCAAAACGGTCGACTTTCGTGACCAACTGCACCCTCCTTTTTTTTTTTTTTTTTTGGAGGGTGAAGAGGTCAAACATGATACCGCTTCAACTGATCGAGGTTGGTCAGATATTTTAGCTCTTCACCGTCCAGATCTATCAGTCGAACTTCCTTTCTTGGTAAAATTTTCTTCACTATGAATGGCCCGCTCCAGTTGGGACGGAACCTACCCCTAGGGTCATGGATAGGTGCTCTTTGTTCCTTTAATACAAGATCTCCTACTGTCAGGTGACGAAATCTGACTTTCTTGTTGAAAGTTGTGGCCATTCTCTGTTGGTATTTCTTTGCATTATCAGCTGCTTTTATCCTCCTTTCGTCAATGAGACTCAACTCTTCATAATGGGATCGAAGCCATTCAGTCTCAGGGATTTGGGAATCCATTAGGATCCTCAAGGATGGTACTTCCATTTCTATCGGGAGTACTGCCTCCATACCATATACCAGAGAATATGGTGTGACTCCAGTAGAGGTCCTTATAGAAGTTCTGTAGGCCCATAATGCATAGGGCGGGTAAGTTATCTGCCTAGTCAGTGTGTGACTCTACCATTTTCTGGAGGATGACCTCGATGTTCGTTTTAGTGGCCTCTACTGCTCTATTAGTTTGTGGCCGGTAAGGGGAAGAACGGTGCCTTTGGATACTGAAATTCTTGCACAATTCTTGTACCTTTTCTCTGAAATGTTGACCCTAATCTGAGATTAGAGCGTGAGGCATCCTGTGTCGACAGATGATATGCTCTTGAAGGAACTTGGCTACCTTATTGGCGGTGAGCTTGGCGTATGATTGAGCCTCCACCCACTTGGTAAAGTAGTCGATGGCTACTAAAACGAACTCATGCCCAGTTGATGCCTTTGGGTGAATCTTTCTGATCACATCTATACCCCAAGTTGAAAATGGCCAGGGCGAACTGAGAGTGTGTAATTCTGTAGGTGGTATATGTATCAGATTGGCAAAGATTTGGCATTTGTGACACTTCTTCACAAACTCTGCGCAGTCTGCTTCCTTTGTATTCCAATAATATCCCATTCTCAAAAACTTCTTTGCAAGCATCCAGGCATGGACTGTGAGGACAAATGTCCACCCACGCTGAATGGACGGTGAATGATTTGGAGTCGCCACCTAGATTAAGGTCTAGGACCTAAAATGTAGCCTCATCCTAAGATAAGACTTCTATTGAATCATGACCCAACATATCGGCTTTGGTCCATCAGAGAACGGATAAGCGTTCAAAGTACAGTTTGGGAAGGTGTTAGGCACCCAAAACTACTCGATCCAAAAATCGGCCTCCTATGTGACTCTACTTTCCTTAGACTCTATGGTTCTGAATGTTCATGGTCGATGGATGATGACTAGGGCTCATGGGGGATCCTATGCCAAGTTGTTGAGTTCTTCTAGCCTAAGTTCAGCCAAACATGTTCTCAAAGTAAGAAAAAACAAACAAAATAATGTACAATGAACCGAACCAAAGATGGTTCGGTGATGGACTGAATCTGAGATGTCCAAAACGTCTCAAATTGCCTACGTATTCCAATCCTAGAAATCAAGTCCAAAAACGTAGTTCGAAACAGAAAGTGATTAAGGTTTATGGATGTGGATTATGATTAAGCTTTCTTAGATTCAATTTATTCAAGTTGAAGTTTATGCTTGATGATGATTGAGATTGAATCTAGAGATAGCCTAAATGGATCGAAGTGAACGAGGAAATGGATACGGATATGGATAGGGGGGACCTAAGGATACTAAGATGGGGTACCGTACTTGGAGAGTCCTCCAAGTTGCCTATGTATTCTAGAGGTCCTAGAAATTAGGTACAACGTAGTTCGTTTTTGGGTGGATTAGGTAACCTCAGGGGCTAGGGTATGTCTCTCAGGGAGTAGTGTGGCTCTCAGGGAGTAGAGTGTAAGATAGTCTCGCAAGACTAAGGTGCGTACTCGCAAGCACGACTTCAAGATAGAGCCTCGTATGGCTAAGGGTGCGTACTCGCAAGTACGGCTTCAGGATTGAGCCTCGCAAGGCTAAGGGTGCGTACTCACAAGTACGACTTCATGATAGAGCCTCGCAAGGCTAAGGGGGGTGCGTGCTCGCAAGCACGACTTCAAGATAAAGCCTCACAAGGCTAAGGGTGCGTACTCGCAAGTACGGCTTCAAGATAGAGCCTCGCAAGGCTAAGGGTGCGTACTCGCAAGTACGACTTCATGATAGAGCCTCGCAAGGCTAAGGGTGCATACTTGCAAGCACGACTTCGGGGTTGAGCCTCACAAGGCTAAGGGTGCGTACTCGCAAGTACGGCTTTGGGATTGAGCCTCGCAAGGCTAAGGGGGTGCATGCTCCCAAGCACGACTTCAAGATAGAGCCTCACAAGGTTAAGGAGGTGCATGCTCGCAAGCACGACTTCAAGATAGAGCCTTGCAAGGCTAAGGGTGCGTACTCGCAAGTATGGCTTCGGGATTGAGCCTCGCAAGGCTAAGGGTGTGTACTCGCAAGTACGACTTCATGATAGAACCTCGCAAGGCTAAGGGTGCGTACTCACAAGTACGGCTTCGGGATTGAGCCTCGCAAGGTTAAGGGTGCGTACTCGCAAGCAGAACCTCACCAAGCAAGGAGATTTGTACTCACAAGCACAACACAGGAATAGAGTCTTGCCAAGCAAGGAGACCAGGATATGGAATGATTTTACAAGATTAGAGTATGGGTCCGTATCTAGGTCTCTTTCCCAAACTACCTACGTATCTCAGGGTATTGACCTGAGAATCAGGATTTACGTAGTTCGAAAGAGATGGATTTTGGATAGATGTGTAGATGATGATAAATATGGATAACCTGAAGGAGTTAAGAATGCGTACCCGTAAGCAGAACCTTGCCAAGCAAAGAGATTCGTACTCACAAGCATAACTTTGGAACAGATGAACCTCGCCAAGCAAAGAGGTAGTCCCGCCAAGCAAGGGGACGCGTACTCGTAAGCAGAACCTCGCTAAGCAAAGAGATGCGTACTCACAAGCACAGGAATAGAGTCTCGCCAAGCAAGGAGACTAGGATTTGGAGTATGGGTCTGTATTTGGGTCTCTTTCCCAAACTACCTACGTATCTCAGGGTATTGACCTGAGAATCAGGATCCACGTAGTTCGAAAGATGGATTTTTGGATGACCCGCTTGGATCGAAATATGGGTGGTCCAGTCGGACCGAATGATGATTCTAGATGATCAAGGTTGGATTCATATTACACCTATCTAGATTCTGCATCCTAGGGGAAATGAACTGAGGGGTAGGGATCGTCCAAAACTACCCTTGTAACTTACAACCCTGATTTTAGAATTGTGTTGGGCTAGACTTCATGATCCTTGATTAAGACTTTTATCATTTTTTTTCATCATTACTCTTCCCATGAATGTGGGTGCCTACATGCACGTCCCCACACCTAGGAATGTCTTC
The DNA here is from genome assembly GCA_028583415.1 of Protea cynaroides. Taxonomy (NCBI): domain Eukaryota; kingdom Viridiplantae; phylum Streptophyta; class Magnoliopsida; order Proteales; family Proteaceae; genus Protea; species Protea cynaroides. Next base: position 77,549,071 of record CM053266.1, read on the forward strand.
TATCAGTGTACATGCATGGCAGTTCGACTAGGGTGTAGCGAAAAGTATGTTCTTGTCGACATAAACATCATTCAAGCATAGCATACAGCAACAGATCAAACATGATAGTATGCACAAAGCTAGCATTGTAAGCATCCTAAGCATGGTAGTGCACACTATGACAATGTAATTAAGTGAACATGATAGATGCATGTATATAACAACGTAGACAATATCAGATCCTCAATCTAACGGTTATATCTCTTCAAATGATGACCATGATCGACACTTAAATTTCATCAAAACAACCAAGATCAACGGCTCAGATCTCACATCAAGTTATAATCAGGATCAATGACTCATATATCATCAAAATAGCTAAGACCTATGGCTTAGATCTAACAAAAGTTAATCTAGCGGTTTAGATCACTCATCATGATAATCCAACCGTTCAGGTTCACCAAAAACACTCATGATCAAGATCCAATGGTTAAAATCCCTCAATATCACTCACAATGAAAATCCAACGGTTTAAATCATTTAAGATCATAATCTAACCGTTCAGATTCTTTTAAAACACCCACAATGAGGATCCGATGTTGAAATAATTCAAAATTACTCACAATTAAGATCCAACGGTTGAAATCATTCAAAATCACTCATAGTAAAGATCTAAAGGTCGAAATCAATTGAAATGATAATCTAATGGTTTAGATCATTGAAATCGCTTAAAGTGAAGATCTAATGGTCCAAATCAACATTCAATGGCCCATACTTCATCACCTCAAAATTACTCACAATGATGATCCAACGATTGAAATCCTTCAAGATCAGAATCCCACGATGAAGATCCAACGTTGAAATAAATTCACGATCACTCACAATGAAGATCCAACGGTTGAAATCATTTAAAATCACTCATGGTGAAGATCTAACGGTTGAAATCATTTGAAATGATATTCTAATGCTTTAGATCATTTAAATCACTCATGATGTCAATCCAACGGTCTAAATTAACATCCAATGGCCCATATTTCATCACATCAAAATTTGTAATCAATGGGCTTGATTTAACTTATCCAAGATTGATGGCCAATGTTAAATCACATCAAACATGAACATCATGGTATTGACACACATGTCATATAGCTTTTGAAGATCATGATTATCGAAATAGGCATATTTAGACAATTTTTTCTTATTATTTGAGCTTCATGAAAGCTATCAAAATAAAGTTTGAGGTACCAACCTTGTCCCCAATAATGGGGTGGAGCCTTTGTTGATGGTTAGGGATGATCGATGACAAGCTTTCCCTTCTTTTTTCCTCCTTTCCTCCTTTCCTTTCTCTCTTTTCCTCAATCCCCCTCTTGATTCTAATAGCTCTTCTCTCTCCCTTTCTTTTTTTTTCTAACTCACTTCTATTCTCCTTTTTTTATCTAGCCTTTCTCCCTCTTTCTTTTCTCCCTCCCCCTTTTTTTTCATCTCCTAAGTGGTTAGATGGGTGCTCTTTTTATGGATGGCCCTTGGTTGCTTCAGCATGGCTCAAGAAGATGATGTGTGATGGAGTTGGGCTCAAGGAAGTGAGATGATGGGTTTATGACTCAAGATGTAGAAGGGAGGGAGTGAGTGGCTCAAGGAAGTGAGGTGATGGATTTATGGCTTAAGAGATGGAGGGATTTATGGCTCAACAGGTGGAGGGATTTAGGGGCATGGAGGTTCAAGAAGTGGAGGGGAGTAAGGGCTCAAGAAGGAGGTGGTTTAGGGTAGCTAAGGAACTAGTTATAGGTTTTGGGGAATGGCTAAGGTGGAGGGCTCAAGAAGATGAGGTGATGGATTTATGACTCAAGATGTGGAAGGGAGTAAGGGCTCAAGAAGATGGTGTCATGGTGGGGCTCAAAAAGGAGGTTCAAGTAGTGGAAGAGAATAGGGGCATGGAGGTTCAAGAAGTGGAGGGCTCAAGAAGATGAGGTGATGGATTTATGACTCAAGATGTGGAAGGTTTTATGGCTCAAGAGGTGGAGGGATTTATGGGCATGGAGGTTCAAGAAGTGGAGGGCTCAAGAAGATGAGGTGATGGATTTATGACTCAAGATGTGGAAGGTTTTATGGCTCAAGAGGTGGAGGGATTTAGGGGCATGGAGGTTCAAGAATAGGATTCTTCTTTTCTCTTCCCATTCTCTCTCTCTCTCTCTCTCTCTCTCTCTCTCTCTCTCTCTCTTTTTCTCTCTCTTACCTTGTTGGATTCCCACTCCCTCTTATATATATATATATATATAATATAAAAGTATATATAATATAATATATATAAAACATATAATATATAAATGTATATAGTATATAAAATATATATAACAAATACATAAAGTGCATACACATGGGTTGACCCGACTTGATCTAGGCCGGTCTGGGTTGGGTAAAGCTGGACATGTTGAGTTCGACGGGGTTGGACTATATCAGGCTTGAGCTGGGTTGGGCTGAGTAAGTATGGACTGGATTGATTTCTCTCTCTATTATGGATCCTTTCAGCTTGCAATTCCGTATGAAAAATTTCGACGGTCTCTGTCTCAGATTTTCCACGTCCACTTTGAAGAGGACGGACAAAGGAGCACACTGGTGCTTGAATCACCTGATTCGGAATTCAGATGGCCAAAATATGAAGAATTGAAGCTTTAACGATAATCCTACTAGCAACTTTGCATGGGACCTGTTGACGGCTTCTACCCAAAATTCTTTACGTTCATTTCGAAGAGGACAGGCAATGGAGTACACTAGCACTTGAATCGCCTGATTCAAACTTCGGATGATCAAGATATGAAGAATTAGAGTTTTGACGATAATCCTACTGGAAACTTTGCGTGGGACCCGCTGACGGCTTCTGCCCAAAATTCTTTACGTCCATTTCGAAGAGGACAGGCAATGGAGCACACTAGCGCTTGAATTGTCGGATTTGTATGTCGGACGATCAAGATATGGTCAAATGAAGTCTGATCAATTTAAATCACGATAATTTGTCCAATAAATCCTTAATTTATGATAATTTATAGAAAAGCCCTTCGATTTAATAAGTCAATTTCAATCCGACTAAAATCGCGACATCTTCTTCTTTTGATATCGAAATTGAGTGATTCTGGTATCATTTCGAAGGTATTTTCATGACCTTGCTATAGGGCCCGCCAAAAATCAGTTTTGAAATCACCTCTTAGCATTCAAATCTTGAATTAACTCGTAACCCTTCTGAATATGCCCACCAAGACTCTTGTACATTGGGGACACTCTGGCTCAGCCCAGAACACCATAGAGAGCACAGAGGAATTGATCGACTATTGGTTTGAGTGAGTTACATTCGCCTCCCCTGTACTTTCCAAATTTTCATCCCCCTCCGCTCTCTTACTGCCTATACATCAATAAAGTTCTATTTGGCTGGGGATGACAAAAATGGGGTGCTTACAGCTGTCAAGATATGGAGACATTATTTGTATGGAGAGAAATTTCAGATTAAATCAGATCATAAAAGTCTCACCTATCTTTTTAATCAGAAGGAGTTGAACATGAGACAAAGAAGATGGGTGGAATTATTGAAGGATTATGATTGTGAAATCCAGTATCATCCAGGAAAGGCTAATGTAGTTGCTGATGAACCAAGCAGAAAAGCAATGATAAAATCCCAAGAGGAAGTCAACACGACTGTGGCAATGTGTGTTACAGGAAAAGTATTCAATCATGGTAATGAGCAGTTCATGATAGATACACTGGGTGGATCAACCAACCAAGGGTTTATTCATCGATTTTCAAATATGTTTGCCAGATTGAAGATTGTACCTGATCTAATAGACGAAGTAAAAGCCGTTATTAAATCAGACCCTTATCTAAGAATGGTGCAAGAAGACATCGAAAAAGGTAGGACTACTCCTGAGTTCAACTTGGACGTTGAAAAGGTACAAAAATACAAAGGAAGAGTATGTGTTCCTGAAAATAAAGACTTGGATATTAGACACAGACTAATGAAGGAAGCTCACACCACTGCTTATTCGATACATCCTGGAAGTACAAAGATATATCATGATCTGAAGAATTTGTATTGGTGGAGAAGAATGAAGGCAGATGTAGCCAAATTTATGTCTTAATGCCTAAATTGTCAGAGGGTAAAGGCTGAAAGGCAAAGACCTGCAGGATTGTTACAGCCACTATCAGAACCAGCATGGAAATGGGACTGCATCACTATGGACTTCGTCACCGGGTTACCATTGACCCCAGAGCAGTTGACGCGGTCTAGGTGATTGTGGATCGTTTGACCAAGACAGCTCGTTTCATAGCTATATGGACTCAGTATACCCTAGAGAGGTTGGCCAAGCTATATTTGGATAATATTATCAGACTGCATGGTGTACCTAAAAGCATTGTGTCCGACACGCTTTACCTCAAAGTTTTGGGAAGAATTACAGAAAGCTATGGGTGCAACGTTGAAGTTCAGTACTGCATTCCATCCTCAAACAGACGAAAGTCGAAGCGTACCATTCAGATTTTAGAAGACATGCTTCGAGCCTGTGTTATTGATTTCAAAGGATCATGGGATGAAAAACTACCATTGATCGAGTTCACCTATAACAACAGCTATCAGGCTACTATACAGATGTCACCCTATGAAGCACTGTATGGTAGGAAGTGTCAAACTCCTTTGTTTTGGAATGAAGTTGGAGAACAGAGTATTGTTGGACCAGAGTTTGTTGAAAATACTTTTCTAGTAGTCGACATTATCAAGGAAAGAGTTAGAACAGCTCAAAACAGGCAGAAACAGTATGCAGAAACTCGACGTTGAGACCTTGAATTCGTCGTAGGTGATAAGGTATTTTTGAAAGTATCACCTATGCGAGGCTTAAACGATTCGGACAGAAAGGGAAGCTAAGTCCGAGATATGTCGGGCCATATGAGATTCTAGCTAAATGTGGGAAAGTGGCGTATCAATTAGCACTACCCCCATCTATGTCAAGTGTGCATGATATATTTCATATCTCATTACTGAATAACTACATCAGAGATCCAACACACGTTATAACAACGGATCCATCGGGTTTAACTGATGATTTGACATTCAAAGTAATACCAACTGAAATTACCAGCCAAAAGGTTCAACGTCTACGCAACTGTGTCATTCATTATGTTAAGGTTACTTGGAGAAGCCAAGATGTAGAAGAGATCACATGGGAAGAAGAATGCCATTCGAAAGCAATATCCTCACCTTTTCGACTCGGAAGGTATGTACAATTTTTGAGGATGAAATTTATAATATGGGGGGGGGGGAGTTGTAAGACCTGTATCGAACTAACCGGTCTTACCACCTTGTATCAAGTCTTCCTATCATGGTCGGGCCAAGCGGACCAAGTGCGTGAAGAAACCACAAGACCAGGTATAAAATTAAACCAAAAATAGTCAATTAGGAGTGTGTGGTCGCATACCTAAACAGGTGTGGTCGACCACACCTCAGACCAAAGCGACCACAGAAATCTGGGTCATGTGGTTGCATGTTTCTGATTGTGTGGTCGTTGGGTTCTGCGACCACACCTGCGACCACACGAACCCAATCAGAAACCGTGATTAGGAAACCTTCCTAATCTGAAGGGGGGTTCTTTCTTAATCTAAGTAGGGTTTATATGGAGGGTTTTCCTCTATATATAGGACGTCCCTTAGCCTCTTTCATCCTTTTAGAACTCAAACTGAAAGAGAGAAAAAGAGAAGAAGAGGAAGAGAAGGAGAATTGAAGAGGAAGATTAAGAGGAGGAAATTAAGAGAAAACTCTGAATCTTCAACAAGCTTAAGGTATGAAGACATTCCCCATGTCAATTGAATGCCTAGAAAAGATCATGAAGGAGATAGGGATTTAAGTGAGACCCCAATCATCAATCCGTGGACAAATTCCAAGAGATCCATGGAAAGAATCTAGGTGGATGATGGATTGTGTAAAAATACTAATTTTAAGCCATAGAACAATCATAGGAAGGATCATGAAGATAAGCCAAGGGATCCAAACATGAAGGAATGGAGTTGGGAGTGAAAAGTCGACCATCACATGTGTGGTCGCATGATATGCAACCACACGAGACACACATATTCGACCACACACCCTCAGAAAGTCCAGGAAGGGTGTGGTCGCATGTGTGGTCGCATGATATGCGACCATACCTTGTGACCACATGCCCTCGGGAAGTTCCAGGGAGGGTATGGTCGCATGTGTGGTTTCATGGTATGTGACCACACCTTGCGACCACACACCCTATAGCCGTATAAACTGAAACCACAGGTGCTGCCACACCTGCAACCACTCAGTTTCTGTTAGCCTGAATTGCTGGGAATAAATTCTAATTTAAAATCAATAAATTTGTTAGGTTTCCAAGTGGTCTAAAAGTGATTTACAAAGCTTGAACGAGGAACTACCATCGACCAAAGGTGAAGGAACAAGACCTAAATTAATTGGCTAATAATAAACTGTTTTACTTACTGAGTCCAATGCCATGAATGATTCCATGCTTGTGTGCTTGTAATGTGCATTTCACATGTCATCCAATATTTTTGCTATTAGTGCTCATGCATATTTAATTCAGTATTTATAACGTGATAATGATGATGATGCTAGGAATAGGCATGTGAATGTATGTGTGTGGATAGTGTGCATAATGCAAGTGCAGCATCAGGGGGAGGACGTGACACTGTGGTTTATCCTGGTCACCAGACTCTAGCTTTATCTCTACTCAAGTCTTGTCCACTAACATCATCGTATCGCCATTACCTTAGCAAAACTATTACATCATAGGGCATCAGGGGAGGTGGTCTCGGACCGTATAGTCTCTGACTCTGCCGAGGGGCCTTAGCTCTATCTCTATGGACTGGACGTATTGAGGGATGCTGGGGTGCAGCCTTGGATACACTATTTGACATTAGGATTGGTTAGTTGCGAGCCCAATTTCCAAGACCTCGCCAATAGGGGCTTACATGTTGGTATGGGTAGGGCATCAGGAGAAGTGTTATGCGGTGTTTGATCCAGGCACTTTAGCTCTAACTCTATTCCATGATGGGTGCATGTGAGGCAGCAATGGTGTTTGATCCATTGGAAAGCTTCACACACTCGTGTATAGAGGTGCGGCGGACACCTATCCTTTTTATTGCACATTGCAAACTTATAATCCAGACCAAAGATATGAATTGAATGCATGCATATGATTGTTGCATTATTTTTTTTGCTCACTGAGCCATGATGTGTGCTCACCCTTTCGACGTTGAATATTTTAGTTGATGACACAGGTCCTATGGTAGAAGATTATATGAATGCACCATTGTACGAGCATGTTTCTTGATGGATATGGAAGCTATCGTGGAGTCGCATGATTCGTCGGGCGAGTGCAACTCATGTGTTTTCAATTAGATTTATTTATCGGATTATCGGATCATGTAATTTATTTTATTTTATATCTTAGTCATTTGGAGATAATTGGATAATTTATTTATGTTATCACTGTTAGATTCTTAGTTCATTAATATTAAAAACTTTCGTTATTGTTTGTTTACTCTGATTATGGTTGTGGATGTATCTGGTTTAAGCAAAGTGACATGACCTATTCAAGATCCTGGTTGAACCATTGGATCATAGACGGTTAATCACACAATTCTAGTTGGTTCAGGATTGGGCTGTGACACTGATGCCCTACAACGTAATATTCTGCTACGGTAATGACGATACGACGATGTTAGTGGGCAAGACTTGAGTAGAGATAGAGCTAAAGTCTGGTGACCAGGATGAACCACAGTGTCACGTCCTCCCCCTGATGCTTCACTCGCATCAAGCATACTAACCACACACATACATTCACATGCCTATTCCTAACATCATCATCATCATCATATTATAAATAAATGGAATTAAATATGCATGAGCAATAATAGCAAGAATATTGGATGACATATGAAATGCACATTACAAGTATACAAGCATAGAATCATTCATGGCATTGGACTCAATAAGTAAAACCATTTATTATTAGCCAATTAATTTAGGTCTTGTTCCCTCACCTTTGATCGATGTTTGTTCCACTCCCAAGCTTTGAAAGTCACTTTGAATCTATTAGGAACCTAAACAATTAATGTATTTAAGTTAGGGTTCATGTTTATCAAGTTACAGTAGTCAAAAAACTTGTTTGGTCTCAAAATAGGATTGTTGTTATCGTGTGGTCGCACGTGTGGTTGATCCTGTGGTCGCAATATATGAGACCACACACTGTGTGATCGAACCCTGTGGTCGCATTTTATGCGACCACACCATGCGACCTCACCTTTCTTGGAAACTTCCCTAATAGCTGTGGTCGACCCTCTGGTCACCCTCTGCTCGACCACAGGCTGCGACCACATGATGTTTGGTTAATTTTTCATCTTCAATTCGAATTCTTTCTGAGTCGATTCCTCGGCTCATCACTTGGTTTCATCCTATGATTATTCTATGGCCATTATTTACAGTTTCTCATTAACTATTTTCTCATGGTATTTCTTAGAAATTTCATAGTCAAAATCGTTGCATTATATTCAACACATCAACTTGATAAAAGGAACCAATCCTATTTGATCTAGCCTACAGAGTCAAGTCCATACCTTAAGCTTGCTATAGGGAGATAAAACTTTTCTCTTTAAAACCTTCTTCTTCAAATATCCTTCTTCCCCTTCTCTTCCTTTCTCTTTTTCTTTTAGGTTTAGGGATTCAATTTGAGTTCTAAAAGAGTGAGAGAAGCTAAGGAATGTCCCTTATATAGAGGAAAACCTCCATTTAGAGTCCCACTTTAGTTAGGAAAGTGTCCCCCTTAAATTAGGAAAGTTTTCTAAACACGGAGTCAGTTCAGCATCATGTGGTCGCAGAATCCGTCGACCACACGTCAAAAATATGCGACCACATGTTGTGTGGTCTCATGTGTGGTCTCATGTATCGACCACACGTATCAACCACACGTATCGACCTCACCCCTCAAAAATGCTACCACACGACCAAAATTTTTTGGTTTTTAGTTTTTTGACTGGTTGCTTCCACACGATCTTAAACGGTCAACCACACCAACTAAATTTGACTCGTTACTTATCTTATCTTGTGGTTTCTTCATACAATTGGTTCACTTGAGCCGATTATAATGGGAAGATAGGTCACAACACAAGAATGTAAGGTTAGATCGGGTTCGTGGCGTGCGAGTCTTACAACTCCACCACCCTTAAAAGAAATTTCGTCCTCGAAATTTGAATGTACTTCGGAGTCAATAGGTGGAAATACTATTTACGCATTGCATCTTCTTCTTTCCATGCAATCCTCTTCCCATCTTGGCTTCACCAAGTTGCCTTCATATAATAATTATCGTAGCTTTGGAGATGTTGTACCTTCCAACTAGTGAACTAGGCTGGTGCCACTTCAATAGTTAAATCTTCTATCTAATCCAGTGAATCAGTGGTCAATACCTTTGATATGGATCTCCAACGTACTTCTTCAATAGAGATACACAAAATACGTCATGCACACAAGACATGGACAGCGGTAACGCTAGTTGATATGCAACTTTTCTACATCTATCTAAATTTTTATGAGGTCCCAAAACATATATAGGATACAACTTTCCCTTCTTGTTGAATCGTTTCAAACCATACATAAGTGATATCTTCAAGAACACTTGTCACTTATGGCGAACTCGAGGTCTTGGTGTCTCTTCTGACAAACTTGAGCTATCTTGGCCCTTTTCTTTGATCTTGTCTGCCACTCGACAGGTTTCTTCAACAGACTCAGGTCTTACAATTCGTTATTCTCCAACTTCATTCCAAAATGAAGCAATTCAACATTTCTACCGTACCATGCTTCATAGGTGACATCTACATAGTACCTTGGTAGCAAATTCAATCCATATATAGCTTAGGTTAGCAGCTCCAAAGCATACCGAGGTCATATAGCAATGGAATGAACTATCTTCATAAGGCGATCAATAATCACCCAAACTGCGTCAACCGATTTGGGAGTCAGTGGGAAATCGATGACATAGTTCATTGTAATGCAGTTTCACTTCCAGACTGGCCCTGATAGTGGTTGTAGTAAGCCATGTTGGTATTTGTTTTTCAGCCTTTACTTGTTGATAATTCAGACACTGGAACACGCACTAAGCCACATCTGTTATCATTCCTCTTTACCAGTACAATCTCTTCAGGTCATGATACATATTGGTACTCCAGGATGTCCTGAATATAGAGTACAATGGGCTCTTATCATTATCCTCTTCATGATATCAGAGTCCTTACCTTCAGGTATTCAGAATCTACCTCTGTATTTGAGTACCGTCTCTGCATCCAAAGTAAGTCAGGGTTAGGTTTTTCTTTCTCTAAATCTTCTTGCACCACCGTTCTTATATATGGATCTAACAAAATTGCTACTTTTACTTCATCCATCAATTCAGAGATGATCTTTAATGCCACAAGCGTAGCCGAAGAACTATTACTCTATAAGTTCATCCATAAGTTCTCGCTCAATTGGATCATCATGAGTTTTTATTATATGTTACTCTTCTTCCAAATCTGAATCTATTGCTGTGAAACATAATGCAGCTATTGTACTAGGTCCTCCTTTTGGCTTCATTATTCCTTGTTGCTCAAAACCTCAGCTATCATATTAGCCTTGCACCGGGGACATTGAATATCACGGTCTTAATCCTTCAAGAGTTCCAATCATCTCCTTAGCTTCCTGTTCAACTCTTTCTGGGTGAAGAGATAAGTAAGACTCTTGTAATCCGATTTAATCTGAAATTCTTTTTTGTATAGATAATGTCTCTAAGTTTTGAATTCCTGAATCACAGTTGCTAACTCTAAATCATGAGTTGGGTGATTCTTTTCATGCTTTTTTAGTTATCTTGAAACATATGCAATCGCTTGTTTAGCTTACATCATCCCGCATACTAAACCCAATCCAAAAGTATTAGTATGTAGGGTAAAAGGTTCCCCTGGTACCAGAATGGTCAAGATGGGAGCCGATATCAGTCTTACTTTAGAATCTGAAAACATTCTTTACACTTGTCAGTCCAATTAAACTCCTCTCCCTTCCTAGTTAGCTTGGTAAGATGTTTTGTGATCTTTGAGTGGTCCTCCACAAATCGTCTGTAATAATCAGCTAAACCCAAGAAACTTCTGATCTTTGCAATATTCTTTAGGTGTTTCTCACCATATGATTACTTCTATCTTAATAGAGTCCACTTTAATCCCTTTTTATGATGCTACGTGATCTAAGAAGATCACTTTGTTTAATTAGGTCTCATATTTCTTGGACTTGGCATAAAGCTTCTCCCTTCTCAACTGTTGTGAAACTGTTCTAAAATTCGTTATAGGATTTTCTTTGTCTTTGGAATAATGACGTGTCCAACATGTCATGAAACACCCGGTTCATCAACTTCTATAAAAGATGTAAGGGCATTGGTTAATCCCATAACATAACCAGGGACTCATAATGCTCATTCCTGGTTTTAAAAATATACTTGGAATATCGTTGTCCAAATTCTTCAGCTGATGTTATCTTGACCGAAGATCAATCTTAGAAAATACCTTTTCTCCTTGTAACTATTTAAACAAGTCATCGATCTGAGGTAGTAGATATCGATTCTTGATCGTGAGCTTGTTTAGTTCCTCTTTCTTCTTCACGAATTGCATTGGCGCTTCCCGTGATGCAATACTTAGCCGATTAGAACCCTTGTTTAATAACTCCCGTAGTTGAATCTAAATCCCTTCAACTCCATAGGAGCTACTCTATTGGTGCCTTTGACACATGTATCGTCCTTGGTAACAAGTCAATGATGAACTCGATCGCACGATCAGATGGTAACCCAGGTAAGTCTCCTGGAAACACATCAAAAAATTTACGCATCACATCAATATCTTCTTTCTGTGGTGCTTCTTTAGTAATGTCCACCACAAATATCATATATCCAACTCTTTTCTTTTCAAGGCATATCTTCGCCTTTAGTGCAAAGAGGATAAGCTTCTCCTTCCTAGGCAATTATGTCCGGCCTTTGTTCTTAAATGACAACCTCTTCTATGCACAGAACAGCTTTGTAGAGTGTTGAGACAACTAGTTTATCCCCAAAATGGCGTCAAAGTCTGCCATCTCAAGTCAAACTGGGTTGCAACCAAATTTTGTCCATCCATATGATTCAGACATTAATCATAACACTCACCTATGCAACATTTAGTCCATAAGGGCTTGAACTAGCAAAATCTGGTTCGAAGTTCTTAAGAGCTTGTCTAGTTCCTTCATCTCTTATGATTTTTCAAAGACTATCATCAATAATCTCATATTGCACTCAGTATCTTACATCTCTTTTATTACTGATGTTCTACCTTGATCTCTCTATCATATACCTCAAAAGTAATTTGTGATTGTTACTTTATATCCCAAGTCTACCTATAAGCATTAGGGTATATGCTTATAAATTCATTAATTCAGCCAAACTCTTTTGGTCTTTACTCAATCATCTCACTTGACATTGGCATAACTCTATAGTAGTTGTGTTATACCAAGTACTATCCATACCATCATTTTTTATTTCATCATTATATCCACTCTTAGATCTGCCTTTAGAAATCTTCTTCCTTGTCAACTTCATATCGATATAACCATCTTTAACTTTACTTGAGTGCTATCTACTCTTTCCTAGTTACTTTTGATAGTTCTCACTTTTTGCTCATGCACTCTTTTATAGACATGACTCATATCCATCCATTCAGTAATCTCAAAATAGACTCTCCATTACTTCATCTGAGGTCTCTTGGCTATAGCATCTAATCTGAATTTAATCGTCTTTCTTCCAATAATTCCCTTCACTAAACATCTTTATCAACAAAGGTCAGGGAGTGTATGAATCAGAATGTTTACCCAAAAGTAATTCATTTCCTTCTTCCAATTTCTGTATGATGACGAACACTTGTTTTATCTAGTGAAACTAAGTTTAAAGGATCAGGAGTAAATCTATGGTAATCCAATCGGTATAAAAAGGTCGTTAAGTTGCACGATGGTCAAAATATATGGAAATAGAGGTTTTACAGTTCTTAACCTCATGGTTACAGTATATAATGCCATTGGTCGAGGCACTACAGGAGTAAATCTGGAGAAAGTTTTGGTACATCAATAAATCAGGTATAAATCATAAAAATGTACGCTCAACATGATTAAGCATTTAACTGTTCATTCAGTTCATATCTCTGTTCATGTTGTCGATCATGAGAGTGGCTCAAATTGATATAATCAGGACTAATACTAAAGAAACATTATCTATAACTCCAATTGACAGGTTGAATTGAGAAGCTATCCTGTTAAGACACGAGATTTAAAATCAGCTATGTGCATCCTTTATAATCATAAGAGTAAGTCAATAATGCACTGCATCCTATATAAACCTATCTAGTTATATGGCCACAGTAGATTTGATCCTTTGATGAAAATGTTTAAGGCTTCATCTTCAAAAAATATTCCTCAATCCTTGTCGGATCATTCTGCCATGATGCAGCTATCCCATACATCGGTGGCTGATAAGGGTAACCACCCTGATACACTGCTTGTTATGCACCAAGCTTCTACATTGGGGTGTGCATTACTGGGACCTACGGTATGGTAGGCACTGTGTTACGACTAACATGTGCTGGGGGTACAGTGTTACTACCAACTGGTACCATACTTGGTTTGACCCAGAGGTGTTGGTGTAGCATTGGCAACTTGGGTAGTGATTCACATAGAAACTTGCATAGTCGGTATCATCTAATGTTACTCTTGTATTTTATCAGGCCAAGTTTATTACAACTGTAGCCAAGGCACTTGGTAGTCCAGGTAGATTGGCTAAAGTGGCCTGGTTGTTTACCTCTTTTGATTTGTTCCAATCTGATTATCATTATTTATCATCTGCTCAGATGAGTTTTTACTACTCGTTCTCGACCCAGATAGTGGTGGGGTCAAGTTGTGGTCTCTTTTAATGCTCAGCGGATAATGGATCAGCTTGTGGTGGATCTCACTCTGAGTCTCCACGTCACGCAGGAGTATAGCCCTCTCTTTATTTATAGTTACTCTCATTTTTTGTTTATGGCCATTGTTTTCCTATCTCTGTTGGATTTAGCTCGAGATCTTTCCCTTTTCCTTTACAGGGATTTAGGTGTTACTAGCCATTTTTCTTCTTCTTCTGTCATACATCGAGTTTCACATCTTGTAAGTACCAACTCGGTATTCTAATGTTTTGCTTTATAGATGCCCCCTACTTGCTACTGTACTATATCCTTTGTATATTTAGACAACTGCCCGCCTTATAGATCATACCCTATATTACTTGTTTATCATGATACATTTAGATTTTTTTTTCTGTCTGTGTATAGATATGGTTCCACCTTTTATATGTACATTATTGTCTTGTTTATGTTCTGTCTCAATCAACACAGGTGCTTATGGTGTGTTTGTATTAAAGTTTTTAATTTATCCTAACTCAGTTAATGGACTCTAGTAGAAGTATTCAAGTTTTATGGGCAAGGCCTAAGAGCTCTGATACCAAGTTGTCACACCCCAATACTGAACCAACCAAAATGGTGAGATGAACCGTTTATGAATCGATGGTTCAACTAGGATCTCGTATAGGCTATGCCAACCATGTTAATCCAAAACACATTCCACATTAATCAGAGATAATAAAGTAAATAGCAGAAGTTTTATTAATAATGAACTAAGGTCTAATCATGATAAAAATTAATATTCCAGTTATCTCTAAGTAACCAAAATATAATTTAATACATATTATAAGTATCCAAATACGAAAGTTAAACACTAAGCGTATCCATAGTTGAAACGTTCACTTAAAAATCATAATAGTCCTCCACAGCTTGCTCATCCCTAGCCGCCACCTATTCATATGTTGGGATGTCGACATAATCTTCAACCGTAATACCTGCAACACTAGAAACTAAAAAGAATTGCGCACGCGAGGGTCAACTCTCCAACTTGAGCTCAGTGAGTAAACAAAACAATGCAACAAACATATGCATGCATTCAATTCATATCTTTGGTCTGGTTTATAAATTTGCAATGTGCTATAGAAAGGATTGGTGGCTGTCGTACCTCTATACACGAGTGTGTGAAGCTGTCCAAGGGATCAAACACCATTGCCATTCCACATGCACCCATCATGGAATAGATATAGAGCTAAAGTGCTCAGATCAAACACCGCATAACACTTCCCCTGATGCCCTACCCATACCAACACGTAAGCCCCTATTAGTGAGGGCTTGCAAACTGAGCTCGCAACTAACCAATCCTAATGCCAAATAGTGTATCCAAGGCCTCACCCCAGCATCCCTCAATACGTCCATACAGATAGAGCTAAGGCCCCCCGGTAGAGTCAGAGACCACACGGTCTGAGACCACCTCCCCTGATGCTTTACGACGTAATAGTTCTGCTAAGGTAATGGCGATACGACAATGTTAGTGGGCAAGACTTGAGTAGAGATAGAGCTAGAGTTTGGTGACTAGGATGAACCACAGTATCACGTCCTCCCCCTGATGCTCCACTCACATCAAGCACACTAACCACACATATACATTCACATGCCTATTCCTAACATCATCATCATTATCATATTATAAATAAACATAATTAAATATGCATGAGCAGTAATAGCAGGAATATTGGATGACATGTGAAATGCACATTACAAGCATACAAGCATAGAATCAATCATGGCATTGGACTCAATAAAGTAAATAGTTTATTATTATCCAATTAGTTTCGGTCTTGTTCCCTCACCTTTGATCGATGTTTGTTCCTCTCCCAAGCTTTAGAAGTCACTTTGAATCTATTAAGAACCTCAACAATTAATGTATTTAACTTAGGATTCAAGTTTACCAAGTTACAGTAGTCAAAAACCTTGTTTGGTCTCAAAATATGCTTGCTGTTATCGTGTGGTCGAACGTGTGGTCGATCCTGTGGTCGCAATATATGAGGCCACACATTGTGTGGTTGAACCCTGTGGTCGCATTTTATGCGACCACACCATGCGACCACACCTTTCTTGGGAACTTCTCGAATAGCTGTAGTCGACCCTCTAGTCACCCTGTGGTCGACCACATGCTACGACCACATGATGTTTGGTCACTTTTTCATATTCAATCCGAATTCTTCTCGAGTCGATTCCTCGGCTCATCACTTGGGTTCATCCTATGATTATTCTATGGCCATTATTTACAGTTTCTCATTAACCATTATCCTTAATATATTTTCTCATGGTTTTTCTTAGAAATTCCATAACCGAAATCGTTGCATTAGATTCAACACATCAACTTGTTAAAAGGAACCTATCCTATCTGATCTAGCCTACAGAGTCAAGTCCATACCTTAAGCTTGCTGTAGGGAGATAAAACTTTTCTCTTCAAAACCTTCTTTTCTAAGCTTCTTCTCCAAATCTCCTTCTTCCCCTTCTCTTCCTTTTTTTTCTCTCTTAGGGTTTTCAATTTGAGTTTTAAAAGAGTGAGAGAGGCTAAGGAAGGTCCCTTATATAGAGAAAAACCTCCATATAGAGTCCCACTTTAGTTAGGAAAGAGTCCCCCTCAAATTAGGAAAGTTTCCTAAACACAGAGTCAGTTTAGCATCGTGTGGTCGCATGGCGGGTCACCGAATCTATCGACCACACATCAAAATATGCGACCACACGTTGTGTGGTCTCATGTGTGGTATCATGTGTGATCTCATGTATCGACCACACCCCTCAAAAATGCTACCACACCACCAAAATTTTCTGGTTTTAATTTTTGACTGGTTGCTTCCATAGGATCTTAAATGGTCAACCACACTAACTAAATTTGACTTGTTACTTACCTTATCTTGTGGTTTTTTCATACAATTGGTTCACTTGAGCCGATTATGATGGGAAGACCGGTCACAACACGAGAATGTAAGGTTAGACCAGCTTCGTGGCATGCGGGTCTTACACCTTAGCCACTCTCTTTTAGAACTCAAATTGAAACTCCAAACCTAAGAGAGAAAGAGAGAAGAAGAGAAAGAAAAGGAGATTTGGAGAAGAAGCTTAGAGAAAGGTTTTTGTAGAGAAGAGTTGTATCTCTCTACAATAAGCTTAAGGTATGGACTTAACTCTATGGGGTGGATCAGATAGAATAGGTTCTTTTCAAGATTTATGTGTTAAATCTAATGTAATGATTTCGGTTATGGAATTTCTAAAAAAACCATGAGAAAATAGGTTAAGAAAAATTGATAATGAGAAACTGTACATAATGGCCATAGGATAACCATAGGTTGAACCTAAGTGATGTGCCGAGGAATCGACTCAGGAAAAATTTGGATTGAGATGAAAAATTGACCAAACATCATGTGGTCGCAGTCGGTGGTCCACCACATGGTGACCAGAGGGTCGACCACAGCTATTCGAGAAGTTTTCAGGAAAGGTGTGGTCACATGGTGTGGTTGCAATGCGACCACAGGGTTCGACCACACAGTGTGTGGTCGCATATATTGTGACCATAGGTTCGACCACACATCTGACCATATGATAACAGCAAGCATATTTTGAAACCAAACAAGGTTTTTGACTACTCTAACTTGGTAAAATTGAACCCTAACTTAAATACATTAATTGTTTAGGTTCCTAATAGATTTAAAGTAACTTTCAAAGCTCGGGAGAGGAACAAACATCGATCAAAGGTGAGGGAACAAGACCGAAACTAATTGGATAATAATAAACTATTTACTTTATTGAGTCCAATGCCATGATTGATTCTATGCTTGTATGCTTGTAATGTGCATCTCACATGTCATCCAATATTCCTACTATTACTGTTCATGCATATTTAATTCTTTTTATTAATAACATGATGATGATGATGATGATGATGATGATGCTAGGAATAGACATGTGAATGTATGTGTGTGGTTGGTGTGTTAGATGCGAGTGGAGCATCAGGGGGAGGACGTGGCATGGTGGTCTTTGACCTCATTACCAGACTCTAGCTCTATCTCTACTCAAGTCTTACCCACTAACATCATCGTATCGTTATTACCATAGTAGAACTATTACGTTGTAGGGCATCAGGGGAGGTGGTCTCTGACCGTGAGGTTTCTGACTCTGTCGGGGAGCCTTAGCTCTATCTCTATGGACGTATTGAGGGATGCTGGGGTGAGGCCTTGGATACACTGTTTGGAATTAGGATTGGTTAGTTGTGAGCCCAGTTTGTAAGCCCTCGCCAATAGGGGCTTACTTATTGGTATGGGTAGGGCATCAGGGGAAGTGTTGGCAGTGTTTAATCTGGATACTTTAGCTCTATCTCTATTCCATGGTAGATGCATGTGGGAAGGCAATGGTGTTTGATCCATTGGGTGGATTCACTCACTCGTGTATAGAGGTGCGGGGGCCCCCAAACTTTTCTATAGCACATTGTAAACTTATAAATCAGACCAAAGATATGAATTGAATGCATGCATATGTTTGTTGCATTGTTTTGTTTACTCACTGAGCTCAAGTTGGAGAGCTGACCCTTGCGTGCATAATTCTTTTTAGTTTCTGATGTTGCAAGTGTTACGGTTGAAGACTACATGGATACACCCACATATGGACATGTAGCGGCTATGGATGTGTAAGCTGTGGCGAACGAACAAGACTCATCAAGCGAGTGTTTCAACTATATTTACGCTTAGTGGTTAACTTTCATATTATGATACTTGTAAGAAGTATTAGTTATGTTTTGGTTACTTGAAGATAACTTGTTAAATATTTAAATATCACTGTAGACTCTCAGTTCATTATTAATAAAAACTTCCGCTATTTACTCAATTATCTCTGATTGTTACTGTGGAATGTGTTTTGGTTTAACATGGTTGGCATAGCCTATATGAGATCCTGGTTTGAACCGTTGGTTCTTATGACTATTCATCACACCAAGGGTTTGTCTAGAATTGTGTGTGACACTCCATATAAGATTCTCCAATAATAGAAAAGAGATCCTCTTTTTATTTGGAAAGTTTCCAAACTCAGAGTCTGGTTTGGGATCATACGATCGTAAAATCCGTGGACCATATGCTTGTAAACATCGATCGTACGGCTATTAATCAACGGTCTTTATTTCCTACTTCATGGTCGACCATACCTACTCAAGTAGTCGACCATATAGTTGATTATCAGTGTTTTGGGTCGATTTTCATACCTGGTCTTGTGGTCCTTCTTTACACGGTCGATCCACTTAATCCAGCTATGATGGGAAGACCTGGCATGACACAGTTAGACTGGATTAGTGGAGTGTGGATCTTATAGTGCAGGAGATAGACCGCACCCAAAAAGGTATAGCTTACTTTGTCGATGGCATAGTAACTAAGGAGGCACACTTAGTTAGCCTTATCAAGAGGATATAAGCTTTAGTTCCCAAAGACCCTGTTCGAAAGCAAGTCTTAATGTGTAACTGGTGTCAAACTCCTGGACACATAGTGGAGGAATGCCCTTTAGGGGGCAATTCTTAGAATGCTAATGTAAGTGTACTTTACAATTCGTATGTAACACTTATAATCTAGGATGGAGAAATCACCCAAATTTCTCCTGGAACCAAGGGAACCATGTGGACCTACCCTAATTTCCAAATCAAGGTCTACCCGGTCACACCAGGCCATATGCTCCCCCTAGACCCAATTTTGTTCCCCAAGGTAATTTTCAGCAAAACCCTTGGTTTTTCAGCACGGGTGAGCCGGCCAGACTCAGTGAGTTGGAGAAGAATGTGGTAGCTTTTATGGCAAGGCATACCAATATAGAGAAGACATTCACCCAATTGGTCACCCTGATGTGTGAAAAGAATAAGGGTATTCTACCTAGCCAACCAGAGACCAACCCATGCCATCACCCATAATGAAATAGGCCAAACCCTTAGGTGAATGGCATAGAGAATCAATCAGGACCCTCCAAATAATGTAATGCAGTCCATGCATTATGGAGTGGCCAAGAGTACCTATAGGATGAAGCACCAAAGAACAAGCCCACAGTTGCTCCTATTAATGTTCCCCAATTTGAAGCAGTTGCTAAGCCTCCGTCTTTAGGTTCATCTGATAAACCTAAAAAATCCAAAGAGACTAAAACAGACAGAGTTTTTACTCTACCAGCCCCATTCCCTAAATAAGTTGGTAAATTAAAAAAAGAATGCTTTAGTTGATAAAATTTTAGAGGTCTTCAAACAAGTAGAATTGAACATCCCACTTTTAGATGCAATTGATCAAATCCCTATTTATGCAAAAGTCCTTAAAGACTTGTGCACACAAAAATAAATTAGTCAAACTTCCAAAAAGGTATTCTTGGATGCACATTTATGTTCCCTTCTGAACCATCCTATGGCAGCCAAATACAATGACCTTGGCTATCCTAGCATCTTTTTCATCATAGGCAACATCTTTATTGATCATGCTCTGCTAGACTTAAATGCAAGTGTAAATCTTTTACCTTATCATGTTTACCAGTAATTAGGATTGAGAAAGTTGAAACCAATGTCCATCTCACTTCAACTAGCTGATCGCTTTGTAAAGACTCCTAAATAAATGGTAGATGATGTTTTATTGAAGGTAGGAGAATTTATTTTTTCTGTTGATTTCATTGTTTTATAAACACATCTTGTCTCAATAGGTTTCAAATCCCTATCATTTTAAGGAGACCATTTCTAGCTACAAGCAATGCATTGATAAATTACAGGAATGGTCTCATGAAGCTATCATTTGGTACCCAAACTATTGATTTAAATGTATTTAGGCTGGGTAAGCCAACTACTAGGAAAGTAGATATGCTCCAAGGAATCTTCGACCATGTCACGTTCACTTTTGACATAGACTTTGACTCAGAATTCTTGCAGTGTATGGAAGAGTTGGGAGGAGTAGAGGATACCTTTTCATCAGAGGCATGGAGTATCCACACACCTATGGAACCTCTATCCACTTCCACTCCTAAGCCCTCAATGGTTGAACCACCTAACTTAGAATTAAAGGAGCTATCGTCCACTCTAAAGTATGCCTTCCTAGGACCTAACCAGACTTTTCCGTTATTATTGCGTCTGATTTGACTTCTAGTCAGGAAGAAGAGTTAGTCAAACTCATACAAAACCACAAGGAAGCCTTAGGTTGGACTGTGACTGACATCAAAGGTATTAGTCCATCTATTATTCAGCATCATATACACCTTACGGAAGGTACCAACCCCTCAAGGGAACCTCAGAGACGGACAAATCCTGTGATGAAAAAAGCCATTAAGAAATAGATTTTAAAGTGCTTCGATCATGGGATCATATATCCCATATTTGATAGTAAGTGGGTAAGTCTGGTACATGTTGTACCAAAGAAGTTAGGAGTCATTGTAGTTGCTAATACTGACAATGAATTGACTCTAATCCATATCCAAACAGGGTGGCGAGTGTGCACAGACTACAGAAAGCTGAATACGACAACGTGGACGGATCACTTCCCTTTGCCTTTCGTTGACCAAATGTTAGAAAGGTTGCCCAGACATGAATACTGTTGCTTCTTAGATGGATACTCTGATTACAAGCAAATCTCCATTTCCTTAGATGACCAACACAAGACCAATTTCACAGGTCCCTACAAAACCTATGCTTACCGGCGCATGCCTTTTGGGCTATGCAATGCCCTTGCCACATTCCAAAGGTGCATGATGAGCATCTTCTTAGATATGGTAGAGAAATTATTAGAAGTATTCATGGATGATTTTTCTGTTCATGGGTCTATTTTTTTTTATTGCCTACATAATCTTTCCTTAGTTCTTACCAGGTTTACAGAGAAGGATTTAGTTTTAAATTGGGAGAAATGCCACTTCATGGTAAAACAAAGCATAGTGTTGGGTCACATCATTTCCAAAGAGGGGATCATGGTTGACAGAGCCAAGGTAGAATTAATTGAAAAGCTACTTGTTCCCAAATCTGTTAAGGACATTCACTCCTTTCTAGGACATGCCAATTTTTATCAGTAGTTCATTAAGGACTTTAGTCAGATTGCTTGTCCTCTCATCTCTTTACTTGCTAAAGACCAGCTCTTTGATTTTAATGATACCTGCCTTGAGAGTTTTAATCAACTCAAAAAGGTTTTGATTACTTCCCCTGTCATTCAGGCACCCATATGGACAGAGCCCTTTAAGCTTTTATGTGATGTTTATGATTTAGCATTAGGAGCTGTCCTTGGGAAACGGATCAATAAGTTATCCCATGTGATCTATTATGCAAGTAAGACCTTAGACGATGCACAGTTTAATTACACTACCAGTAAAAGAAACTCTTAACTGTTGTATTTACTTTAGAGAAATTCCATGCCTACTTGGTAGGATCCAATGTCATTGTGTATATGGATCATGCCGCCCATAAGCATTTCTTGTAGAAAAAAATATGCCAAAGTTTGTCTCATTAGATGGGTTTTGCTTTTACAGGAGTTTGACTTAGAGATTAGGGATAAACTGGAATAAAAATTCTGGTTGCTGACCACTTATCCCAACTACCTAATTCTTGGACTATCGATTCACCAGTCAACGAGTCTTTCTTAGATGAGCAGTTATTTGCAGTATCTAGTGAACCTTGGTTAGTCGATATTGTAAATTAGTTAGTAATGGGTGCGATCCATTCCCATTGGTCCACCCAGGATAGGTATAGATTCCATTCCCAAGTCAAGTGCTATTTTTGGGATGATCCATATATGTTCAAGACTTGCCTTGATCCGATTATCAAGAGATGTGCACTTGACCATGAAAAGAAATCTGTGCTGTCTTATTGTCATGATTAGGCGTGTAGCGACCACTTTGGGCCAAATAAGACCGTGGCCAAGGTTTTACAGTCTCGATTCACTAGCCTAATCTTTTTAAGGATGCCTTTAATTACTATAAGGCATGACCTTCTGGCCAATCTTTAGGCTACATTACCAAGTAGAATATGATGCCACTCAACCTAATTCTGGTGGTTGAAGTTTTTGATGTTTGGGGCATCTACTTTATGCATTTGTTTCCAAAGCCTTTTGGGAATGAGTATATTTTTGTCGCAATGGACTACGTGTCAAAATAGATAGAAGCTGTTGCTACTAAAGCCAATGACCACAAGGTAGTCCTTAAATTCCTAAATGAGAAAATATTCTCCAGATTTGGTACCCCCCGAGCTATCATTAGCGATAGGGGAAAACACTTCTACAACAAACCATTTGAGGCCCTTGTTCAGAAATTATGGTATTACCCATAAATTGGTAATGCCTTACCACCCTCAGACCAGTAGAAAGGTTAAAGTTTCCAATGGACAAACCAAGCAGATTTTGAAAAAGACTGTCAATTTGATTCGTAAGGATTGATCCATTCACCACGTAGATGCTTTGTGGGCTTATAGAACCACTTTCAAGACCATTCTTGGTCAATCCCCTTACCGTCTAGTGTACGAAAAAAACCTACCATCCACCAGTTGAATTGGAACATTAGGCATTTTGGGCCATTAAGAAATTAAATTTTGATTTGTCAGATGCTAGTACTTATAAAGGACTCCAGGTCTTTGAGTTGGATGAATTACAAAATGATGCCTACGATAGTGTCCGCATCTATAAAGACAAGACCAAGGTTTTTCATGACAGACATATTCTTCAGAAGTTTTTCAACCTTAGCCACAAGGTTTTTGCTTTATAATTTTTGTTTGCATATTTTTCCTGGTAAACTTAGATCCCATTGAGAGGGCCCTTATATTGTTCAAAATATTTTCTCATCGGGAGCAATTGAGATTTTAAATCCAGGTATAGGTACAACCAGCAAAGTGAACGGCTAGTGTCTAAAGCCACTTTTAGAACTTCCACACAACTCTATTGAAGAGGTTATGGATCTCCATGAGCCTTTTTACATCGATCCTTGATTTAGGGAATGTCCTTGTCTTTTATTTTTCTGTATACATTGAGGACAATGGATGATTTAAGTTTGGAGAAAGGGTTGAGATTTCATTAAAAAAATGATTTTTGAGCTTTCATTGTAAATTTTAATTTTTTAACTTTGGTTTTGAAAAATTCAATCACTATTTCTATAGTTTTGACACAAAAGATGAAGGAGAAAAAGACCTACGAAACTATCACATGTAAAGTAATAAAATCCTATGTGAGGATAGTACTTATGCTTTATTTTGAGGTAGAAATCGAGTTAGAAAATACATTTTACCTCACCTGAATGGATGAATCTTTTATGGTTATAGTTGGTAATTTAAACCTTTGAATAAAGCTAAGACCTCCTTGTACTAGAGAAAAAAATCATAATAAGAAAATAATAATATAAGAGTTTTTGTTTTTTGAAACTAAACAGGGCATTCCACCTTAGGAAGCGAGGTGTTTTGATTGAAATTCCTTGGATACAGTGCTTGTTAAAAAAAAGTACTCTTTAGCATCAATGTCCTTAAAGATACATGCCAAAAGCGAAGCTACATAGTAACATGGGAATGCATAACCACCTGCACTTCTCAAGCCAACTGTAGTAGAGTAGCTTAGAGAGGAAGAAAAAAAGAAAAAAAAAAAAAGAGAAAAGAAATGTGAAATATAAGTGTTGAAAGTTGATCTTGGGTCTTGGTTACCAATGTGTTACAAAGGGTTCACCTTAAAGTGAGATACGTTTGGAAGATATAACAAAGTTTCCTAATTGAGATGCAACCTTAATATTTAAATCACATGAGGTAGCAAAGTTAAAGTATGGGGGTTTCTATGTTTTTTTGATTCCAAGTTGAGAATCTTGACTAATAGGATGTGTCTGTGCTCTTTTTCCTCAATACCAACATTAAAGTTTGGAATTTTTATATCACAAGCCTGTAAACCCCTAGGTCACCCCTAGTAGACGAGTTGTGTCTCGTGAGTTAGGATTTTATTTTCTTTTTATATTTTTCTTTGTTAGGGACTAACAAAGTTTAAGTGTGGGGGAATCTGATGAACACATTTTATGTGTAAATTTAGGGTATAAATTATTCATCTCTTAGTCTTTTTATAATGCTTCTCGGGTATTTAATGTTGTTTTTATGTTTGTAGGGTGTAGGTGAAAGAATGGAGAAATCTGAGATTGAAAATACCATTTTATGCATTTTTTGTGATCTTGTCCAGTTAACTCACCCAATCAACTCAGCAGTTGGGCATAAGGATGAATTTTATAAGGAGAGCCATGAATTTTATATATAAGATCAGCCTTAGACTAAGTCAAAAAATAACCCAATCTCATGTGAAAGATTCTATTTTCTTGAGAAAATATTTCTTACTTATTTGGAATCAAATTTACAAGATTGGCATGGCATGGAAGAATAGAAAGCTCCAATCGGTTATGAAAGTTTTCAAGAAGAGATAATGATGCCAAAGATACAATGAGTTATTGCAAGATCTTTTTTCTACTCAAGAATCATCCACATACAATGAACCTACAAGGCGGACATTCTATTACCTTGTTTATCTCTACAAAATCTCTTGTAATCCAATTGTAATGATTGATTGTGATCCTTACTCACTTATATATATATGTGATACTCAGAAATAGAAAAAGCATCCAAGAATTCTATTGTAAATTTTTTTTTTTAGTTTTGAAAATATATGGGAGAGTTTAAGAGTCTTAGTTTCTTATTTTCAAGTTGTGTTCTTCTTGCTTAATTTCTTTTATCAAATTTTAATTTTAGATTTTAAATTTTGTAGTAAGGTAGATCCATATAGGTTATATCCCATTATTAATTTAATTTAAGGGAGAAGGTCCCTTTGTAATTGTTTGTGTGTCGCCTTAGAGTAATAACAAGACGATGAGCAACGACAGAGAAATCTTCCAACGAGATAAGTATTTCTTATATTCTTTTATTTTTAATTTCGTTCCCTTCATACAATAGATCTGTGTTACTCTATGGTTAATATAGTGATTTCGTAAATCATTGTGCCGTTAGAAATTGGTTATTTATTATTTTTATTACTTGATTAGTTTTTATTTAAAATGATTAGGGTGGTAATTCATTCAAATCTCTTTGGTACGCTTTAACTTATTTGAGTTAGGATAATAGTGATTCCTCCCTGAGATCGATCCGTTAATACACGATACCGTGCACTTGCAGTTACATATACATTTAATTTACATCAATCGCCTATGCCTCTAGACAATTGAAGAGCATGAGAAGAATTATCCAACTCATGATCTTGAGTTTGCCGATGTAGTATTCGCGCTCAAGACATGGAGACACTACTTGGACGGAGAAAAGTTTCAGAGAATGTCTGACTACAAGAGTCTCACCTACTTATTTAATCAGAAAGAGCTTAACATGAGACAAAGAAGATGGTTAGAGTTACCGAAGGATTATGATTGTGATATTTAATATTACCCAAGAATGGCTAACGTAGTAGCCGATGCCCTTATTAAAAATGCCATAAGCAAAGGAGAGCTAAGGCTAGTGACTCCATTCTGTCTGAATCTCAAGTAATACCTCCACCCATAGCTAAAGACTCCATTGCTAGCGCTCTGTTAGAAGAGTTAATTGATGCCACTACTACCACTCTAGGTACCCTTCAAATACAATCGACATTGTTGCAAGAGATAAAAGAAGCAACAATATTGGACTATCACCTTAGTGTACTGAAGAGTAAACTCGAAAATGGAAAGCAAGACCCTGACTTTGTTCTGAATAATGGAGTTATTTACTATCATGGTAAAGTGTGTATGCCAGAATCTGTAGAAGACTTGAAGGAAAAGTTTTTTATTAAAGCCCATTTATCCCCATACTCTATACATCCTTCAAGCATAAAGATGTACCACAACTTGAAGAAGGAATTCTGGTGGAGAAGTTTGAAAGCTGATGTAGCCCTATTTGTATACAAGTGTTTGATGTGTTAGCAAGTAAAGGCTAAACGCCAAAGACCATTTGGTAAACTCCAATCGATATCGGTACCAGAATGGAAGTGGGACCACATTACCATGGACTTCGTTACAGGGTTATCTCTGATAGCACGATCTATAGACGTGGTATGGGTTATTGTGGATAGGTTTACTAAAACCACAAGATTCATTGTAGTTTGACCTCAGTACTCCATGGATAAACTAGCTAGACTATATATCGATCAAGTCATCTATTTACACGATGTTTCAGCTAGTATTGTATCCGATCGTGACTCTAGATTTATATCCAAGTTCTAGGAAGGATTACAAAGTATAATGGGTACTCAACTGAAGTTTAGTACTGCCTTTCACCCTCAAATAGATGGACAATCTGAAAGAATGATTTAAATATTAGAAGATATGCTGAAAGCCTGCACTCTTGATTTCAAAGGAAACTAGGATCAAAATCTCTTATTGATGGAGTTTGCATACAACAATAGCTATTAGTCTACTATCAAGATGGCACCATATAAACCAGTGTATGGAAGGAAATGTAGAACTCCCTTGTATTGGAATGAAGTTGGTAAAAGAAGATTACTTAGACTAGATATTATCTAAGAGACTTGCGAGAATGTGGGTTTCATAAGGGAAAGGATTAAAGCTTCTCAATCAAGACAGAAGAGCTATGCAGACCTTCATCATAAAGATTTTGAATTTGAAGTAGGCGAGGTACTCCTGAAATTGTCACCATTCAAAGGAATTCAAAGATTCGGCAAGAAGGGAAAGCTAAGTCCAAGATACACAGGACCATATGATGTACTTAGCCGAAGTGGAGCTGTAGCCTATCAACTAGCTCTACCTCTTGTACTTGCTGGTGTCCATGATGTGTTTTATGTGTCAATTCTAAAGAAATACATCACCGACCGACACACGTGTTGAATATAGAACTTCCTATGATGGATACAGAACTGACTTATGAAGTAGAACTGCTAGCAATCCTAGATAGAAAGGTTCATCAACTAAAAAGCTGATCCATTGCTTACATTAAGGTGCAATGGAAGAACCATACTAAGGATGAAGCGTCGTGGGGAAGGAAAATGAAATACATAAGAAATACCCACACCTGTTTAAAGAACAAGGTAAACAAATTTCAAAGATCAAATTCGTTGAAGTGGAGGGGAATTATGAAACCCGTACCCAAAAATACAGACTAATTTATAAATTTTCACAAATAATCGGTTCTGTCAACACTAGCCTAACAACCGTAACATCAATGGAATGTATGGAACTTTAGGTAATAGTTGAAACCTTCTTACTACTAGTGTAGAAGCTCTGTGTAAAAAGAATTAGTCGAACTAATCAAGACTTGGTCGTTCTAAGTCAATTTAGAGTAGGCGGTCGACCAAAGAGGTCGACTAAATTGAGTTGATCGACCCCCTATATCCGATCGACCACATGGACCCAGAATTGGGCCATTCTGAGTCTATTTTAGTTGTGCTTGGTTCTAATTGGTTCTAATTGGTTCTTAACTACCTATGATCTTCCCCAAACATGTGGGACCTACTTCTGAATATATTGGAGTGCCAATTGACAATCTCCAAGCCTCCTTCATTACACTCATATCAGGACTAGGACTCTCAAGAGAATAATTGTAATGTAACTCTAACTCTTGAATAAACCCCTCAATAAAACTCTCTATGAACCCTAATTGAGAACATTAGAACCTCTAATACATTTTGAGAGAGGGAGAGTGAATTGGAGCAAGTTGAAGGAAGAAGAAGATGAAGAATAACCATTGAAGGACCTCCCTCAAGCTTCTCTCTGCAACAACTTGTGTTAAGCATTGAGGTAAGCTTGAAACCTAACCTCACTTAATTTAGAATGAACCCTTGATGATCCTATGAGGTAAACCTAACCTCTGATCATGCTGGAACAAGATTCCAGAAGAATCCATTAATGGAGAATAGGTAGAACCCTTGCATAATGCTGATAATGAATAAACTGATATAGGATAATGAATAAACCCTTGCATAAAATGATAATGAACAAGATTCCAGAAGAACTCACATTAAACCTTAGGGTGATGTTTAACATTTAAATATGATTAGAATATGTCCAATAATATTGTTTCTAACACTTAGAAACCCTTTAGTGGAGCCTTAGACCCCGTGCTTAGGATAAATGACTGAAATTGAATTAGTTCGAGCTTTCTAGTGGAGGCAGTCGACCAAGGTGGTTGACTAAGGTGAGTTGATCAACTGCCTCTGCTGTGATCGACCGAATGGCTTATAGTGAGTTGTATTCTTGTTATTTTTCACCCTCATTGACTATTTTGACTATGTTAAGCATCCAACACCTTAAGAATAACGTAATAAACATATTGTAATGATTAGATTGAGTAGAACGTGTTCCCAAGTGTATAGGTACGCGTGGTTGCAAGGACCAAATTTATAATCATAGACCATACTTACACATAACCTATGGGAACAGGATACCCTAGACTTAATGGAAGCGAGAATAAATAATCATAAGTAACATTCATACCTTAATTGTAATAGGTAAGCCAATGTAAGAAAACAAGGAGTAAGATTTTGTCTACTACAGAGTAAAGCTTGGCTCACTAGATTTAGGTGAGGGATTAGTACATGTTTTATTTTCTTATTCTGTGCATATGCGTTTGCTACTTGTTTAAATTACTGTATGATAACATGCCATCCAATAACTGCAATAAATGTTTATGTATTTTACATATTATAACTCGATATTGGATTGATTGATTATGGAATTGTTTAATAACATGTAGATGTTTGATAACATGATTGTTTGTCATTCACTTATGTCCTAGTAGATTTGGATAGCTAGAATGGGACGGTTTATCTTGGGCCATTAAGCTAGGATATGGGTACCTGCATTAGTAATATTTCTCGGTTTAGGTTTCAACATCCCGTAATAGGTAACCCTTGCCAATAGGTGTTTAGGTATTGGCATAGGTTTATTTGTAGACCAACTTTGGATACACCCCTTTCACTACTGGAGTAGGGAGATGGACAGGGTTGGGAGCTAGCCTCTAGTGTCTCAGGTGAGAGCTAGGGATGAGTCTGTTCTATGTGCTTAATTATCAGTGATTGGGTAGTAAGCACCCAATGAAGTGGTTGAGGCTTAGAATAAGATGCCAAGAGAAAGCCTACGATGGGGGAATGCTAATACAATGCCAGGTTGGTATACTTGCGTTGTACTGTTTATTCTTTGGGTAATGTTTCACATAAGGTAAGGAGCCAAGTGTGTTACATTTGCCTCACCCGTGCTTGCATGTTCATTACCAGGATTTAGGTGTGACATGACTTGCACATGCTTATTCATACACCATTTGGATCTTAATAGTTTATCATGTATTGTGTGCTTGAGTGTGCTAATTTTTCACTGAGCGTGTGGTTTTGCTCACTCCTTTGTACATACACTTTTTTTTAGATTCTTGTGTAGATTATTTAGATGATAATTATGTGATTGAAGATGAAGAAGCTGAAGATAATTTGTGTGATTCTACATGAGAATGTGATGACTGTCTTTACGATTAAAAGACAATGACTCTAAAGAGTAGAAGACTTCTTTGTCTGAAAGAGAATAATACTTTAGTAGTTTTTACTTAAGATAAATTACAATTTTATTTGTTTGTTTATTGCATTGTTTTGACTTGTAAGTGTTTGTTTAGTTACTTAGTACCTAGTATTATGATATTTATGTCTTGGTTTGAAGATAGATAAACCTTTATACATTTATTTGATACAATTAGACTTGGTTTGATGGTTCTTAGTTATTGATTCTGCTATTATTTGATTTGCACTCTCTATTTTCAGTAATCTGTGTTGTGATTTACAGATGAGTTGTGTTATGTTGTGCACTGTGAATGGATCTTGGTATGAAAGTACTTGCACTACGAGAAAACCATGATCATACCAAAATGTCAGGGTTTTGGGGTGTGACAGGAGTTAGACCAGATTCCAGTCTCGAAAGAAGAACTAGAGAAATACTTCCAAATCGGATCCACTCTGCAAAGCGAACAGAGGGAGGACGTGATTGCTATCTTGAACAAAACCTGGATGTCATCGATTGGTCTACATCCAACATGCTATGGATACCTTGATATCTGAAGGAACATCAACTTGCAATTGACCCAAAGTTTAAGCCAGTTCAACAGAAGAAGAGGAACTTCGCACCTGAGCATGAAGCCGCCATTAGAGTAGATGTAGATAAGTTACTAGTTATTGGTTTTATTAGGGAGGTTAAGTATCCTCAGTAGGTGTCTATTGTAGTCATGGTACCAAAGTCCAATGGGAAATGACAAATTTGTATTGATTATTCTGATTTGAATAAAGCTTGTCGTAAGGACTGCAACCCTCTCCCTAGAATTGATATGCTGATAGATGCAAAGGCAGTCCATGAGATGCTATCTTTCATGGATGCCTACTTTGAGTATAACCAAATCAAGATGTACAAGTTGGATGAAATCAACACAACCTTCATCATGAGTTTCGGCCTCTACTACTACAATTCCATACCCTTCGGTCTAAATAATGGAGGGGCAACCTATCAGCGGCTAGTCAACAAAGTCTTCGAGAATCAAATCGAGAAGAATATGGAGGTCTAAGTGGAAACTTCCTGGTCAAGAGTAAGAAGCCTACAAGTCATCTAGATGACCTACAAGAGGCTTTTGAGGTACTTCACAGTCATCAAATGAAGCTCAACCCTACCAAATACATCTTTGGCATTGGTTCAGGAAAGTTTTTGGGCTTCATGGTGTCCAATAAGGGCATCAAGGTGAATTCGGCGACGATAGAAGCAATTCTGAAGATGTCAGCTCCTACTAAGCCGAAGCAAGTTCAAGAACTGACAGGTGGGATAGCCCTGGGAAGATTTATGTCCAAATCTGCAAACCAGTACCTGTCGTTTTTCAAGACGTTGAAAGGAGCCAAGCACTTTAATGGATAGAGGAATGTCAGAAAACGTTTGATGACCTGAAATCTTACCAGACATCCCCACCATTGCTCTCATACCCAGAGGTCGGTGACCAGCTCCAGATATATCTAACCACTTCGACAGTAGTAGTCAACTTGGTACTAGTCAAAGAACTAGACAAGGTCTAGAGGCCAGTCTATTACATCAATAAGGTGCTACTGGATGTGGAATCCAGGTACTTTCAAAACCATACAATTTTGGTACTGACGGACAAGCCCTTGAAGAAGATCCTAGCCAGACCTGACATATTGGGGCGACTTGTCAATTGGGCGATCGAGCAAGGAAAATTTGACATACAATTACAGCCAAGGATAACTATCAAAGCTCAGGTACTCATTGACTTCTTACTAGAAACCTTCGAAGAAGATAGTGCCGATATCGACAAAACCCTAGCAAAGGACGATATCTGGTAAATACTAAAGAAACAAAAGATGAAACATTCACCAGCTTGAACATTGTACGTGGATGGATCCTAGAATGACAAGCACTCGGGGGCCGGGGTCATTTTGACCAGTCCCAAATGACCCCGGCCCAAGAAGTTTAGAGTGCAGGTCGCACTATGATTCTACTTCTACGCAACAAACAACTCGATAGAGTATGAAGCATTACTTGTTGGCCTTTGACTTGTGAAGTTCCTAATGGTAAGGAGGTTGGACATCTACAGAGACATAGACTCATAGGTCATGAAACAGATCAACAGCGAATACGAAGCCAAACAGCCTCATATGCTTGAAGACCTAGCCAAAACAAAGTCGGAACTCACTTTGTTAAAAGGCTATCGGATCAGTAACGTAGATCGTGAGAACTACACCAAAGTTGATGCCCTATCCAAGCTCATGGCAGAAGACCTCTCTACCCTTGAATCATCAGTATGCATCGACGTCTAAAAAAACCCAAGCATAAGGGATGACGTTGAGGTGCAGCAAATCGATACTGAAGCAACATCGAGTCTGGTGAACTCCTAGAAGATTGGTTAGAAAGACGCCGAGTCCAAGCCAAGTTTCGATAGTAAATAGTCATGGATGGGAAGTTGAACCACAAGTCGCTCAACCTCCCTTTCCTACTATGTCTCACCCCAGCCTAAGCTGGGGAAGTCATGTGGGAAGTCCACAAAGGGAACTGCGGAAGTCATATAGAAGGGAGAGCCCTCTGCCAGAGAATTCTAAGACAAGGTTATTATTGGCCAACAATGCTGGCTAACTACATCATCTACTTGACCAAGTGTGAAAATTACCAGAAGCACGCTACAGTTAGCCACATGCTCATGAAGGAGCTACAGTCAATGAGCAACCCATTACCATTCGTGATGTGGGGAATGGACATTGTTGGTCCTTTCCCTACAGCTAGGTTAGATAAGAAGTTCTTGATTGTTGCAATAGAATACTTCTCCAAATGGGCAGAGGCCAAAGCTGTTGTAAAGACAGATTTAGACAGCATAGAGCCTTTCGTCTGGGAAAATGTAATTTACAAATACGGTGTACTAAGGATTATCGTAACTGACAACAGACCGCAGTTCGAGAGTGTCCAATTCAAAGCCTTCTACGAGGGTTTCAACATCTAACAGCGGTTCGCAACAGTATCACATCCAGAAGCAAATGGCCAGGTTGAAGCAACCAACAAAACAATCTCCCATGGCATAGCTCGACCACTTGGAATTGCCGCCAAGGAAAATGGGCAAACGAGCTACCCAGTGTGCTCTGGTCTTACAGAACCAAAAGTTGGATTGCGACTGGAGAAACGCCCTCCATGCTGGTGTATGGGGCAGAAGTAGTAACACCAGTTGAGGTCACTCATCCAACTTTTAAAATTTTCAACTATGATGAAGTACAGAATAATGAAGATTTGAGGGCAAACCTGGACTTACTTGAAAAACTTTGGGATATGACACAACAACGCATCCTGGTGTACAAATAGTGATTTGCCAGACACTATAACTCGCGAGTCTGAGCTAGGCAATTCAAGGTCGGTAACCTAGTGCTCCACCTGACCTCTATATCACAACCTTTCCAACAAGGCAAGCTAATGCCGACTTGGGAAGGACATTATAGAATAGTCTGCGTGACAAGGTTAGGAACTTACCACCTAGAGAGACTAAAGGGGGAGTTAATCAAGAGGCCTTGGCACTATAAAAATTTCAATCATGTATCTCGACATGAGGAACTTTAACGAAATGTTTGTACATTATAGTTTTTGGTCTTCATTACTTCTAAGGTAATGACTTAGCACAAGACGTCAATATTCAAATTCTTGTAGCACTTAGGTCATCGACTTGCAATCTACACACGAGATGGATACTTGACGACTTGTAGGACATCAAGACCAGTGCCCCACTGGCAACATACAAGTTGGCCTTTTGTGACTTGTACGACTATGGTCAATAGACCTGCAATAATGTTACTTAGAGTCATAATGCACGCACTATGTATTCATTATGAGCTTGAGGGGGTAGGAATGACCCTGAGCTAATATACAAGACAAAAGGACAATGCAACCTCAACACTAAAAAAACAAGTTCCATTCATTACCATATCTACAAATGCACAGAAATACATCATTTACAGTTTAATATTTATAGTACACTACAATAAAATGAAGTCAGCGGTAGAGATATTCTATAATCCTAGTCCTAGACGGAAGCACTTTTCTTTCTCCTGGGAGGATTCCTCAGATGCTCCATAGCATCAACCAACCTTTCTGCTACCTCCCTTGTCTCATGCTTGGCTTCAGGTCTCTGTCGCTAGATACTCTGGTAAATTACATCTATGGAAGGGTGAGGGTTATAATAATACCCTCGAAACACCAGTTAAATCAGCCAAAGTCTCCTTATCATTGTCGAGCTTTTCTACCATGACGTCTGCATAGTGCTCAGCCATAAGTCGAAGATATCTCTACTCTATGTCAGACTAAGTGACTTCCGTGAGCTCTTGCTCCAAAGGACGAGCCTTGTTGAACTTCCTCATGTACAACTTCTCGAGAAGTCGAATTCTATCTTCAGCCCTTTCAGTTGGATGTCACAGAACCCTCGTCAGGTTAGCCAAGGCGTTTCGAGCTCTTCTATCCCTACAACAAGTTTATCACAATGAGCTGTAGTCTCTAAGAGCTGAACACAAAGCGCTTTGACTTCAGAAAGGAGATTAGCAAAGATCTCGCGTTTAGCTTCGCTCTGCCCAGGTGGTAGAGCAGCCTAAGTATAAAACAAAAAATAAAGACATAACCAATCAGCAGTGGAAAGGGACGGAGATGAAAAAGGAAGCACACCAAATACTTGGTAACCACTGCAACCACATTCATTAAATCAGAAAAATGATGTTTACATATACAAGGGGCCAAATGACCTACACAAAAAAAAAAAAAAAAAAAAAAAAAGAGAAGTCATTTTGTCGTCCTATCCACCTCTTGGTTCACCTCTACCACTAGTCCTTCCTGGGCAGGCAGGAAAGCCCCGTCCTGAACCTATTCGGCCACTACATCCTCAACATAGGCCACCTGAGAATTCTAGCCTTCGATAAGAACCAGCATCCTCAATTGGGAGGGCCTAAGGGACCTCCTTAAGTGGGGTTCCTCAAGTAAATGCTCTTCAGGAGTGCCTTCCTCTTCCTCGGTGTCGGTGGGGTCATCCACGTCTAATTGATACCTCGATAAGTCAACGTCTTGTCCAATCTCCTTGCGTACATAATCGTGTAAACTGTGCGCCCCCTGGACATTGGCATTTTCGCAGAGATCAAGACGGAATGGCCTCAACTCTGGATCTGACCGAACATACGACTTGAGGTCCTTAGAGGCTTTAAACTTGACGATTTCCTAGTCAACCTTTTGAGGAATAGAAGCTTCAAGTCCCTGCTCTCTCTCTTCAGCCAATTGAAGTTGGCGACGAAGCTCAACCATAGCCCTATTGGCTTTTTCCTTGGCCGCCTTCAAGGCCTCCAAGGCGTGTCTTCTCAGCTACTGACTCGGCCTGCAGATCATCGGCCCTTTTCCTCTCGGCTTACAAATTAGACTCCAATTACTTCTTGTCATCAGCAGCCTGGTCCCTGGTCTCTTGCAACTCCTTGGTTAGGCCTTGTTCCTCTCAAAATAGGTTCGATGAACCTTTATGGCCTCGTCCCACGTCTTTTTGGTCTAGTCAAGACGTCTTACCAGGTCTACATCGTGATTGTCAAGGGCCATCGACGTGTTTAAGAGCTGTAATAAAGAAGAGAGTTAAAGACAAATGCATTCATAAATAGAACGAAAAGGAAGATGGACAGGAACAACACTTACACTGAGAAAGCTCCTGTCTTGTATCCTCCTCAACTCATTGCTTGCCATCATCCCATAATATGCCCATCCTTAGGCATCCGTATGCCTTCCAGTAGCTGATAGGCGACATCCGACGAAGACATCACACTGGCCTTTTTGTCAGTTGACCATTTTGGCCAATACGGGCCATGTGAGGTACTGGGACTTGAGGCTCTTTGAGGAGCCAAGACTTGCCCTTCAAAAGTCCTTGCCGCCATTGTTACTGTGGAAGGAGTGGCGGCTGGTGAACGTAATCCCATTTGGGAATGAGTTGCAAGGGGAGAACTCGGAGCCGACCTTGACCGCAAAGTCAGCATAATATCGACTTTAAGCTATACAATGGTGACTGAATCAGAATACGCCCTCAAAGGTGACTTGGAATACATATTGGTGCCTTCACAAGGAGTTGGGGTAGGGGTGGGAGCTCTTTCTTCACCTTTATGTGAAGTCGTGGTGGCGTTAGGTGCGTCCTGAAGCTGTGCCTCATCGCACTCCTCATCCGACCAGTTCTATTGGTCCAAATTCTGAACCACGAATGGGCCTGACTTGGCCTTTTTCCTTTGGCCATAGGGGCCTAATGCAATGCTCTTGGCAGACCTCTTTCAAGTCCATCAGCTCTGGAGCTCCACCAAATCGATGTCAGTCCAACCTACTGTAAAGTCACGAGAACAAGAAGTTAGCAAATAGATTAACAACAATCAACAAATCGGCATACCCTACATGCTACATCTAGCTTACTTGGGAGTGCTGACGTGTCCTTGACTTCTACAGGGACCTCATATGCATACAAGTCGTCTCCTGTTTTGAAGTCGCCATGACAGAAGAGTATAGATGAGTTGAGAGTGGAGTAGTCCATGGGAATCCCTGACTCTACCAGATTATAACTCTCTTGGTCGTAGATGTTCAAGATAGGCCACGAGTTCAAAGGCGCGACATTTGGGTAGCACCATAGGTTCACTAGGGGCATCGGCCTCCTATCCTTATGTCCTACACAGAAAAACTTATGCTGCCAATTCAGGATTATGTTCCTCTTTTCCCCTAGGACATTGTGCGCCCCAGCTCGCTTATTAAAGAAGTACCACCCCGACTTCTTTTTCGGCTCAAATTTATGGAGGAGGAACATGTATCTGAATAACTCTACTGTCACATCCCAATTCTGGTGAAAACTAAAAGTATGAATGAATCGTCATATGAACCAATGGTTCAAACCAGGATTACATAGGACCATGTCAATAATCAAACCATACATGCCCACATCATAATCAGAGATAATAAATAATAGTGGAAGCCTTTGTTAATATGAACAAAGAGTTCAGTGATAAATATTTAATAATCCAGTTATCAAATGTAAACCAAAACATAATTTAAATAACTATTACAAGTTTTATAATTTCAAATATGAAAATAAAATACTAAACATAAGTACAATGGAAACACTCGCATGATGAGTAATGCTTGTCTTCCATCGTTTGCACGTTTATAGTTACCACGTGTCCATACGATGGTGCATTCGTGTAATCTTCGACGATAACACCTACATCATCAGAAACTAAAAAAAATGGTATCGTGAGGTGAGCTTACAACTTAGCTCAGTGAGTGAACAAAACAATACAACAAACATATGCATGATGTCAAATTCATATCTTGTGTCTGGTTTAAGCTTGCAATGTGCTATGGTAAGGATAAACGGCTACCAAACCTCCATACATGAGAGTGTGAGCATACCCAATGGATCACACACCACTATTGTCCCACATCACCAACTACAGAATAGAGATAGAGCTAGAGCCTAACGGATCACACACTGCTAGCACTCCCCCTAATACTCTACCCCATACCAGTACTTATGCCCCTACTGGCGAGGGCTTGCAAACTGGGTTTGTGACTAAGCAATCTTAAGTACATCAAATGTGTATCCAAGGCCTTACCCCAGCATCCTTCAATACGACACAGAGATAGAGCTAGGGTCCATTGATAGAGCTACTTCCACACACCGCGATCACCCCCTAATATCCTACGACGTACTAAGTCTGCTAAGGTAACAGTAATATGATGATGTCAGTGTGGTGAATGGTTTGATGCTACAATCTCTCCCCATCTAACACACCTACCACACACAATCACTTGCCTATCCTCATCATCAATATCATGAAAGAAATATAAATAAATATGCATGAACAAGATATATAGCAGTTAATTGGATAACATGTGAGATGCACAAACAAATATAGAGATCGTGGCAACAAACAGTTAACAGAAACAAAAGGATAGTTTGTTATTAACCAATTAGTTTAGGTCTTGTTCCCTCACCTGTTAAATGATGTTCATTGCTTCCAAAGCCTTAGAAACTATCTTGGACTAGTTGGAAACCTAAACAATTGGTAAACTTTAATTAAAATTCCATTTTATCAGGTTACGGTATTCTGTTTCATTATCCGATCTGGTATTTATGCCTTCCAGACATTTTCTAGTCGCGTGACCGGTTTTGCATTAGCCGGTCGATCAACCATCAGGACAAACCCTATCAGACTTCCTGAGAGTGACCTGTCGTCTGTCCGGTTTGGCATCTAGTTGACCGGTCATAGGACCGGACAACCCCTGAGTTGTACTCTAGATTATCTTTCAGCCTATTTTCTCTTAGAGTCGTTTCTTCGGCTCTTTCAATGGGATCCATTCTAAACCATTCCATGATTATATTATTTTAGGATTTGTTCTTATCATAATCTAGTTACTAGATCTTGAGTATTCTTACAAATCTCATCACAAACTGTCAAGGGATCATGGTGTTGGATCTAATCTACCAATACTACGATTGTAGACTCAAGTCTACAGAGATGGAACATAGACTTACCATTGATTCTTCACTAGTGGGGTTGAAAACCGACAACAACTCTTCTCTGTAGAGCTCTTCTCCTTTTCTCCCAAGCTTGCTTCTTCTCCAAGCCTTCTTCTCCACTCTTCTTCTCAATTTTAGGGTTTGAGAATGATCAAAAGAATAAGAGGAAGTGAAGGGACGTCCTCTATATAGAGGGAAACCTTCCACAGAGAGTGGGATTCCAATTAAGGAGTCCTACTCAAATTTGAAAACTTTCCTAAACTCGAAGCCAGTTTCTAGGCTTGACCAGTCGACTGTCCGATCGCTCAATCCGTAGACCAAACAAATCTACTTGTACTATTAGACAACCTATGAAAGACTAGTTTCCTTACTTGGCTTTGTGGTTCCTTTACCCGGTTGGTTTGCTTGAACTGGTTATAATGGAATGACCTGGCACGACACAATTACACCAAGTTAGTTGAGTGCGGGTCTTACGTCTATAGTTGCTAACCTATTCAGCTTTCAGAAGAACACGATGAACGCTTCGAAATGTTAGGATCATCAACTTTGAATTCACATGTAGCTGAGCTGGGGCCAATTCGTAATACTTTACAATGTCCACAGTGTCACACACCAATTCCGTAATATTCAGAACGGTGTGAAGAACCGCTAATAAACCAACGGTTTAACCAGGATCTCAAATAGGTTGTGACCTTTAGCTTAAACCATACACATCCACAATCATAATCAGAATAAATACACAATAGCGGAAGTCTTAATATTAAATGAACTGAGAATCTAAATGTGATAATCATAAATAAAATATCCAATTATATTGTATCAATCGAGACATAAATAAATAAAATATCAAACTACATTTTCTTAACAGTTCAAGTAAAAATCTAATCGAAAAGGCATGAGTTGCACTTGCATGATGAGTCATGCGTCTCCACTATATCTTCAGCATCCATTGCAGCAACGTACCCGTATGCGGGAGCATTCATGTAATCTTCCACAGTCGTACCTGCATCATCAACTAAAAATATTTGAATTCGAAAGTGTGAGCACACATCACGGCTCAATGAGCAAACAAAACAATGCAACAAACATATGCATGCATTCAATTCATATCTGTGGTCTGGTATATAAGTTTGCAATGTGCTATAGAAAGGTTTGGAGGCCGTCGCACCTCTATACACGAATGTGTGAACCTCTCAACGGATCAAACACCATCGCCGCCCCGACATGCATCCACCATGGGATAGAGATAGAGCTAAAGTTCTTAGGATCGTACCGCATCACACTTCCCCTGATGCTCTACCCATACCAACACGTAAGCCCCTATTGGCAAGAGCTTGCATACTGGGCTCGTAACTAACCAATCCTAATGTCAAACAATGTATCCAAGGCCTCACCCCAGCATCCCTCAATACGTCTATAGAGATAGGTCTAAGGCCCCCCGGCAGAGTCGAAGACTACACGGTCCGAGACCACCTCCCCTGATGCCCTACGATGTAATAGTTCTGCTAAGGTAATGGTGATACAACGATGTTAGTGGACAAGACTTGAGTAGAGATAGGGCTAAAGTTCTTAGGACCGCACCGCATCACACTTCCCCTGATGCCCCACTCGCATGAAGTACACTAACCACACATAAACATTTACATGCCTATTCCTAGCATCATCATCAACATCATGTTGTGAATAAATAGAATTAAATATGCATGAACAGTAATAACAAGAATAGTAGATGACATGTGATATCCACATTACAATCATACAATCATACAATCATACATGGGATTGGACTCAATAAACAAAAATGGTTTATTATTAGTCAATTAGTTTAGGTCTTGTTCCCTCACCTTTGCTTGAGTGTACATCCCTTTCAAGCTTTAAGAATCACCTTTATATCAATAGGAAAACCTAACAAGTCGATAGATTTTAATTAGAATTCATTCCGACATTTTTAGGCTTGTTGTAAAGCTAGGGTCGCAGGATGGGTCGCATGAAGTGAGACCCCAGGGTATAGGGTCGATCATAGGGTCGGTGATCCATCGACCCTAGGTGCGACCATAGCTTCCCTGGACTTCCTGAGAGCTAGGGGTCGATCCTGTGGTCTGATAGGGTCGGTTACCAGCCGACCCTAAGTGCGACCAGATGTAGTTTGAGTCGACTTTTCATCCTACAGTTCATTCTTTCATGTTTGGATCCTTTGGCTTACTTTCTTGGTCCATTCTATGATTGTTCTATGGCTTAAACTCCAAGTTACTTTCTTTACTTTGTTTACCATGATACCCTCCATGGATTCCATTGAAATCTTCCCATGGATGGATGATTTGGATTTCTCCTAGATCCTACCCTCTTTCTATACTATTCTAGGGTCTTACACAATTTATGAAGAATGTTTTCATACCTTACTCTTGCTGAATTCAGAGATTCCTCTGAAACTCTTCTCCTTAGCCTTCTTCTCCAACTTTCCTTCTCTTCCTTCTCTTCTCTTCTCTCACTTTCAATTAGGGCTTCAAAAGGAGTAAAAGAGCCTAAGGGACGTCCTATTTATAAAGAAAAACCTCTCAAAATACATCCCAACGAGTTTAGGAAAGGTTCCCTTTGAATTAGAAAAGTTTCTTAATTTCTGGTTTCTGTTAGTATGCCTAGGGTCGATTCTAGGGTCGCAGAATCCGTCGAACCTAGGGTCTCAAGTCATCCGACCCTAGGACTCAAAAGTCATGGGTTGGACCCTGCTGAGGTGATGTCGACCCTACCTATTTAAAACATGCGACCCTACCCTCCATTTTATTATTTTTGGATCAATTTCGTACCTGGTTTGTGATTTCCTTCATGCACTTGGTCCATGTGGCTCGACCATGATAGGTAGACTTGGTACAAGGTGGTAAGGCCGATTAGTTTGGTACGGGTCTAACAACTCCCCCTGCTTATAAAAATTTCATCCTCGAAATTTGTACATACCTTTCGAGTCGAAAAGATGAGGGTATTGCTTTCGCATAGCATTCTCTTCTTCCCAAGTGATTTCTTCTATGTTTCGGCTTCTCCAGGTGACTTTAACATAATAGATGTCATGGTTGCGTAGTCGTTGAACCTTTCGATTGGTGATTTCAGTTGGTGCTACTTCAAATGTCAAATCATCAGTCAAATCAGGTAGATCTACTGTCAAAACATGTGTTGGATCTCTGACATACTTCTTTAGTAAGGAGATATGAAACACATCATGCACACTTGACATAGATGGTGGTAGTGCTAATTGATAAGCCACTTTTTCACGTTTAGCTAGAATCTCATATGGTCCGACATATCTCGAACTTAATTTCCCTTTCTGTCTGAACCATTTCAAACCTCGCATAGGGGATACTTTGAGGAATACCTTATCAGCTACGGCAAATTCAAGGTCTCGACGCCGAGTAACTGCATACTATTTTTGACGATTCTGAGCCGTTCTTACTCATTCCTTAATAATGTCAACCACTCGATAAGTTTCTTCAACAAATTCTGGTCCAATAATGCTACGTTCTCCAACTTCATTCCAAAATAAAGGAGTTCGACATTTCCTACCGTACAGTGCTTCATAGGGTGACATTTGTATAGTGGCTTGATAGCTGTTGTTATAGGCAAACTCGATCAATGGTAGTTTCTCATCCCATGATCCTTTAAAATCTATTA
The DNA here is from genome assembly GCA_028583415.1 of Protea cynaroides. Taxonomy (NCBI): domain Eukaryota; kingdom Viridiplantae; phylum Streptophyta; class Magnoliopsida; order Proteales; family Proteaceae; genus Protea; species Protea cynaroides. The sequence continues at coordinate 77,591,717 of CM053266.1, forward strand.
TACAGGCTTGAAGCATGTCTTCTAATATCTGAATGGTACGCTCTGACTGTCCGTCAGTCTGAGGATGGAATACAGTACTAAACTTCAATGTTGTACCCATAGGCTTTTGCAATCCTTCCCAAAACTTTGAAGTAAATCGTGGATCTCTGTCGGATACAATGCTTTCAGGTACACCGTGTAATCTGACAAGATTATCCACATACAACTTAGCTAACCTCTCCAGTGTATACTGAAGTCGTATAGCTATAAACCAAGTTGTTTTAGTCAGGCGGTTTACAATCACCCAAACCGTGTCAACTACTCGGGGAGTCAATGGTAACCCGGTGACGAAGTCCATAGTAATGCAGTCCCATTTCCATGCTGGTTCTGGTAACTGCTGTAACAGTCCTGCATGTCTTTGTCATTCAGCCTTCACCTTCTGACAGTTTAAGCATTGAGACACGAACTTCGCTGCTTTCATTCCTCTCCACCAATATAATTTCTTTAGATCATGATACATTTTTGTACTTTCAGGATGTATCGAATAGGCGGTGGTATGGGCTTCTTTCATTAATCGGTGTCTAATGTCCAAACTTTCTGTTTTAGGTACGCATATTCTTCCTTTGTATTTCAGTACCTTTTCATCATCTAAGATGAACTCAGGAATAGTCCTACCTTTTTCGATGTCTTCTTGTACCATTCTTAGATAAGAGCCTGATTTAATAGTTGTTTTCACTTCATCAAGTATATCAGGTACAATCTTCAATGTGGCGAACATATTTAAAAATCGATGGATAAACCCTTGGTTGGTTGATTCACCCGGTGCATCTATCACAAACTGCTCATTACTGTAATTGAATACTTTTTCGATGGTACACATTGCGGCAGTTGTGTTAACCTCTCCTTGAGATTTTATCATCACTTTTCTACTCAGCGCGTCAGCAACCACATTAGCTTTTCCCGGATGATACTGGATATCACCATCATAGTCTTTCAATAGTTCCAGCCATCTTCTTTGTCTCATATTCAACTCCTTCTGATTAAAGAGATAAGTAAGACTCTTATGATCTGATTTAATCTGAAATTTCTCTCCGTACAAGTAATATCTCCATATCTTGACAGCATGTACCACTGCTGCTAATTCCAAGTCATGAATGGGATAGTTTTTCTCATGTGTCTTCAATTGTCTTGAGGCATAAGCAATTACTTGTTCCCCTTGCATAAGTACACATCCTAAACCCAATCCTGACGCATCAGTGTACACAATAAATGGCTATCCTGGTATAGGAATAGTCAAAATCAGAGCTGATATCAATCTAGTCTTCAATGTTTGAAAACTCTGCTCATATTTATCAGTCTAAACAAACTTTTCGCCCTTCTTAGTCAAACTGGTGAAAGGTACGGTAATTCGGGAATAGTCTTCCACAAATCGTCGATAATACCCAGCTAGACCTATGAAACTTCTAATTTCTGCAACGATCTTCGGTGCTTCCCACTTCACAAGCTTGCTAGGATCCACTTTGATTCCTTCAGCGGATACAACATGGCCTAGGAATGCGACCTCGTTTAGCCAAAACTCACACTTTATAAATTTGGCATAAAGCTTCTCTTTTCGTAATTGCTATAGAACGACGCTTAAATTCATAATATGAGTTTCCTTGTCCTTGGAGTAGACCAATATATCATCGATGAATACAATGACCGATGTGTCCAACATATCATGGAATACCCGATTCATAAGTTCCATAAAAGTTGCTGGTGCGTTCGTCAATCCAAAAGACATGACCATAAATTCATAATGTCCATATCTGGTCCTGAATGCTGTCTTGGGTATATCACCATCCTTAATTTTCAACTGATGGTATCCGGACCGAAAGATCGATCTTGGAGAACACCATGGCACCTTGCAACTGATCGAACAGGTCATCTGTCCGAGGCAATGGGTATCGATTCTTGATTATCAGCTTATTCAGTTCCCGGTAGTCTATACACAGTCGAACACTACCGTCCTTCTTCTTTACGAATAATACTGGCGCTCCCCATGGTGATATGCTAGGTTTAATGTAACCCTTTTCCAGTAGTTCTTGTAGTTGTACTTTTAATTCCTTTAGTTCAGTAGGAGCTCGATAGGGTGCTTTAGATACTGGTGTGGCTCCGGGTATCAAATCTATAACAAATTCTATAGCTCGGTTAGGTGGTAGTCCTGGTAGTTCTTCAGGAAATACATCTGAAAAGTCACGCACGACATCAATATCCTCCATTCGTGGTGCTTCCTTGGTGAGATCGACCACTGAAACTAGATACCCAACTCCTCTTTTCTCGAGGCATTTCCTAGCCTTTAATGTAGAGAGGATGAGCTTTCGTTTACGGGGAATTTTGGTTCCCGCAACACTAAACTCTACTCCTTCTTTGTCTTTAAATGTCAGCTTCTTTTTGGCATATAATAGATTTACAGAATGCTGAGCTAACCAGTCCATTCCCAAGATGACGTCAAAGTCTGCCATCTCAAGTTGAATCAGGGTTGCATCTAGAGTTTTCTCGTCAATAAGGACTGGACATGGTCCATAACCTGTTTCTAATTCCACTTTTAATCCCATCGGTGACCATACAAGTAGTTTATAGTCTAGATATTTGAGTAGTAGGTTCAGCTTCTTTCCAAATGACACAGATATAAAAGAATGAGTAGCTCCTGAATCAAAGACTACCCTGACGGGGATGCCATTAAAGGGTACTATACCTGTGATTTGTTTTAATTTAGTCTTCATGTTCACACAATGTAACACACAATGAAAGGTTTAGGACATACCTGTGACCACATCAGGTGATGCGGCAGCATCCTCAGAGGTAACAGCGTAAACTCTTCCTTGTTGTGTTTGCTTCCTGGGCTTGGGGCACTCTTTTGAATAATGTCCTATTTGATTGCAGTTAAAATATTTTACTCCTTTATTAATTGGCTTTTGTTGCTGTTGAGTTGCTGGGGTAGTCTTGGCTGCAGCATTAAAACCTTGAGTACGGAAGGGTTTAAATGTCCTTGTATTCCCTCCGTTATATGAATTTCCAGTTGGCCTCTTAATACCCCTGTTTTGAGCAAAATAGCTCTCTTTCTGGCTCGACTCTATCACCCGAGCAATTTGTACAGCTTCGTTGTAGACTTTCTTCTCAAGTCCTAGTACATGTTCACGAATACTTTCCCTAAGTCCCATGATGAACCTTCGGGTCTTCGTATCTTCTGCTTGCATACTGACTGGTGCAAAGAAGAACAGCTCCTCATAACGTTATTGATATGCATCGACAGTCATCTGTCCCTGATACAAACTCAGGAACTCTTTCTCCATAGAATCTCTAAAACTCCTAGGAAAATACTTCTCAAAGAATACCTCTTTATATATATCCCAGGTCAGTTGGGTGTGCTTTGTCAACAGATATGTCCGTGTGGACTTCCACCAGTGGTGTGCATCGCCTTTCAGCATGAACGTTGCACACAACACTTTCTCTTCTTCGTTCACCGTCATCATCGTGAAATTCCTCTCCATATCAACGATCCAATGTGCTGGCCACAATGGATCAGCTGGCTTACCACTATACTCTCTGGGCTTCATCTTCAGAAAACGCTCAACTAGTCTGGAGTGGTCTAGTTGATGAGGAACATAAGCCCCATACATAGGTGGTTGGTATTGATATCCACCTGGAGCTACTTCAGGGTTTTGCATTTGAGCATGCATGATGGGAGTCTGAGGTGCATGGGGTACTGCGTTACTTCCCCCTGGTACTGTGCTTGCCTGTCCTGCTGGCATCGGTGTCGTCTGTGTAGCTGGAAAAGTCATGCCTATGGTAGCTTGCATAGTAGCTTGTACCTGTTGTATTTGCTACAGCTGTTGTGCCAAATTCATTACGACTGTAGCCAGGTCTGTAGGTGGAGCTGGCAGATTTGTAGGATTTGTCTGCCCATTAACTACGGACAGTGCCGTGTTCAGATGCTCCTGGGTTTCAGGATGTATATGGTTGTCTTCCTCCACAGGTGGTGGTGGTGGAGGAATAGAGTTTCGGCTTTGTCTGGTTACTCTTCGCCCAGTCATTTTTTTTTGTTCTGCAGATAGTAGTGCCTGTAAGTAACTATAGCACATGTGTGGCAATCAATATAATTGTTCTCTAGTCAAAAATCCAACTAATCAAGGAAATTTTTAAATTTTTTCAGATCATTCTATCGAAAATACTGTATTTTCCATCGTAGGGTCGATGGTAGGGTCGATCCTTATGCAGCCCTAGGGTATGCAACCCTGAGAATCACTGTCAACTTACCGAGAGCCTAGGGTAGATGGTAGGGTCGGTATATGTCTGACCCTAGGGTCGACCCCTAGTTCTCTGTCAGATCACCGAGAAGCTAGGGTCGATGAGGGGGTCGGAGGTAGGGTCGCATGTTTTGGTCGAATTATGCGACCCTAGGACTCAAAATCAGGTTTTAATTCCCGATTTGGGTTCATTTCTCCTTTCCGACTCAGCTCATTCCTCTGAGTTGCTACAGTGATAACTCCGACCCGTTGGTGATTCTATCATACTTTCGAGAATCTCACTCCTTCTCTTCAGGTATGTGCTCTACTGTTGCATGTTTTTAAGGTTTCTTAACTAGGGTTTCACCCATTTTTATCGTTTTTCTCAAATTAAAAATTTTTCAACTGTAAAAATTCGATTTTTATTGGGGCTTTTGCTGTTGGTGACTCAATGGACGAAAGCCCTAAAAAATATTTAAGTTTCATCGGTTGGTTATCGAGAAACTTGAAAATATCCAATTTTGACCTAATTTTTTGATATTTTTGAATTTCTTGAAATTTCTTCAAATTCAATCTTCTTAGATAAAATTTCCAACTGTAAATGTCTTGCAGGATGGTTTAAAATCTCTATAAGTCCTCCTGCCCAAGTGTATGGGTGAAAAGTGTGGCTTTTGTCCAATTTATGTTGTTATAATGTCGAAATTTTTTGGGTTTTTCACCATTACTAAGCTATTATCTATTTTTCTTTGTTTTTGCAGATAATATGGCTCGTACCAAAGTACATAGGGTTCATGACCCAGTTCGTTTCCGTTCTAACGAGGCCAAGGCTTAGTATGCCCGCTATGCTCGTAAGAAGGTAGATGGAGGTCGTCTTGTGGACTTGGCTAGTCTAGCCTTGTTCGACGTGGAGAGAGCCTTTGGTGACATGGGCTAGCTTCCCGTGATCACCGACGACGCCTGTACCCGTCCGGATTTGGTGAGACAGTTCTATTGTAATCTCCAGGTGGTGGGAGACCACAATGACACTGAGAGGGGTAGGGAGCTCAGGATCACGAGCTACGTCAAGGGAGTAGAGATTTCCTTTGACTGTCGACAGTTAGCGGACCTCTTGGGCACTTCATATGATGGCCCCTTGGTATACTGTGCTCCCAGAGAGCCCCAGTTCTTTTCTTTGGAGATGCGGGCTAAGATAGACTGTCAGCTTATCAGAGAGGATCGCTGGGAGATGAAGGCGATCAACCTACGTCCAGAGCCTCGGGTGTACTATAAGATCATTCAGCACAACCTGATACCCAAGAGTGGACACTACGAGAGGATCTCCCAGTTGACCCAGTATTTTCTTTACTGTATCTGCACAGGCCCTTATATTATTATGCGGACGATAATCTATGCTACGCTGCCTGGTCAGATAGGCAACCTACCCTATGGACGTCTGATCACCACCCTGCTTATCCGCTTGGGTGTTGATTTAGTGGATGAGAGGATTCAAGAGAAGACCTTCTCATCAGTGCTGGACTGGGAAGCTATCTTTGGGATGGGCATGCGGGACATCCAGGTCAGTGATGAGGAGAGGAACGCTGTGGTGCATCCTCGTACCCGGGTGGAGGTGGCAGACGGTAAGGCAGCTACAGCAGCCGCTGGAGCAGGGGTTCATGGGGGTGATGCTGAGGATGAGGATCGTATGTACATGGATGTGGACTCCATACCTCCTCCATCACCTCTGCATTCTATTGGAGCTGGTCCATCACAGACTCCTTTGCACACAGGTGGTCCTTTACGCCCACCATCTGATGATATGATGGGATTACTTCGTGAGATCAGGGAGGCTCAGCGTGTGACGAATTCGAGGGTGGGAGAGCTTCTAGATGCTCAGCGTGCGTCTGATCAACGGATGACTGTATTGACGGCTAGTCTCCAGACGACCCAGACTCAGGTAGCTTGGTTGACTAGAGTGTATGCTGAAGATTATGACAGAGACCACGCGGCACCACCTCCCCCATCACCTCTAGCTTCATGATGTATTTTATTTCCTTTTGTTTTATGGAGTAACTGTCCGGGTTGTGAACTGTACTCTATTTTAGATATGTACATAAACTTGCTTTGGTTTGACATGAATATAAGTTTGTCTTTCACTCGAGTGTATATGAACTTCTTTCTCATTTAATAGATGCATTATTCTCTTTCTAAATTTTGTCTCAAACAACACAAGTGCTTATAGTGTGTTATTATTACAACTTTTAAATTTTATCCTATCTCAGTTTACGAACTTTTGTGATGGTATACTGGTTTAAAAGACAGGGCCTGAGAGCTCTGATACCAAGTTGTCACACCCCAATTTCGTACTATTCTGAACGGTGTGATGAATCACTAATAAACCAACGGTTCAACCAGGATCTCAAATAGGCTGTGTCCTTTATCTTAAACCATACACATCCACAACCATAATCAGAATAAATATACAATAGCGGAAGTCTTAATATTAAATGAACGGAGAATCTAAATGTGATAATCATAAATAAAATATCTAATTATGTTGTATCAACCGAGACATAAATAAATAAAATATCAAACTACATTTCCTTAATAGTTCAAATAAAAATCTAATAAAAAACGCATGAGTTACACTCGCATGATGAGTCATGCGTCTCCACTATATCTTCAGCATCCATTGCAGCAACGTGCCCATATGCGGGAGCATTCATGTAATCTTCCACAGTCGTACCTGCATCATCAACTAAAAATATTCAAATTCAAAAGGGTGAGCACACATCACGGCTCAGTGAGCAAACAAAACAATGCAACAAACATATGCATGCATTCAATTCATATCTGTGATCTGGTATATAAGTTTGCAATGTGCTATAGAAAGGTTTGGAGGCCGCCGCACCTCTATACACGAGTGTGTGGAACTGCTCAATGGATTAAACACCATCGCCGCCCCCACATGCACCCACCATGGGATAGAGATAGAGCTAAAGTGCTTAGGGACGCACCGCATCACACTTCCCCTGATAATCTACCCATACCAACATGTAAGCCCCTATTGACGAGGGCTTGTAAACTGGGCTCGCAACTAATCAATTCTAATGTAAAACAGTGTATCCAAGGCCTCACCCCAGCATCCCTCAATATGTCCATAGAGATAGAGCTAAGGCCCCCCCGACAGAGTCAAAGACTACACGGTCCGAGACCACCTCCCCTGATGCCCTACGACGTAATAGTTCTGCTAAGGTAATGGCGATACGACAATGTTAGTGGACAAGACTTGAGTAGAGACAGGGAGAAAGTGCTTAGGACCGCACCGCATCACACTTCCCCTGATGCCCCACTCGCATCAAGTACACTAACCACACACTAACATTCACATGCTTATTCCTAGCATCATCATCAACATCATGTTGTAAATAAATAAAATTAAATATGCATGAACAGTAATAACAGGAATAGTAGTTGACATGTGATATGCACATTACAATCATACAATCATAGAATCATACATGGGATTGGACTCAATAAACAAAAACAGTTTATTATTAGCCAATTAGTTTAGGTCTTGTCCCTCACCTTTGCTTGAGTGTACATCCTCTTTCAAGCTTTAAGAATCACCTTTATATCAATAGGAAAACCTAACAAGTCGATAGATTTTAATTAGAATTCATTCCGACAGTTTTAGGCTTGCTGTAAAGCTAGGGTCGCAGGATGGGTCGCAAGATGTGAGACCCCTGGGTATAGGGTCGATCATAGGGTCAGTGATCCATCGACCCTAGGTGCGACCATAGCTTCCCTGGACTTCCCGAGAGCTAGGGGTCGATCTTGTGGTCTGATAGGGTCGGTTACCAGTCGACCCTAAGTGCGACCAAATGTAATTTGAGTAGACTTTTCATCCTACAGTCCACTCTTTCATGTTTGGATCCTTTGGCTTACTTTCATGGTCCATTCTATGATTGTTCTATGGCTTAAACTCCAAGTTACTTCCTTTACTTTGTTTACCATGATTCCCTCCATGGATTCCATTGAAATCTTCCCATGGATGGATGATTTGGGTTTCTCCTAGATCCTACCCTCTTTCTATACTATTCTAGGGTCTTACACAATTTATGGTGAATGTTTTCATACCTTATTCTTGCTTAATTCAGAGATTCCTCTGAAACTCTTCTCCTTAGCCTTCTTCTCCAACTTTCCTTATCTTCCTTCTCTTCTCTTCTCTCACTTTCAATTAGGGTTTCAAAAGGGGTAGAAGATCCTAAGGGACATCATATTTATAGAGGAAAACCTCCCAAAATACGTCCCAATGAGTTTAGGAAAGGTTCCCTTTGAATTAGGAAAGTTTCCTAATTTCCGGTTTCTGTCAGTATGCCTAGGGTCGATCCTAGGGTCGCAGAATCCATCGACCCTAGGGTCTCAAGTCATCCAATCCTAGGACTCAAAAGTCATGGGTTGGACCCTGCTAAGGTAGGGTCGACCCTACCTGTTTAAAACATGCGACCCTACCCTCCATTTTACTGTTTTTGGGTCAATTTCGTACCTGGTTTGTGATTTCCTTTACGCACTTGGTCCATGTGGCTTGACCATGATAGGTAGACCTGGTACAAGGTGGTAAGACCGGCTAGATTGGTACAAGTCTTACACACAGCCTCCAAGGAAGCTGGCAACTTAAAGCCAGAACCAAAGAACTCGGTGTACAAACACATTTTCGATGTGTGGGGGTAACATGCAGACTCGAGAAGGTGAATGAAGAAGAAGACGAAGAATGCACAGGTTTCCTCTCTGTTGCTAAAGCTCGAATCTTGAAGAAACAAAAGTGCTTGAATGAAGCTGCCCGATGGATTTATACTCCTTCCTAGTTTGAGACGCCATAGATTTGAAACGCTTGGAGTCTGAATGTAATGATTGTAGAGGGTGTCGAATCACCTTCAGTCACCCCCTTTGTTAAGGGAGATGGGACATTTTTGTTCAATGATCGACAAAGATTTTTACACGTTTAATGCCATGCTTTGAAAGGTGGGGACAATTCTACAGGCTTGCATCAGTAGTGTATGGCTGGGGCAGTCGTGGTGTGATTCGAGCAGTTTGCTTGACGTGTGGTTACTCCCCAGGGGCAGACGCTTAAAATCTGCAGCCATCATCTCATCGTGGGATCGTGAAGAGTGGGATATTTGAAAAATCTGCTAGGTTCCCCAAAATGTTTTTGAATTCCCCAAAATACAGTCGTTATGACTCTTAAGTGCCATTCTACATCCCCCGAGTGACGGCTTTAACTCGAATCACCATAACTCAGAGTTCCTTACAAGTTGTTGATCAGAAACTGAGTACTACGGAGACCTTGCAAGTCAAATGGTATGTCGACTTACATTCCATGATGGATAGGTGGGGAGTTGACTTGGGCTCCCATAAATGAAAACAAAGCTCGCTACAAGTCAGGGCATATTCAACTAGGCTCCGAAGGAGTTGTCTTACATGATTGTCGGGATATTCCCCACTCCATGGCATGGCACCTTTCGCTCATCCATTCCGCCTTCTGGTCAAAGGAGGAATGCGACTCCTGCCCGGACATCGCATACCCCCGGCCGAAGACGCAAGCCATGAGCGAAGCATGCAACTAGCACTGGTAGAGCAGGGAGGTACTTGCCAGAAACTAAAAGAGGGGAAGTCCAAATGCTTCCTGGCCAGTACTGCCAGACACTTAGAAAGGTCTCCGGCCAATGAAGAAACTCCAACAACACAAGCCAGTACCAGCGGAAGAAAGAGACCCCCACCTTCCAGTAACGGAGCCCTTTATAGTAGTGACGAAGCAAAGGTAAGGCGCGAGGATGAGCATGCCTAAGAATGAGTAGTCGCGCCTTTACTCTAATAAAGGGTGGTCGTAGATCAGCAGCAAGATACGGCCAAAAAGCCGCGTGGCATTCTTATCATTTGGTAGATCCAAGTCCATGGCCTATTTCGGGTTCACTCGGAGCCTAATGTTCTGATTTGAGAAGCACAACTTCAAGGCAATTGCAAGTCGGCATATAACAAATGAATGCGAGATAAGCAATAGATATTGGGGATTACTCCTTCGAGCTGACTGAATCCATGGAAGCAAGGGGCAACTGTTGATACTGTACCTCACCCATCAACCATAGGATGACACGTGTCTATCCACGTGGCATAGAGGAAGAATGACACGTGTAGGAACAAGTGTCACGTCTAGCGAGTTACTAACAGTAAGAGGAAAGGACATACAAGTCGGCATATCCTAGGTCTCCAATCGAAAATGTAGGTCGGAGATGAACTCCTACTACATCACGACATAGAGAGTTGGGCTTGGCGTGGACTCTCCGATAAGTCGATATGCGCGAGCTACCTAGAAAGTTGGTAGCAGTGACTTGTCCTAATTGTAGGATCTTCATCCTACGGTGACAAGGCATGATCAGTTGAGAACCATCAGGAGAGTTAGACTCCTCATCAAACTCAACCACTGGGTAACATGTTCTACTCAAACAGTGAGTACAACCTCTACATAAATACTCAACGGTCACAGGTAAGTGGATCCAATCTTTACACTTATCACCATCCCCCCGCTTTGAGAGAATACTTAGGCTACCGCATTCTCTTCAGAGATTACATCTCTTCAGTGAGCTCCTGACTGTGCTCTGTGACTGACTCGACCATCGGAGTGCACATCGGACTACCCAGTCCTTCCTCCGATAACATTCTCTGTCTTGCAGGTGGCAAGACATGCGTCAACCAGCCTAGTTTTAGCAGCAACACTCCCCATCCCCTACAATCCATCTACAATGAGTGGATGTAAAATCCCACCCCTTCTTCGCACTCAACCAAACTGTCAAAGAAGGAACATTGAACCGGAATGGTCCATCCTAACACAGGTAACACCCGCACATATACCTTGCAAAGCTTGAGGTGTTCGTTTTTATGGTCCATGCCATCTTCACTACTCGCCTTATCCCAAGGCTGGCTCCTCCTTGGTAAACATAGTGAATCCCATTAACCACTATCGACTTTCTTTTCTTGGGATCACTGCACCAAATAATGTTTGCATCCAACCCTCAATAATATGAACTAGCGAGGCAGGCCATCTATAGACTGATATTACGCACAAGAATACTGGATAAAACAGATCTCACCGGCTCCATTCTTCTAGCCATAGACAACAACCGGCCATGCCACAGAGAAAATCGTTGCTTTAAATTATCCATCAAAAGGAGAAAATATTTCTTCGCTTGTCCGTTAAAAATTTCCACTCAAAGGTATCTTGATGTAAAACTGCTCACATGATTATGAAAATGTCATCAGCAAAGAGCAGATGGCTAGGAACCATCACACTATGAGAGCAACGCAAGGGAGTAATAACACCATTCTCCGAGAGGCATTTTAACCCCCTACAGAGCACTTCCTAAACTAGAATAGAGAGGAAGGGGGACATGGGATCCCCCAGGCAAAAACCACAGCCTACTCCGATGAAACTTACTGGTCCCCCATTAAAAGAACTGGAATTCCTGCCGATTATAGAAGCTAATGAATGTGGTGGACCAGTAAGTCAGAAAATCCAAAGCCACGCAGCACCGTAAAAAGAAATCTCACTCCAATGTATCGTAGGCCTTCTAGATATCCAACTTCAAAGCCACACTGCTACACCAGACCTTTCACCCCATCAAGGTCACTAGCTCAGAGGCCATAGAAATATTGTTTGAAATCAAACGACATTTCAAGAAGACCCCTGCTCTTTCGAAATCAAACCACCCATGATAGGCCCAAGCCAAGTTGCCTGGATTTTAAGAATAATCGTGAAGATGAAATATCCTACACTAATAAGAGGGGACTGAGATAGTTGCACTGTGTTATCAACCTTCGGGATAAGGGTGAGAAAATTATTATTAATGCCTTCGGCATCACCCCCTCAACAAAAAAAGTTTTGAACAGCTGCACAAATCTCCCTACCAATAATATCCCAACAGGATTTGAGGAACTGACTTGCAAAACTGTCATGCCCCAGGGCACCGTTTGCATTAAGGGCGAAAACCGCTGCTTTGATTTCCACGTCCATACGAGTGGCATCCACAAAACAAGAATCCTGAGTTGTAACCGCGCTCGAAAGGCAATCCAAGAGCCACGAATGATCTATAATGCCCACACCGTTGTGAAAATCCACATAAAATTGAACAATGAAATGCCCTAACTGGTTTTGATCATCAATATAACTGCCATCATCTCGTTGAAGAAGTCTAATAGCCCCTCGTACCCGCTCTCGTTGAAGAAGTCTAATAGCCCCTCGTACCCGCCCAAATTTTGGATAGGAGTGGAAAAATTTTGAATTTTGATTCCCACACTTCAACCATCAGATTCTAGACTTCTCAGACCAAAGCTTTTCCTTATCCATAGCTTCTTGATGGCTTAAGATCTACTCGTTTCCACCTCCTTCATAGTGTCATTGAGATCCACAGTTTCTATCGTCTATTGGACGTCAACCACAGCAATCCTCGACCGAAGGACTGCATGGTCAATTTTCAAAAAATAAATTTTGTCCAAAGACTCCAAACACGGAAAATGCATTTCAACCGACGTAACTTTTGAGATAGAACAAAATATGGAGAATCCCTTATCTTCTCCGTCCATGACGCCCACACCACGTCATGAAAATATGGATGCTCACAGCAGAAGCTTTGTTATCGAAACGGTACATTGGCGGGACGAGGGATAACTCACAGCAAAGAAGAATGGGATAGTGGTCGAAAGCGATTCTCGAAAATACACACTGATAACAGAGGTTATAGTCAAAGGGATGGAGTCCACAAAAGCTGAAAACTCGGCCATGACACCCATGTTAAAACGGCCCGGCCCTCATTTCACATGCGAGAACATACAAGATTTTAAATCTCCCATGACCAACCAAGGATTACCAGATTCCCCTAGGGAAACGAGATCGAGCAACAATTCTCGATCAGCCGCACGGAAACAACTCCCGTGAATTAGAGAGTGCATGTGAAACTCACCATGAAACACCATAGTGATAGAGATCTATTGATTCAGAGAGAGAAATAATGTTGGCGACAAGCCACGCTTCCAATTAATCCACAAGTTTGGGACCTTCACCAGTCTAGAATTACATAGAAAATTTGTACAATGACCCTACGAGTGGAAAAACAGAGTTGGGAATTTATCCAAAGACACCTTCAGTTATGCAACATAAACAACATCTGGGGAGTGCTCCTTGAGGAAAGCCTTCACAACACTTCTTAATTTTAGGTTTGAGACATCCCTGGTATTACAAAAAAAAAATCTTTCATTGGAAAACTAATCTGTTGGCCCCAAACTAATAACCCTTCCGAGGCAGTCCTTGACGGCCCCTGCCCCACTGCACAATAAAAAAGTGATCAACATTCAGTTGCAAAATACATCCACCTCCGCCACTTCAAGGAAATTCACCCCAACCACACGACCCTAAGTCGCAGTGGAGATAAATTCTGATCCCGGACTTAAATCAGTGAGTATAAAACCCCAGTATCATCTCCACCCCTTCTTTGAGTAGCCACTTTATGATCTTGAACACGCGCCTCTTCCGCACCCTTCCGAACCTGGTCATGGTGGCCAGAAATCAGCACCACCCTAGACTATGGGCCTAAGAAACTCCTCACTCCTATCCTCCTACCTCACTGCCATAGCGAGTCAGTTCGAAACGGGCCAGCAATATGCCGCCCCGATGACGACTAGTAGACATACGGTAACTATCCGATCTATGTGTAGTACCCAACACTTTGCACTGAACTCGTACTTATGAATTAAAACCACTCTCATTTTATTACATGTATTATTGTCTTTCATATTATTTTTGTACTTTTGTTTGACAACTATCTAAAGAAGTGTCCTGTTACCACTAGTTTGTTCATGATATATTTTTAATTAATGCATCAGTTACTCGACTCATGGAGTCATATGTGCAACTTGTAGTGGGTTGGTAATTCAAGGCAAGAGTGCTCTAATCCCAATGTTGTCACAGGCTCACATTCCATTTTTAGATGGGGCATGATACCTGGGTCGTTTACTTGTGACCCGAATTACTCATGATCACACATGCTGTGAATACCAAACCACCACACAACATACACATATAAAATATCCACAATGATCAATGTATGAAAGATAACAGAGTAATAGCAAAATATACTTAAATAATTGATATGTGTAATTGATGCCTCTATCGAACCAGAGCATAAATACCATAGTTCCAATATACAAGAATAAGAATAAATCGTATCTAGACAAAATATTCCAGAATAGACTATAGAAGCCTATCTACAAAATATGAACACGACGCCACATCAGTGGACGTACATAGAGTCATCGCAGACGCAACCATCTCTATGAGCATCCTTAGAGGGCTCCTTGGCATCCACGCTATGGCTCGAGTCCACTGTGGGGGAGTCCACGAAATCAGCTACCGACAAAGTCCTGTATCAGAATCTAAAAAAGAGTATCAATAAAAGGATGAGCTCACATCTCAGCTCAGTGAAAGGCAAATCAATGCAATATGCACATAAGATGTAAATGAATTCATTTATCAGGTCTGGTATAATAACTTGATAATGTCATCTGGAGATTCACTGTAGTCCCTGACTACAAATCTAACTCTCAAACATGGGAAAAGAGCACAATGCCTACAATCCCTAACCGTGACCCTGGACTCCAAGGATGAGTCACCACGATTGATCCCTGATCAGTGGCTCGTCACCCTTAGTGTAGGCTCCATCCTGGCATCCATAGTCCCTGACCACAAACTTATCCTATCACCATTATGTCAGTCCATAGGGGAAGGTTGGGCCTTGACCCTTCTTCATTAAATGAGCTTCTACCAATACATAACCCCCTAGGGTTTTGATCATGGTGTAAGTCCTAAACACATGCTATCTATATCTTGAAATCACGCATAGATTTTCCAAAATATTTGCATAGGTTTTAGATTTAGGTTAAAAGCTTATTAACAAAGATTGACTAACCTATAAGTCCATTGTACGGGTCCCAAGGCACGTCGGGAACCCTACGATTAGATCCCTAAGGAATCCCACA
This sequence comes from Protea cynaroides, assembly GCA_028583415.1. NCBI lineage: Eukaryota > Viridiplantae > Streptophyta > Magnoliopsida > Proteales > Proteaceae > Protea > Protea cynaroides. Next base: position 77,607,025 of record CM053266.1, read on the forward strand.
ATCAAATGGTCTAAATATGGAGAATCCCTTATCTTCTCCGTCCATGACGCCCACACCACGTCATGAAAATATGGATGCTCACAGCAGAAGCTTTGTTATCGAAACGGTACATTGGCGGGACGAGGGATAACTCACAGCAAAGAAGAATGGGATAGTGGTCGAAAGCGATTCTCGAAAATACACACTGATAACAGAGGTTATAGTCAAAGGGATGGAGTCCACAAAAGCTGAAAACTCGGCCATGACACCCATGTTAAAACGGCCCGGCCCTCATTTCACATGCGAGAACATACAAGATTTTAAATCTCCCATGACCAACCAAGGATTACCAGATTCCCTAGGGAAACGAGATCGAGCAACAATTCTCGATCAGCCGCACGGAAACAACTCCCGTGAATTAGAGAGTGCATGTGAAACTCACCATGAAACACCATAGTGATAGAGATCTATTGATTCAGAGAGAGAAATAATGTTGGCGACAAGCCACGCTTCCAATTAATCCACAAGTTTGGGACCTTCACCAGTCTAGAATTACATAGAAAATTTGTACAATGACCCTACGAGTGGAAAAACAGAGTTGGGAATTTATCCAAAGACACCTTCAGTTATGCAACATAAACAACATCTGGGGAGTGCTCCTTGAGGAAAGCCTTCACAACACTTCTTAATTTTAGGTTTGAGACATCCCTGGTATTACAAAAAAAAAATCTTTCATTGGAAAACTAATCTGTTGGCCCCAAACTAATAACCCTTCCGAGGCAGTCCTTGACGGCCCCTGCCCCACTGCACAATAAAAAAGTGATCAACATTCAGTTGCAAAATACATCCACCTCCGCCACTTCAAGGAAATTCACCCCAACCACACGACCCTAAGTCGCAGTGGAGATAAATTCTGATCCCGGACTTAAATCAGTGAGTATAAAACCCCAGTATCATCTCCACCCCTTCTTTGAGTAGCCACTTTATGATCTTGAACACGCGCCTCTTCCGCACCCTTCCGAACCTGGTCATGGTGGCCAGAAATCAGCACCACCCTAGACTATGGGCCTAAGAAACTCCTCACTCCTATCCTCCTACCTCACTGCCATAGCGAGTCAGTTCGAAACGGGCCAGCAATATGCCGCCCCGATGACGACTAGTAGACATACGGTAACTATCCGATCTATGTGTAGTACCCAACACTTTGCACTGAACTCGTACTTATGAATTAAAACCACTCTCATTTTATTACATGTATTATTGTCTTTCATATTATTTTTGTACTTTTGTTTGACAACTATCTAAAGAAGTGTCCTGTTACCACTAGTTTGTTCATGATATATTTTTAATTAATGCATCAGTTACTCGACTCATGGAGTCATATGTGCAACTTGTAGTGGGTTGGTAATTCAAGGCAAGAGTGCTCTAATCCCAATGTTGTCACAGGCTCACATTCCATTTTTAGATGGGGCATGATACCTGGGTCGTTTACTTGTGACCCGAATTACTCATGATCACACATGCTGTGAATACCAAACCACCACACAACATACACATATAAAATATCCACAATGATCAATGTATGAAAGATAACAGAGTAATAGCAAAATATACTTAAATAATTGATATGTGTAATTGATGCCTCTATCGAACCAGAGCATAAATACCATAGTTCCAATATACAAGAATAAGAATAAATCGTATCTAGACAAAATATTCCAGAATAGACTATAGAAGCCTATCTACAAAATATGAACACGACGCCACATCAGTGGACGTACATAGAGTCATCGCAGACGCAACCATCTCTATGAGCATCCTTAGAGGGCTCCTTGGCATCCACGCTATGGCTCGAGTCCACTGTGGGGGAGTCCACGAAATCAGCTACCGACAAAGTCCTGTATCAGAATCTAAAAAAGAGTATCAATAAAAGGATGAGCTCACATCTCAGCTCAGTGAAAGGCAAATCAATGCAATATGCACATAAGATGTAAATGAATTCATTTATCAGGTCTGGTATAATAACTTGATAATGTCATCTGGAGATTCACTGTAGTCCCTGACTACAAATCTAACTCTCAAACATGGGAAAAGAGCACAATGCCTACAATCCCTAACCGTGACCCTGGACTCCAAGGATGAGTCACCACGATTGATCCCTGATCAGTGGCTCGTCACCCTTAGTGTAGGCTCCATCCTGGCATCCATAGTCCCTGACCACAAACTTATCCTATCACCATTATGTCAGTCCATAGGGGAAGGTTGGGCCTTGACCCTTCTTCATTAAATGAGCTTCTACCAATACATAACCCCCTAGGGTTTTGATCATGGTGTAAGTCCTAAACACATGCTATCTATATCTTGAAATCACGCATAGATTTTCCAAAATATTTGCATAGGTTTTAGATTTAGGTTAAAAGCTTATTAACAAAGATTGACTAACCTATAAGTCCATTGTACGGGTCCCAAGGCACGTCGGGAACCCTACGATTAGATCCCTAAGGAATCCCACAATCAAATGGTCTATATGCAAGTCTGCCAATAGAAAGGAGCCCGGTGGAAATATCCACTGGCAAATATACACTAGGTGAGTTATACTTAGCCCGGAGGAATGTTCGCTAGATTTAAATTTCCTTCTAGGCCTAACCGGTAGAAGTGAGCCCGGTGGACAGTTCCGCTGGCACAAATCCACCGGTTGGGTCCATTTTCTTATGGAGCTATTGGAAGTACCTAGCGAAAATATTCCCATTGGACGCCAGCTCTATAATGGCCTAACTACTGACAGAGGCTCCAAAGTAACCAAGGAGCAAGCTGGGGGATATTAACCTAGTGGAAAGATCTACCAGTGTAGCCCACCATATAAAAGTTATAAGTGTGGGATAGTGAATGGATGATAGCCTAGTGGAAAGGTTCACCGTCTATATCTGCTGCCTAAGCCCCAACACAACTTATAGGAGCCAGGGGCAAAGGGCTAACCCCTGCAGCCATCTTGGATCAGCCAGCCAAGCTCGAGAACCAGGCTTGGCCGAGCTCAAAAAGCTCAATGAATTAGGAGAGTCATTCCTTATTATTTCCCATGTCCTACTATTGATGAGGGATCATTCCCCTACCATTCTTAGGGTCATTAAACCCAAAACACTCCATGGTGGAATTTTCACATTCCTATGGACAAACCCTAAGTTTTCTCTTGGTTCATTAATGATGGCTAGCACCAAGCTCGTATTGGGGTGGAGGTATAACATTAATTGGAAGGGGATTGGGGTATCTACTTACCACAAGAGATATGCTCTAAGGTGGTTGGAAGAGGTTGGTGAAGCTTCTCCTCCACAAGCTCTTAACTCAATGGTTCTCTTCCCAATAACCATTAATGTGGGAATAACACACACACACACACACACACACACACACACACACACACACACACACACACACACAGATATATATATATATATATATATATATATATATATATATATATATATATATATATATATATATATATATATATATATATATATATACAGAGAGGGGGGGGGGGAGAGACTCAAGGGCTGCCTAAGTCAACTCGTGGGGTCAATCGGAGGCTGGGAACAGGTGGATATTGCCTCTGGCATATATCCTCCAGGTGAGGCAGAAAAACAACCCTAGATGCAGCTCTCTACACCAACCTAGTGGTTCACCTCATAGACCCACCTAAGGCCCTATAAACTCATATCATGCTTGGGTAGCGATTCTTACGTAGGAGTCAAATGCACTAATCCGACCCACGTCTGGTCCTACAGCTAGCGGCATGGGAAGACCTGGCACAGGAAAAATCCTAGTTTGTGAGGGATTTTAGGTGCGTGTTTTGAATTTGTTTTTTATGATCACTCTATTGCAGCTCATGTTAACAAAACTGTCTCTTTCATGAGAATTCTTCTACAGTCTAATTTGATAGGAGTGTCATTTTCTAGAATTATCCTTGTTGTCCAAGTGTTTGAATTACTATTATTTTAGAAATACTCTTGTTGTCTAGGTGTTTGAATTAACTTTCCATATGTACTCTATTGTTGTCCACTGTGTATTTTTTTTATAGAAGTTTTACTTGCTTCAATGCTTATAGATTATCATTTTTATCACTTATGCGAAATTGCTTGATGTAGATTGCCCAGGGATCATCATTGATTGCTTGATAAGCTTGCTAAGAATTGCTATATTTTTTAGGAAAAATTTAATGCACCTCCCCTGAGGTTTGCCCAAACTTGAACCACCCCCACTGGTGTTATCTACAATAAAGTACTAAACTCCTGTAATTTGAAACTTAAGTATCAGATAGACCTTGTCCATTAGGACATGTTCGTTACATGCTAACTCGTCTCATTACTTAATATTTTAATAACAATATTACCCGTAGGCACATGTAGACTTACATTTTTTTCCCTTTAAATAATTAACAAAAGATGATGGAAACCTAAAATGTTTTAGAGATTACCTTTTTTCTTCGCCTTCTTATTCACTGAAAATAATCGATGAAGGCATCGACGTTGATGATTGCCGATCCACCACGCAATACAAGAACTTCTGACCAAATTGATGCCCAATTTACAAAGGAAAGACAATCTCCCTAGACCCAGGACAAGCAATCTGTCAGCACTGATGAACAGGCCTTCGTTGTCATGGCCGCATCCAAGTTCCCCCCTGTCCTTTAAAAGGTTAATGTCTCCATCGAGAATTTTCCGATGGTAAAGGATCCATCATCATAGGAGGCCTGGTAGAGGTATAACCGCTTCTGACTGCAAACCAAAAAATTAAGTTTCCAAGAGAGCGGGGATGAATAGGGTACAACAGAAAAAGAAAAAGATTTCCTGTGATCGAATATGGGATAGGCCTAAGTGTTACATTTGCGACAAGGTGCATACTGGGAAGGTGCCTTTACTTAGCCATGTGAAGTACTCTCTCGTTGCCTTGAGAGAGGCCAGAAATGATGGAGCTGATGAAGTCATTTAGGTGTGCAGGAGTGGCATCGCACCAATTGCCATGGTCGTAAGAATTTTAACTCTATGCCACATCCCTCTCAACCTTAACTTCTTTTTTTTTTTTTTTTTTTTGCTAAAAATCAGAAAATGCATTAAGAAAAGAAAATTAAAATACAAAACACCCTAATAAGATGAAAAACCCCCACCTTCAACACGGCCACTAGCAGGGGTCATCCCGGGTGGAGAATACATTAAGGAAACCGATATCTTGGTCTGTGAGAAGCATCCCACACAACCTCCTTAGCTACCAGATTTAGACAGGAGTGCCAATGTTGAGATCTTCATTCTGTTGTGGCTATTTTTGGTAGTTTATCTGCTACCACATTAGTTTTCCTGGGGCAATGTGAGTACCGGATCTAGCAAAAGGAGACTCCAGTACAAGGGACCTCCATTCCTATAAGAGGATCCAAGGAATATTTTCATATCAAATCACCCCCAGGACAGATTTGGCATCTGACTCCAACCACATCATCCTAAAGCCTAATTGAAAGGCCATCTTCACCCAATCATCACTACTTTTAATTCTGCAATGAAGTTTGTAGAGACATCCAGGAACTCCAAAAAAGCAAAAACCACCTGCCCCTTCTCTGTACGAATTACTTCACCTGCTCCCGCAACACTGGGGTTTCCCAAACAACAGCCATCAGTATTAATTTTACACCATCCTGCCATTGGAAAATTTTAGAATAGCTATACCACATGATCTCTCTAAGAGGCTTTGTCTTGAGATTAAAAAGCCTGACCACTCTCAACCTCAACTTAAAGAGGGCTTCTAGTGTTGCATTCAAAACAAGAGTGTCTCTATGTTCTAAGCTTACAGTCAAGGTGGTCTTGACTTAAAGTAAAAGATAATCCATCTTAGATGGCAAGGCATTTGATTCATCTTTTATAGATCTAACCTGATTATGATGAAACAATTGCGGACAGAAGCTGAATTTAATTATTGAAGCAGAATTAATGGTTTGTGCTTCGATTGGGAACGAGATGGTAGCGATGCAAATTTCGTATGCAAATAAGCTATAGTTTGGAAGGAATATTAGTAATCCAGAAGTGAATAAGTTCATGCAATAGAGAAAAACAACCATTTTTTTTTTCCATTATGTATTCTTTCTTTGGCTCGAAGCTTTATAAGGCATTAGAGATAAACAACTATCGATTTTAGTATTTTTACAACGAAGGTAAAAATTTCATTTTAACTTTTTAACAGTGTAGGGTGCGGTTGACATAATAGCCGATATGGGGGGGAGGTTGATGTTAGGGTAAACCTCAAGGGAGGTGCGTAAAATTTTCCATATTTTTGAACATCCAAAATACTTAGAAATGATTGTTATTCTTGCACACAACTATTTAGCATAATTGTTAATATTTATGCATATGAATTGCCTAGATGTGGGGACGTGCTAGGTGAGCACCCACCTATTTCTACGGGTTGGGAAGTGCCAGATTTCGATGCAAGACTTGAGTCCATTTTTGGAGGGATCCCCATCCCTTGGATGATTTTCTTCATGTACAGGACTGACCTTGTCTGAAGATAGACAAAAATGCACTTTTTGGGTGATAAAAAAACTGTTTTCAAATCATTTCTCAAGTGGCCTAGTTGCTTAACAAGTGGCAATATGAACCCTACCAATTTCAATTAATGATTTTTCTATCTTTGTTAGCCCGAACTACGCAAGGACCTGATTCTTGGGAGACGCAATGTATCCGAGATACGTAGCCAATTTGGGTAGATTTCCCAAATTCAGTCCATGGGCTACTTTGGTCTATTTTGAATGCTTTTGTTTAAATTTGATTTTTGGTGGCTATGGACACTCATCCCCCTCTATTCGAACTACATTTGGACTTGATTTTTGGACCATCCTAGGATACGTAGGCAGCTTAGGGACAAACGTCTCAAACTCAGTCATTCGTTTTCACTTTGATTTAAATCATTTAAATCTTTGTTTTCAAATATTGGTTTTCAATCCTTGGTTTCAAATATCTGTTTCATTGTAGTTTGATTGATTTTCCATCAACTATTTTTTCTCCTCCAACTAAGTAGGGAACCTGATTCTTGGAGTTTCCAAGCTACGTAGGCAGTCTATGTAGACCCTATATTTGGTTCAATGTTTTAAAATTTTTGTTTTGTTTTATTTGGGAGAGGAGTCTAAGCTCATTGAGCGATGTGCACATATGTGAGATCCGATAAAATCATAGGCTCATGATGTTTGACTATTTCGTTAGATTGGCTTGATTGGTTCGTTATCCAGATCATGCTTGGTAGAATTTAGTTTAGAATAATTTAGTAACTTGGTATAAGATCCCTCAAAGCCATAGTCATCTATTAACCTTAAAATGTCTGAACAATAAAGTATAGGAAAGGAATAGTATGGGAGACCAATTTTTGGATTTAACATTTTGGGTGTCTAACACCTTTCGAAATTGTAACTTAGACGCTTACCTGATCTCTGAAGACCAAATCTTGATCTATATGAGTTATGAGTCGTAAACGTCTCTCCTAATGAGATGACAATTTTAGAGATCCTAGAACTTAATTTAGGTGGAAACTCAAAATTTATTCCCATCTATTGTTATGAGTGGACAAGATCACATGGCGAAAGCCTATGATCTCTTTTTTAGGAACAACCCATGGGTTCCATCTAATCCAAACACTTTTTTCAATCCAAAAAAGAGACAACCTGGAGTGAAAACCCTATGTCCTCACAACGTTCACAATTTATTCCATGTCACTATGGTAAAAAAGTATATACCCATCTCATGTCCTCAACTTAAAACCACCTCAACTCCAAGAAGATTTGTCCTACGAAGTGGAATCATCAGTGATCGTGGAAAAAAGAGTTCACGAGCTTCAAAACTGTACCATTACCTATGTCAAAGTACAATGGAAAACCCACCCCTTAAAAGAAGATTCATGGGAGCAATATGAAGATAGAAGGTCAAGTTACCTAGATCTATTTGACCATCCAGGACATTAAATTTCAAGGACAAAATTTCTTTAAGGGAGAGGGAGTTGTAAGACCCGCACCCAAAATCCTGAGCTAATTTGGATTTTAAGTCATTGCAAGTCTTTCTACAACCGAAGCTCTAAAAACAGAGCCCTCATAAGGATTTAGTTCCATTTATGGTAAGTAACCTCTGACTTTTCATTTTTGGTAACTTTCCATTAATAGTAACTTGTATTTTTGGTAAGTTTTACTCGTGCTGTTTATGGTAAGACAAAGGAACCTGGTACGAATGTAGAAAGGACCCTTCATTGTGACACAAATTTAGTTGGGTAAAGTTCCATTCTGAGTATTTCTCTTCAAAGAAAGAAACCAAGGCCCAGGTTCACCATTTTGGCCTTGCTGGCTGAAGTCTACTGAAGAACACTCGAACTGCCCTTCTAGCTGCCTAATGTCTACTGTGCCTAACCTGCACACGTGTGGCAAAACCAAGCTATGGACAAGTAGAGTCCACTCCTCTCATCCCTATTTTTGCATAACAATCTAAGTGCCATTCCCTCATTGGTTGAAGGAAGATATTGGTTTATTTAAGGTAAGATATTTATTTATTTTTGAAGATTCCAGTGGAACGTTGATTGACTTCATGGTTGGATAACCTTCCAAATCTGCATTTTGGCTGCATTTGATCACACAAAGATATGTGGCGTGAGATCCTTCAGAATGTTATTTGATTTTTAAAGCACATAAAATGAAAAGGAATGGATGGAGATCCTGATTAATTTGTTTTTGGTATGATTTGTATTGATAAAAGGTAAGATATGATTGAGGATTTATGCAAGGGATTCAATTTGGATGTATTGTGTCAAATGTTGACAGGTGGTACAAAGGTTCTATTTGCCTTAGGATTCAAATTCAAAATTTGAATTTGAATCCTTGCCATGAATGAAGAAATATGAATTTATGTATTTGAGGTTAATTGGATCTACCTTTGGCAAGGGTTGATTGGCATTATGGTAAGATTGCACTGACCTCTTGATTTGAGATTTGATTATGGTGCATTGCCATAGACGGGGACACAAGGCAAGAAAAAAGAAGGAAGGAATTCATAATTTGAATTCCTTCCATGCGTGGACAAGGTAGGTGAGTGAGACACTTTGTCACAGTCCATTCTGGGGAATCGGGCTTGATATCCAGATCAACCCTCATGGAAACCCTAATCTTCCAGCGATCGATAAGCAAAGTAATATACCAACAAACCCCACAGTCTACACAAACAATATCCATAGAAATCAACAATAATTAATAATCATTTTAGTGGAATAATAGGAGTTGCAATGGATTCATAATAGAGAAGATGCTTCTAATGTTATCATTACATAATAAGTCTATTATGTCATACAAATCGTTTCACAAATAATATTCATATTACATATACCCCATACTAAATAACTAGACTAAATTGGAATAAAATATTGTAGATAAACTAAACTGTATCTATCTACAGACATAAAAATCATGGAAGCGAGGGGCTGATTTAAGTCCTATAAATACAGTCTTTACAGATACAGCCCTCGACATGATCTCTTAGCGACCCCCCACCAAGAGAAGTGATCTCTACATCAACAGGATCCATATCAGCCATCACAGAAGAGGTACTTGCAACCAAAGCTAAAATAAGATTTTGATATCGAGGGGTGAGCCCCTATCCCAGCTCAGCGAGAAGTCAGGTATCCAATGTAATCCTATCCAACAATATAATAAATGCATTACAAAAGAAAATAAACAAGCAATTATGAGTGGTAATCAAATGTGTATGCAATCATGGTTGGTTTGTATCCTAGCTCAACCTTCATCGTTCTAGAGCCAAACCCAGACAACCAATGACACACCCGATCCCAAAACAGACCCATGAATCAGTGGCTCGTCACTAGGTGAACCGTTATTGATCTCGAGCCATATCCACACAATAAATGACATCCCCAATCCCGAGGCAGACCCATGAATCAGTGGCTCGTCACTAGGTGAACCGTTATTGATCTCGAGCCAGATCCACACAATAAATACTCTAATGGCGAACCCCAGGTCACCACTCCCATGGATCACTGTGCTCCCGCTAGAGCCTAGCATCAACAATGATGCCTGTGTATTGTACTCCACTACTCCACACGTCCATCGTAGCCAAATAGTCATACAACATTCATAGTTATTATATATGCAAATGCATACTCATACATAGCAATCATGAAAAGCGTACAATTAAATAACAACCTAAGCATGTAGCTAGGAATGTAGACATAGTATTAAGATGTCCTATGTCTAAGGACTAGACCCCTTACTGGATTACACAAGAAGTGCAACAGTACTCCGAAGCTTTTGTAGAAAGTTTCCACTTTACCATTGTTCAATACCTAATTAAGCATGTAAGTTTTATTAGGTTTGTTTCACAGCTTTAAAACCGGCATGGACAAGTCTTAGAGTCCATGCATGGGTCCCACAGAAGGTCAGGAACCAACAAGAAGGTCTACCTATTCATTACTACGCTAAACAATTTAGACAAACTGAACCGATAGACAGAACCAGTAAAGTGTTCCACCAGTACGTTCTACCAGTAAACACTTAGAGTATTTTACAGTGCGTGGCACCGGAAGAAGAAGTGGATGCTCGACCATTCGGTTGATCATCTGTTTCATATGATGTTATAAACCCTGAACTTCCAGTAGCTTTTTCAGAAGCAATGCTAGGTGATCATTCATCCTGCACTGGCTCTACTTAACATTAAGTCTGAGCGAAGGATCAGAACCAAACGGATCAACCGAGAACCGGTCGAACGGTTAGGGCTAATGAAGAGGTATGTGCCTCCAGTTCGAGACTCAAGTTAGTCCATTATTATTTAGCCAAGGCCTTTGCCTTGGTGATACTACCGTCTGGGCTAACCGGAAGAACAGACATGACCGTCTTGTCGGTACATGGCTCTGGTACAGAACCAAAACCTAGGTTACGAACAAAGTAAGATTCTCAAATTTGGGAACTTGCTCCCCACTTCACTATTGCCATTTTGGTTGGTGGGGAATGCATTTCCGCCATTAATATTTACAAGTGGAGCCATTTATGGCTCCAATAGCTCCCTTAGTGAAGTTGGTGGACAAAAACCTAACTTTTTATGTTATTTATGAGTCCATTAATGGAGCTTCAACCACCAAATCTCTTGCATCCATTTACCTAAGGGAGAAGGGAGGAAGAAAAGTTTACCTCCAATAACTCCCATAAAGAGGGTGTGGGTGAACCAAACCTAGGTTTTCTAGGTCATTAATGGTGGTCACCACTCAACCACCATGGTTGCTAACCATCAATACAAGGAAGAAGGAGGAAGTTCATGGTTCTTACCTCCAAAGAGATGGCTAGGGTTTGAGTTCCTTGAGCTCAAGCACTCCTTTTCTACTTCTTCTCATCCCTTCTCCTCTATCCTCTCCCAAAGCCCTACGGTGCAAGAAGAGAGAAAATGAGGGCTTTGGTCCCCTTTTATAGGAAATCAAGGAGAGAGAGAGTGTGACTAGCTCGAGTTCAACCAGTTAAACTCAACCGGATGAACGTTATACGAGTACGTTCTGCCGGTTGGGCTAAAACACATTTTATTGGGTAACTTTTTGGCTCGAATGCTATGGGATGCATATCCCCTTCACCCAATGACTACTATAGCACCTTCCAATACCCACTATACATAGTGAAGACTTACCTAAGATCCAGATACCACCATAGAGTCCGCATCAGGTACTCCATCAGACGTCGGGTTGAGACCTGGTACAGGAAGAATTTGGGTTAGTAATGGGATTCTAGGTGGAGGTTACATAATCCCACCAATTTATAAGAATTTTACCTCCAAAATTAAGGTGTACCTTAGTCTTCAAATAAATATTGATATTTCTCCCACATTACATCTTCACTTTCCCAAGTGGCTTCTTCAATTGTATAACTGGGCCAATGAACCTGCACATAGGGGATGGAATGCTTATGCAGCTGCTATACTTTTCTGTCTAATATTACCACAGGTTCTATAGTACATGATAAATCTAGATCTATCTATGAAACTTCTGCACTCAAGATGTGAGATGGATCATGAACGAATTTCTTCAGAAGTGAAATGTGGAATACGTCATGAACTTTCAATAATGCAGGAGGCATGGCTAACTAATATGCCACCTTATGCTTCTCCTCAAGATCTCATATGGACCAATATATCTGGGACTCAGTTTTCCTTTCCTGCCAAAGCATCGAATACCTCGGTGGGGTGACACTTTAAGGAAAACTTTGCCACTAACCTGAAATTCCAAGTCTTTACGCCTTCTGTCAGTGTAACTCTTTTGTCTGCTTTGAGCTGCCTTAATTCTCTTCCTGATCAGATTTACTTTGTCACAAGTGTCCTGGATAATATCAGACCCCATTATTCTTTGCTCACCTACCTCATTCCAATACAACAGAGTCCTGCATCACCTACCATACAGTACCTCATATGGAGCAGTGCCAAGAGTAGCCTGAAAGCTGTCTATGTAGACAAACTCTATCAAAGATACATATTTGTCCCAGCTGCCTTTGAAATCTAATGCTCAGAGCATATCCTCCAGAATATGTACCGTGCGCTCAGATTGTCCGTCGATCTCTGGATGGAACGTAGTACTAAAATTCAACTGTGTACCCATGGCTTTCTATAGACTGGCCCAGAGCTTAGACGTAAACCTCAGATCCCTATCTGACATAATGCTCGCTGGCACACCATACAATCTCATAATGTTGTCAACATATAGCTTGGCCAACCTATCCATAGTGTATGTTGGCCTAACAGCTACAAAACGAGCTACCTTCGTGAGTCGATCGATGATTACCCAAACTGCATCTACATTGTTTGGGGTCAAGGACAATCCTGTCACAAAAATCATGGTAATATGATCCCACTTCCACTCTGAGATCGATAATTATTAAAGCAATCCAACTGGTCTTTGTTTATCTGCCTTCACCTGCTGACAGGTCAGACATTTGTACACAAAAGCTGCTACATCAGCTTTCATACCTCTCCACCAATAGTTCTTCTTCAAATCCTGGTACATTTTGGTACTGCCAGGGTATACTAAAAAAGGAGAGGAATGGGCCTCCATCATGATGGTCTCCTTCAGTGACTGGGTAGACTCCGGTACACTTTCCCTTCCTCTGTATCTTACCAACCCCATACTATCCACAAAGAAGTCTGGGTCTTGCTTTCCTTCCTCAAGATCATGCTTGAGAGTCTTCAAATGAACATCACTGTCAATAGCATCCTTGATCTCATCAAGTAGGGTAAGCTGAATTGTCAATGTAACAAGCAGCAGCGCTGTAGCCTCAACCCACTCTGACACAACATCATCAGTGGTAGAGGGTTCAATCTCGGGAGGAGGTTTCAAGAACCAATGTATGGGCCATACTGTGCCCTTTCTTACATTTTGTTGTCTCATAGGTTTCTCCAACTACTATGACCAATGCCTTCCGGCTAAGGGCATCAACTACCACATTGGCCTTGCCAAGGTGGTACTTAATGATGCAAGGCCAATGTGGTACTTAATGATGCAATCATGATCCTTTAGTAGCTCAATCTACCTTTCTGCCTCATATTTAGTTTCTTTTGATTGAACAAGTGAGTCAGACTCTTGTGATCTGACATTAGGCAAAATGTCTCCCCAAATAGGTAATGCCACCATATCTTCAGGGCGAAGACAATTACTGTAAGCTCTAGATCATGGGTGGGATAATTCTTCTCATGCACCTTTAGTTGTCTTGAAGCATAAGCTACAAAATAATCATCTTACATGAGTACACAACCAAGTCTATACTTTGAAGCATCTGTATAGACCACAAATCTATCCCCTTTTCAGACTGAATGGTTAAAACTGAGGCAGAGACAATCTTCTGCTTAAGGGTCTGAAAACTCTCTTTACATTTATCCGACCATTCAAACTTCACTCCCTTCTTGGTTAATCTCGTTAGTGGGATAGCTATGGAGGAAAACCCTCAATAAAGCACTAGTAATAGTCAGCCAATCTGAGAAAAACTTCAAAACTCAGTCATCGAGGTGGGTGTCTTCCAGTCCAGAGCTGTACTGACCTTCACAAGGTCCACTGCTAGTCCTTCAAATGATATGATATGCCCCAAGTATGCCCCAAGAATGCTACTTGTCTGAGCCAAAATTTACACTCCTTGAATTTGGCATTTAACTTTTTCTATCTCAACTTCTGTAATGCCAACCGGAGGTGTTTCGCATGGGCTGTATCGTCGAGTGAGTAGATGAGAATGTCATCTATGAAAATGATAACAAACTTGTCTAAGTACTCATGGAACACCCAATTTACGAGCTCCATAATTGAGGTTGGAGAATTTGTTAATTCAAAGGACATGACCAAAAACTCGTAGTGGCCATACCTTGTCCTAAATGCTATCTTAGGCACATCACTCCCTTTAATCTTCAACTGGTGATAGCCCAACTGTAGTTCTATCTTTGAAAACACACTTGCCCCCTATAGTTGGTCGAACAAATCATTGATTCAAGGCAAGGGATACCGGTTTTTATTGTCAGCTTATTCAAATCTCGATAATCAATGCATAAAAAGATACTACCATCCTTCTTCTTCACAAATAGTATCGGTGCTCCCCAAGGTGAGATACTGGGTCTGATGAAACCCTTGTCTAGTAGCTTTTGAAACTGCATCTTGAGTTCCTTTAACTCAATAGGAACCATACGGTATGGGGCCTTAGAAGCAGGAGCTGCTCCTGGGACTAAGTCAATCACAAATTCTATTTCTTGATCCGGTAGTAGACCAAGTAGCCCTTCAGGGAACACATCGGGGAATTCATTTGCCATCGGTATGTCCTCTACTCTCAGTAACTCTGCTTTGGTATCCAATATCGACACTAGGTAACTTTCGCACCCTTGGCATATGAGTTTAGATGCTTGTAGGGCCAACAGAAACAACTTACGACATTTCCTGGTCTTGTCGCAGGTATAAACAAAGACTTCTCTAGCGGTAGGCTAGAATAAAATCTGGTACTTGGAACATAGGATATTGGCCTGGTGTTTTGCCAACCAATCTATTTTCAAAATTACCTCAAAGTCCTTCATCTCAAGGCAGATGAGGTTGGCTTCCAATACTCTACCCTCTAAGACCACATTGCACGGTCCATAATAGTCTTCTAGATCGGGCTTGGACCCCATGGGCGTATGTACTATCAGTGCATAGGACATTTTGCATAATGGAATTCCCAATTTAATGATGAATGTGGGGGAAATGAATGAGTGCGTAGCCCCCGAATCAAATAATACAGATACAGGTATGCCAGCTATAGAAATAGTACCTGTAACAACTCCAGGTGAGCTTTCTGCATCATCAACGGATAAGGGAAAGACCTTGCCTTGCCCTACTGGTGGTGCTTTCTTCGGTTCTGGGAATACCCTTGCAAAGTGGCCAGACTTCCCACAGTTAAAGAAAGTGCCATACGATTTTGAAGAGGCACTTAAAGTTACAGGCCTTGGCTGAGTAGTCCTGTGTACAAATACAGACTTGCTTTGAGTAGAGGCCGGGTTACTATAAGTGAGCCTCTAGTGGATGGAGCAGAAGAAGCTGTCATAGATGAGCTGGGGTAATGAGCCCAAAATTACTTATTGGGCCAGTTGTCAGCGAAGCTCATAGGCCTCTTTTAGCCTTGGTGATTCTGGCGGTACCCATCTTCGACACTTTTTGCCCCTTGAACGGCGTCACTATACTCAATCAGTCTCATGGACTCCACAATGACCTTGATGTCAGCCCTCAACCCTTGCACGATGTGCCTCAGCTTAAGCTCTTCATCCCTCATGGATGCAGGAGAGAAGTAGAAGAGTTCCTTGAATTTCTATTGATATGACTCAATAGTATTACTCTCCTGCGTGTGATTGAGGTACTCAACCTCCTTCCAGTCTCTAAAACTCTAGGGGAAAAAGTTCTTGTAGAGCGCTTCCTTGAATATCTGCTACGTGATCTCTCCTTGGCGCCACATCAATGTAGGTTGAAAGTCCTTCCACCAATCATAGGGCACCCCTTCTAACTAAAAGGTTGCACATAGTAACTTCTCTGCCTCACTACACATAAGGGTCTCCAATGTCTTCTCCATAGCTTGTATCCAAATGGCTGGCTGCATCGGATTGGTATCAACCCCCATGAACTTCAATGGGTGCATCCGTTAAAAATTGTTCATCACTTTTGCCTCATCTATTTGAGGTTGTAACTAGATGCCTGCCATGGCAGGGTGAGTATTAACTACCAGCACTGGTGCCTAGTCATGATGAACCTGTGGTACTGGGGGCATCTGCTCATGCACATGTGGTACAGGAGGAATTGGAAGTATGCCTCTACCCTGTGCTTGTCCTAGAACAGGTGGAGCTGGAGGCACTCCCCGTAAAGCAGCCAATAGTTTATTAATGACTATAGTTGTGTTTCTTTGTTGGTCTTCTAAGTTGCACACCAACCCACCCATAATGGCTACCACATTTACTACAATTTGTACTGGAGGCGGTGGTGGGATATCAACTAGTGGTGGAGGAGGAAGTGCGCTACATCTCACCAGCATGGTGAAGGACGTACATATGACTATGAGCATTTCCAGTCTGGGCGAAATACTCAACGTTTCCATTGCTGAAAGAACCGTGTATTTTGGGCCTCATCAGGTTGTAGATTGCCCAAAGGATCAGTAGGTCACCTTACGCTGAGAGCTCATCCTTCCCGACTTGCTAGATCTGGAGAATGAAAACATTGAGCCCGACTATTGATCCATTCCTAGGATCATTATTCGCATTATCTAGCACAACATACTTCCCAAAGCTAGACATAGAGATGAGCTGACACATTTGGTATGTATGTGACACACTACGTACTTTGAGGAAAGTAGCTATGTCTCCCATACATCATCTTGAGACACATGCTATTCTTGGCAGACCACCTGGGTCCAGACGAAAGACTGCCATATGATCGTATACTGTCCCACATATTTGTTTACTTCGGGGTGAGCTTCGTTGGACATGAAATAGAGAATGGGAAGGAATCTTTTCCATTCCCATGGTTCACCATGTCTCTACCAAGGTACAACAACTATCAACATACATAGTTATAGTTATATGCAAATGCATGAACAATTATACAATTTATTGGATGACGTGTTATAGCAATTCAAATGCACACACAGCAATTACATGCTCAAACTCTACATGACCCTACCCCTCACCTATAGACACCAAAGGTGTTGCTGAACCTTGAAGCCAGCAAAAGGCTCCATCCACTACCCGTGGTATTTTACCTAATTTAATTGAATAAGTTTCATTAGGTTGATAAACATCTTTTAAACCAACATAAACAAGTCCTAGAGTCCATGCACAGGTCTCAAGATAAGCCAGGTGCCAAAAGGATAGTCTTCTTAATCATTTCTAGGCTTATAAGTTAATACAGACTGAACCGACAGATAAAACCGATTGGGCATTCTACTGATACGTGGTGCCAATTAACACTTAGCCTTACGTATACTGCATCGGAAGACAGATCGGATGATTAACCATCCGATTGGTCATCCGCTTCATATACTATTACAGTAGTGAGGATTCCAGTAGGTTATTAGGAAGCTAGGCCGGGTGATCAGTCATCCGAGACTGACTCTGGTTGTAATTAAGCCTATGTGGAGGCACAGCCAAACAGTGCCAAGCACATAACCTATGTGACATACCCAATGGGTCGTTCTTTCAGTCATGTAATATTAGTTAGGGTAACACCGAATATTACTTAGTCTAACAGGTTAAAGTATTTGTCCTGGTGGTAGACTGGTCGTGAGTCAATTGGTATTAGGGCCACTACAAGTCTACCGGTTCGTGCCTCCGGTTCTGGCCCAGAAGCGAAACATGAATCAGAGAAGGTCTCTGTCACATCCCATTCTAAAAAATCTGGTGTGATATCTAGGTCAACCCTTGTGGTACCCCAATACATCCAAGATGCTACCACAATTATTACAAACAAATCCCACAGTCTACACATACTAGACAGATGCATCTAAATGATATCATATCCTATACTATGTATCATATTATCTATTACAAACCATTTATTCTGCCACAAAATACTATTAATATCCATATACAAATACCCAAATCAAAAGAGTAAATCTGTTACATTGTTCTTGATAGACCTCTTCATTTACCAATAAAAAGATTCATAATAGAGAATATCTGGGAAGGGAGAAAGTAAGGGGAGGGCTACGTCATGCGTAAACGCAGTCATTGCAGGTGCAGCCCTCACCATGCATGTCACACCCCAATTCTGGACTAACCAGTAGTGTGATGAACCATCATATGAACTAACGGTTCAACCAGGATCTCGTATCACTGTGCCAACCATATTAAACTAAAACACATTCCACAGTAATAATCAGAGATAATAAAATAAATAGCGAAAGTCCTATTAATAATGAATTGAGTGCCTACAATGATAAGTAAATTATATAGTCTAGTTATCTCCAAGTAATCAAAACATAATTAATACCTATTACAATTACCAAAATACGAAAGTTAAACACTAAGCGTAATCATAGTTGAAATACTCGCTTGACGAGTGTTATTCGTCATCTACAGCTTGCACATCAATAGCCGCCACATGTCCAAACATTGGCACATCCATGTAATCTTCAATCATAACACCTGCAACATCAGAAACTAAAAAGAATTACACGCGCTATGGTCAGCTCTCCAACTTGAGTTCAGTGAGTGAACAAAACAATGCAACAAACATATGCATGCATTCAATTCATACCTTTAGTCTGGTTTAAAGTTTGCAATGTGCTATAGAAAGATTTGGTGGCCACCGCACCTCTATACACGGGTGTGTAAGCCCACCTAATGGATCAAACACCATTGTCGTCGACATCCACCCCACCATGGAATAGAGATAGAGCTAAAGTGTTTGGATCACACACCGCCAACACTTCCCCTGATGCCCAACCCATACCAACACATAAGCTCCTATTAGCAAGGGCTTGTAAACTGGGCTCGCAACTAACCAATCCTAATACCATCCAGTGTATCCAAGGCCTCACCCCAACATCCCTTAATACGTCCATAGAGATAGAGCTAAGGCCCCCCGACAGAGTCAAAAACCACATGGTCCGAGACCACCTCCCTTGATGCCCTACGAAGTAATAGTTCTGCTAAGGTAATGGTGATATGACGATGTCAATGGGCAAGACATGAGTAGAGATAGAGCTAGAGTATGGTGACCAAGCTGAACCACAATGCCACGTCCTCCCCCTGATGCTCTATTCCCATCAAGCACACTAACCACATATACAATCACATGCCTATTCCTAGCGTCATCATCATCATGTTATAAATAGACAGGAATAAATATGCATGAGCAGTAATAACAAAAATATTGGATGACATGTGAGATGTACATTACAAGCATACAAGCATAGAAATATTCATTGCATTGGACAAATAAAGTAAGACAGTTTGTTATTATCTAATTAGTTTAGGTCTTGTTCCCTCACCTTTGATTAATGTTTATTCCTTTCCCAAGCTTTGAAAGTTACTTTGAATCTATTAGGAACCAGAACAATTAATGTATTTAAGTTAGGGTTCAAGTTTATCAAGTTACAGGAGTCGAAAACCTTATTTAGTCTCAAAATATACTTGTTGTAATCGTATGGTCGATACCCTACGGTCGCAATATATGCCACCGTATGACGTACGATCGATACCCTATGGTAGCACTATATGCGACAGTACCTGCGACCATACATTTCCTCAATTCTTCTCTAATGGCTATGGCCGATACTCTGGTCATCCTATAATCGACCATAGTTGCGACCATATGTAGTCAGGTTAATTTTTACTTCTCATACGTGTTCCTCCTCTTGGTTCATTAATGGGATTCATCCTAAAATCATCCTATGGCCTTTAATCATAGTATATCAATTATTGCTACCCTACTCTCTATGGTTTCTTAGGTTACATATATCAATTTGAAAAGAACATATTCTATCTGATCTATCCTATAGAGTCAAGTCCATACCTTAAGCTTGTTGTAGAGGGATAGAACTCTTCTCCCCAAAACCTTCCTCTCAGCCTTCTTCTCTAAGCCCCCTTCTCTTTCTCTTCCTCTCTCTCTCTTTCTCTCTTAGGTTTAGAGTTTCAATTTGGGTTCTAAAAGAGTAAGAGGCTAAGGGACGTCTTTTATATAGAGGGAAAACCTCCATATAGAGTCCCCTTTCAATTAGGAAAGAGTCCCCCTCAAATTAGGAAAGTTTTCAAAACTAGGAGTCGGTCTTAACATCATGCGGTCGCAGAATCCGTCGACCATACGTCCAAAATAGGTGACCATACGTCGTACGGTTTCATCCTGGTCAACCATATGGTCGACCATGCCCCTAAAAAATGCCACCATATGTCCAAAATTTACTGATTTTTAGTTTTTGACTGGTTACTTCCACACAAACTTAAACAGTCAACCACACCAATTAAATTTGACTTGTTGTTTATCTCATCTTGTGGTTTCTTCATACAATTGGTTCACTTGAGCCGATTATGATGCGAAGATCGATCACGACACAAGAATGTAAGGTTAGACCAGGTTCATGGCGTGCGGGTCTTACAGTGCACTCCACCAACATCATCATGGCCAGCAGCCATACTAGCCAAGGGAGACTCCATAAAATCGACAATAGATAAGTAATCTATAGAAGGAACTAAAAAATAGTGTCGCCACGAGGGTGAGCTCACATCCCAGCTCAGTGAGAAATTTAGTATCACATGCGATGCACATAAAACAACCAATTAGATGAATGTAATTTATTTTATATTAGGTCTCAGGTTTGTGTTTCTACATCCTGGGCAAAAGTAGAAGTTGAATACACAACCCTGGACTGTTAAACCGCTTTTACAAGCTAACTCCCCCCTTGGGGACTCCCATCCTTACAGGGTTCATTGCCTCCCACCATAGACCTCACATACGCCAGCTACAGTACGCCCATACGTCACTGACTCCCCTAAGGGTCGTCCAACCTTCTAGAGTGCAAAGCTATGCCAATATCATTACCCCTACTAGAGGGGCATAAAAAATAGGGAATGACACCACCTATGTCTATTATGTTCATTCATTTCACTTTGGCTGCCCGTCAGTAGAAGTCTCCAGGTGCCCACTGCCTGGTTCACCGTGCCCCCACTAGCATGTCGACATAACTATCGTGCTATCCACCAGCAGAGAATTCCGGCTCCACTCCCATGGATCACTGTGTCTACCACTAGCATGTTTACATTCTCACGTGATCTATGTACCTGCACTCCCATGCATTACACAAATCACCATACATGGTTGCAATCCGACATGACTAGTACACCGGCACTCCTATGTGTCACACAAGCCATCATACATGGTTGCATATAATTTATAAATAAAACTATACTCTAATGGTGAACCTCGGGTCACCACTCCCATGGATCACCGTGCTTCCGCTAGAGCCTAGCATCAACAACGTGGCTCGTATATTGTACTCTCATACTCCACACGTCCACAATACCCAAACAATCATACAACATTCATAGTTATTATATATGCAAATGCATGCTCATACATAGCAATCATGAAAAGCATATAATTAAATAACAACCTAAGCATATTGCTAGGAATGTAGATATGTTATTAAGATGTCCTATGTTTAAGGACTAGACCCCTCACCTGATTGCACAAGAAGTGCAGCAGTACTCCGAAGCTTTAGTAGAAAGCTTTCACTTTACCCTTGTTCAATACCTAATTAAGCATGTAAGTTTTATTAGGTTTATTTCATAGCTTTTAAACTGGCATGGACAAGTCTTAGAGTCCATGCATGGGTCCCACAGAAGGTCGGGAACCAACAAGAAGGTCATCCTATTCATTACTAGGCTAAATAGTCAAGACAAACTGAACCGACAGATGGAACCGGTAGAGGGTTCCACCGGTACGTTCTATCGGTAAACACTTAGAGTATTTTACAGTGCGTGGCACTAGAAGAAGGAGCAGATGCTCGACCATCCAGATGATCATCCATTTAATATGATGTTATAAACCCTAAATTTCCAGTAGTTTTTTTGGAAGCAAAGCTGGGTGTTCATTCATCCGGCACTGGCTCTGCTTAAAATTAAGTCTGAGTGGAGGATCCAAACCAAACGGATCCTACAGAGTCAAGTCCATACCTTAAGCTTTCTATAGAGGGATAGAAATCTTCTCCGCAAAACCTTCCTCTCAACCTTCTTCTCCAAGCCCCCTTCTCTTTCTCTTATTTTCTCTCTTTCTCTCTTAGGTTTAGAGTTTCAATTTGGATTCTAAAAGAGTAAGAGAGGCTAAGGGACGTCTTTTATATAGAGGGAAAACCTCCATATAGAGTCCCCTTTCAATTAGGAAAGAGTCCCCATCAAATTAGGAAAGTTTCCAAAACTCGAAGTCGGTCTTAACATCATGCGGTCGCAAGTGCGGTCATAGAATCCGTCGACCATACGTCCAAAATAGGTGACCATACGTCGTACGGTCTCATCCTGGTCAACCATATAGTTGAACATACCCCTAAAAAAATGCCACCATATGTCCAAAATTTACTGATTTTTAATTTTTGACTAGTTATTTTCACACAAACTTAAACAGTTAACCACACCAATTAAATTTAACTTGTTGTTTATCTCATCTTGTGGTTTCTTCATACAATTGGTTCACTTGAGCCAATTATGATGGGAAGATCGATCACGACACAAGAATGTAAGGTTAGACCAGGTTTGTGGCGTGCGGGTCTTACAGTGCACTCCACCAACATCATCGGGGCCAACAGCCGTACTAGCCAAGGGAGACTCCATAAAATCAAAAATAGATAAGTAATCTATAGAAGGAACTAAAAAACAGTGTCACCACGAGGGTGAGCTCACATCCCAGCTCAGTGAGAAATTTAGTATCACATGCGATGCACATACAACAACCAATTAGATGAATGTAATTTATTTTATATTAGGTCTCAGGTTTGTGTTTCTACATCGTGGGCAAAAGTAGAAGTTGAATACACAACCCTGGACTGTTAAACTGCTTTTACAAGCTAACTCCCCCCTTGGGGACTCCCATCCTTAGAGGGTTCATTGCCTCCCACCATAGACCTCACATACGCCAGCTACAGTACGCCCATACGTCACTGACTCCCCTAAGGGTCGTCCAACCTTCTAGAGTGCAAAGCTATGCCAATATCATTACCCCTACTAGAGGAGCATAAAAAATAGGGAATGACACCACCTATGTCTATTATGTTCATTCATTTCACTTTGGCTGCCCATCAGTAGAAGTCTCCAGGTGCCCACTGCCTGGTTCACCGTGCCCCCACTAGCATGTCGACATAACTATCGTGCTATCCACCAACAAAGAACCCCGGCTCCACTCCCATGGATCACCATTGTGAGGACAATGGGAAATCGATGATCCTCTTCGGGATGAATGTGTATCATGTATCAATGAAGATCAATTGTTCTGTTGGAGTCGCCACCTAAATTAAGGTCTAGGACCTCGAAAACTGTAGCCTCACCCTAAGGTAAGACTTTTATTGACTCGTAACCCAATGTGTCAGTTCTTTAGTCTACAAGAGATCGGGTAAGTATTCAGGGTACGATTATGGGAAGGTGTTAGGCACCCAAACCGTCCGATCAATATCGACCTCCTAAACTTTCTTTAAACTCTAATTTTGACTGTGCTTGGTCAACTGAATGACTAGGGTTCAATGGGGGATGTCCTAAACCAAGTTGCTAAGTTATTCTAACCTAGGGTTCAGCCAATCATATTATAAAATAAATAAACAAGCAAATGCAATGTACAATATTATACAATGAACCGGACCAAAGATGGTTCGATCTTGGACTGAATCTGAGACGTATAAGACATCTCAAACTGCCTACGTATTCCAATCCTGAAAATCAAGTCCAAAATGTAGTTCGAAATGGATTGTGTGATTAAAGATTATGGAAGTAATTTATGCATGTGCTTCAATTAGATTCTTTGTTCAAGTTGAAGTTTATGCTAGATGTATGGTTGATGGGTGGCTTTGTACCTTATTTGGGATTCCTAAATTGCCTACGTATTCTAGGGTGTGCCCTAGAAATCAGGTACGACGTAGTTTGAAAAGATTGTGAGAGTCGGATTTGGAATGTGTACCAAATTCCTACCATTTTTATTTAGGATGTGTAACAAATTCTTTCTATTTTTGTTAATAGAATCTAGGGATGAGACCTAAATTCCTACCATTTTTATTTGAGATGTGTACCAAATTCTTTCTATTTTTATCAATAGGATCTAGGGATGAGACCTAATTCCTACCATTTTTATTTGGGATGTATACCAAATTCTTTCTATGTTTGTTAATAAGATCTAGGGATGAGACCTAATTCCTACCATTTTTATTTGAGATGTGTACCAAATTCTTTCTATTTTTATCAATAGGATCTAGGGATGAGACCTAATTCCTACCATTTTAATTTAGGATGTGTATCAAATTCTTTTCATTTTTATCAATAGGATATAGGGATGAGACCTAATTCCTATCATTTTTATTTGGGATGTGTACCAAATTCTTTCTATTTTTGTCAATAGGATCTAGGGATGAGACCTAATTCCTACCATTTTTATTTGGGATGTATATCAAATTCTTTCTATTTTTGTCAATAGGATCTAGGGATGAGACCTAAATTCCTACCATTTTTATTTGGGATGTGTACCAAATTCTTTCTATTTCTATCAATAGGATCTAGGGATGAGACCTAATTCCTACAATTTTTGTTGTTTCCATTTTTAGGTTTTTAGGGTTTCCTATCCCTTTTCATTGTGATTTTTATTTTTTTAGGGTTTCATACCCTATTCTCTTTATTCTAGGGTTTATCTTGCCCTAATTATTCTTTCTATTTTTAGGGTTTCACTTTCCCTAATTGTTGTATTCTTTCTATTTTTAGGATTTCCTACCCTAATTGCTGTGCTCTTTCTATTTTTAGGGTTTTCTACCCTAATTGCTATTTTCTTTCTATTTTTAGGATTTTCTACCCTAATTGTTATTTTTTCAACTTATCAAGACAAATATGGCCAATGAAAACATTTCAACTATAGCAGTGGTAATAATCCAAACATAGCAGTATGCATCCAAAAATGGCACTGAGCATCTAAACATGACAATGAGCATCTAAACATGGCAGTGAGCATCTAAACATGGCAGTGAGCATCTAAATATGGCAGTGAGCATCCAAACACTCATGATGAAAAATTCAATGGTATAAATCACTCTTGATGGTAATCTAACCGTTCAAATTCATTTAAAACATTCCCAAATATAATCCAATGGTTCAAATCACTCAAGATGGTCATCCAACCGTTCAAATTCATTTAAATCAGTTTTCATGTCATCCAATGGTTCAGATCGCATATTAAGATGCATTATATGATTAAATCTTCAAAATCAATGGTTTAGATCGACTTAAATCACATTAACATGCAAATAATATGATCAAATGAAGCAGATCGGGTATGAGGCAGAATTGATCAGGTTTGTGCATATCAAGTGGGTACCATCTAATAATTAATGTGAATGGAAAGTGTGTGGCTTGCGGTGATGGCTGGGTTTGGCCGTGAGTGGAGTGAGATCTACAGGTGTAGAGTGGTGGTGATCTGGTAAGGTGGTTTTGAGATGTGGTAGTGTTGCTTGATGAGCTGGTGGTTTTGGTAATGTGGACTGGTTTGTGAGATGGGGATCAGTATTCAGTGGTAGGTGTTGAGGTGTGCAAGGCTGGCTATACAGGTGATAATGGTGGTATGGCTCACGGTGGCTACAAGATTTGATTGGGATGGCCAGGTGGGTGCGGAGTGAGGTGTTGGAGATGGAAGTGAGGGAGTTGGCCAGTGGTAGTGATGGAATATGGATGGATTGTAAAGAGTATCAGTTCAGGTATAAACAAAAACAAAGAATGAATAAGCAAGGAGGGGAAAAGCGGCTTACCGGATCA
Source organism: Protea cynaroides (assembly GCA_028583415.1). Taxonomy (NCBI): domain Eukaryota; kingdom Viridiplantae; phylum Streptophyta; class Magnoliopsida; order Proteales; family Proteaceae; genus Protea; species Protea cynaroides. The sequence goes on from CM053266.1 coordinate 77,633,031, forward strand.
GGTGGGAGTGATTGCAGATTCGATGTAGCAGATAAGTTCCTCGATCCCTTCTTCTTCATCTTCTGCTCTCTTTTCTCTGGTTTTTCTCTCTCAAGCTCCCTCTCTTCCTCTCGGTTTCTCCCCTCTTCTTTTATTTTTTTTTTCTTCTTCTCCTCCTCCTCCTTTTTTATTATTTTTTTCTTTCTTCTTCTCCTCCTCCCTCTCTCTCTCTTTTCTCTTCTCGTCTCAGTTCCCCTTTTCCTTTTTCTATTCTTTTTCTCCACTGCCCTCTCTCTCTCTTTCCTCTTCTCATCTCGGGTTCCCCTCCCCTTTTTCCTCTTTTTTTCTTTTTTTTAACCTTTTTTATCCTCCTTTTCTCTATCTTCCTCCTTTTCTGTTTTTTTTTTCCTTTTTTTTTTATCCCCATTTTCCACCGCCCTCTCTCCCTTTATCTCGATCTTCCCCTCCTTTTTCTGTTTTTTCCCGATCTTCTCCTCTTCTCCTCGATCATCTTGATTCTTTCTTTTATGTATTTTTTCCTTTTTTATCTTCCTTCCACCGCTCTCTCTCTCTCTCTCTCTCTCTTCTCTTCTCTTCTCCCGATCTTCCTCCTCTTCTCTTCGATTCTTTCCTTTTTTCTGTTTTTCTTTCTTTTTTTGTTTTTTCTTTTATTCTCCACCTGTCTCTCTCTCTCCTCTTCTCCCGATCTTCTCCTTTTCTATTTTTTTCCTTTTTTTATTCTTTTTTCCCACCGCTCTCTCTCTCTCTCTCTTCTTCTCTCGATCTTCTCTTTTTCTGTTTTTTTTTTCCTTTTTTATTCTCCCTCTTCTTTCCTTCTTCAATTTCTTCTTTCCTTCTTCAATTTCTTCGATTTTTTTTCTTCTTCGATAATCTCACCGAGTCCCTTTTAATCGGATCCTACTTGCCTTTTTTTTTATATGAAACATATATATAAATCTATAATATATTAATATATTAATATATATGATATAATATACATATAGGACATATGCATATATTATATGATATATTATAATATATTATATATTATATAATAATATATAAATGAAATACATGCATATGCACCGACATGAATTGGTCCGGATTGACAAGGATTGATTGGATTGGGCCAAGACTGGCTTGGGTTGAGCTGAGTTGACTGGAATGACTGGAATTAACTGGGTTTCTCTCTCTATCATTTCATGGGCCATTTCCATTGCCATTCCGCATGAAATTTTTCGATAACTTCTATTCCCAATTTTCTGCGTTCACTTTATAGAACGTTAAAAATGAGGAATATTGGAACTTGAATCACCTCATTTGAAAATAAAATGGTCAACTTATGAATTTTTGAAGTTTAAGCGGACCAATTATCGATAATTTAGCTGACCATTCTACATGAGATCCTTCGGAGACTTCTACCGAAAATCCTTTACGTCCACTTTGTAGAGTACTAAAAATGGAACATAATGAAACTGAAATTACATGATTTGGATATGGGATGATCAAAATATGAATTTTCGAAGATTAAATGACCATTTCCATATGTAATTTTGCATGGGACCCTCCGGAGACTTCTACCTGAGATTTTCCACGTCTACTTTGTAGGACATCACAAATGAAGAATAATGGCTTTGGAATCATCTGAATCCGACGTAGAACGAAAAAGATATGAAGCTTTGAAATTCTAACGATAACTTTGCAAGCAAGCTTGCATGCGGCCCACTGGTGACTTCTACCGGAAATCCTTTACGTCCACTTTGAAGAGGACTAAAAATAAGGAATAATGGTACTTAAACCATATGATTCAGATGTCGGATGATCAAGATATGATGATTTGAAATTCAAACAATCTAACTTACGATAATTTGCATGAAAGCCCCTAGGATTATTTATGATAATTTCAGAAACCTCTCATGTACGTATCATCCGACTAAAATGATCATATATTCTTCATTTGATATCAGAATTGAGCAATTCTGGTCTCATTTTGAAGATAATTTTATGACCTAGGCATCCATGCAAAATTATAACCCGTGACCTTGCTGTGGGACCATTGAAAACTTCCTCAAATTCACAGACCCATTGAAAACTTCCTAAAATTCACAGTCAAAAATCCAAACTTTCAATCACCTTTCATCCTTTTGTTGTCCACACACCAGCAGGACTTTGTTTAGCTGGGATGGCAAAAATGGGGTGCTTACAGATGCCCCTCTTAGGTCGAGATTACGGGCAATTGAGGCCGAAGACAAAAGTAGCCCATTTTTGCATTATTCTGCACTTGATCTGGATTCTACCATTACTCCCTTGAACTAATGCTGTAACTACTCTCCTTTTTTCTTTCTTTCCTTCTTTTTTTTTTTCATACTGTACAACAACAAACAACTGTAGATGTCAAGCTCCTTGAGTAGCGACCTCCTCAGGTCTGTGACTTTGGCTCAAGACCGCTCATGATGTAACTGTAACTGTCAAGCTTCTTGAGTAGCGACCTCATCAGGTCTGTGACTTTGGCTCAAAATCGCTCATGATGTAACTGTAACTATGCTTTGTGCTCTGGATTTGTATACTCTAGATGTATAGCATTTTGCTGTGTAGCCTTTGGACCGAATTTGGGGTGTCCCAAATTGCCTACGTATCCTTTGGGACTTCCGTCCCTGCAGAATCAGGTTCCGCGTAGTTTGGGCGTCTTGCTGATCTAAGGATAGGATCTAGGGACACTTCAACCTAAACTCCTATCATTATGCGCTGTGGCTTGCTGTAGTGGTCGGATATGGACATTTCCACTCCTTTCCTACCAATGTGTGTTGTACTCTTTCTTGTCTTTCCTTTCTCTTTGTGCTTTCCTCTTTTGTGCTCTCTTCTTTGTGCTTTCTCTTTATTTCCTTGATCTTTCATTCTTTCTTTTCTTTGCTCTTTTTTTTTTCGTGTTCTTATTCAATTCCTTTCTTCATCTTTCTTCATTTCCAAAACGGGTTGAACTTTCCATAAATATTGAGGTGGCTACCATGGGGCTCAGAGCCTGCACTTTGTTTACTAACATTACTAGGAATCTAAGAGGAACTAGAGAACATGATTTGATAAAATTTCCTTGACTAGACTTAATCTAGACTGAGAGAAACATGTTTCTTTTCTTTAAAAGGCAATCTTGATATGTTCTACATTCCTGCCAAATTTATATGGGTTTCACTTTGATCAAAGGGCAATCAGGTCTTTTTAATGAGGGGCAAATGATAACAATGACTCAAATTTGTATGAATCATCTTTCTCTTACATTCAAATAAACTCAGCTAGAGTTTCAAACAGAGGGCTCAACTAAACTCATGATGTTTGGATAAATGGGTGATTTTGCCCCAGTGTCTAAGTTCAAGTCTGCACACATTGATAGGCAAGCAACTTTTGAGTCATCAATAGAAATAACCTTAAGGAGATGCAATCCTACACTAATCTTTAGAAAAAACGTCAAAGAATGCTTTCTCCTCTCGATATCATTCAGATAGAAAACAAATTTCAACAAGCTATGCTCAGATGCTAAATCGGTTATAACTACGTTTGGGCCCAAATCCTTTAAGTCTGTATACGAGTATGACGACAAAGGTCCAGATGGACAGATAAGAAACTGTCCAATGGGTCTGCCATTGGGAGAGTGTTTGGTTGTTTATGTAGAATGGCTTGATCTCCACTAGGCGATGCCATTTTATTGGCTAGCAACAAAAGACTATGGAATTCTTGGACGCCGTCGAAATGATGAACGACAGATAAATATTCTAGTCAGATTTATTGAATAATATCTATGCATAACAAGACGACATGTTTACAAGAAACGATACCATAAAATTTTGTGACATTTGAAGTAAGGGCATGTAATGTAGACTCTGTGGAAGACCGTCAGATTGATGGACGGGAGAGAGAGTCTTTAGCCGAAAAGAAATCCTTTGATGACAACAAAGTGATGAGACTACCCCCTATATGGGCGGGATGTAGTGACCAATATCAAAAATCCAGCTCAACACACAACCAATGATCAGCTCTCCAATCAGGTTCTAAGAAATGGTGTCTATATGTCATTGTAAGAGAACCAATTGTCTTATTGCTCTATAACTGAACTCGTCCATCAGCAGGGCTCCAAAGGAGTTGCCCCATATATATGCCTTGAAATCAAACTCATTCATCATTAGTGTTTCAAAGTAGTTGCTCCATGTCTATGCACCATAGTTGAACTTGTCTACCATCACCGTTCCAATGGAGTATGCTAACCAACCTCATTATTTTGTATAGCTCTTTTTTTTCTTCTTTTTTTTCTTTCTTTCTTTTCCTTCTTTTTTTTTGTTCTTTTTTTTTTTTTATATCATTTTTGACTTTGAAGTTGATCTGTAACACACTTCATATCTATAGATGTCATGCACTTGTAGAAGACTTAATCACTTGGATTGATGTAAACTTGATGACTCCTTGTTGGTCTTGTTGGTAGATCCATTTTTGCAAAACTGAATGAACCACCTGTATGAGTCTGTAAATGTTTTCTGCTCTCAAGGAATATCACAAAAAAAAAATTCTGTAAATCGACCAAATAGGATGACTTTTTGATGTACCAACTAGTATCTTTAAGAATGCTTTTGTATCTTCAACATAACCATCTATAGCTTTCACGTGTGTGTTGAGCTTTCATTTCTCTAAAGGCCGGTGGAGTAGAAGTTCAGGTTGTGGCTCATCATCTCAATTGTCATCAGAGTCAGAATTGATAGTAGACATCGGAAGAGGAAGAAGTATCAAACTGGGAATAAACGGATTGGAAGTAGTAAAAGCACTGCAGTTAATGTCTCAAATGAGATGATTATTGTTCATTTTTTCAGAGCATTTTGGACTGAACCGTTTACAGACACATCGAACTTAAGCCCAAACATTGATGACCTATCAGATACCAACGGTAGCCAGTTTAGACAAGTAATTCACCGAGTTACCCCAATTGGATACGACATCATTGACGCCAACTTATGATTGATTGTAGGACCAAATCTCCGTTCTGACTTTCGTTAGTAAGGCTCATTATGCCTATCTATCGACATGTGTTTGACCCTTTCCATCTTGAGCTAAACCCCTCTTGAGTCTATTACCATTTTGATTTATGCTCCAGTTCGGGTTTGACATTCACCTGGCCAATGCCTTAATTTGGGTTAAATGTATTCCAATCTTATGTCCTAGTTTGGATGTCATGAAACTCTGACCTATTCCCCAGTTGGTCCATCGCCTTTTTGGTTTGCCCCACTATGAATCCATTAACATTTTAATTATGCTCTAGTTTAGGGTGCATTGATATTTTTGTTGTGCCCCAATTTAGGGTACACTGATATTTTGGTTGTGCTCCAGTTTTGGGTGCACATGAAGTTCATTTTCAGGCTACCTCAATTTTGGGATACAATTAACCACATGGTCTTCCTTTTCATCCTGGATTTTGGGAGGTGGGTGGGACATTCTTGAAGGTTCGAGGGCTACTCCTTTGAGTTTGGGTCACCTTGGATGATGAAAGTATTTAGGGAGTCAGAAACCAACTCCTTCAGTCAAAGTGGCTCAGTCGCCAAGGGTGAATGAAATACTTTCCAATCTTATTTTTTCCATTTAAAATTGGCAGATATGCTAACATGGAAAAGAAACATATAATCTCTCAGAATCTATGATTCAGCTTTCTAATCTTTTGGATTCCTTAACTCCGATCTTGGAATTTCAATTCCGCTCTACAATATTTTGGCTCTCAATATAATGTCTTCCAACCATTCCAACACTTTGAGATACCAAAGTACTCCTTATGAACATGAACCGAGACATGAACCGGTGATGATGAGACATTCCTATGAGTGGATGTAATAAGAGTGGATGCTTTGTCTACTCACTCAGGTGTTCTCTTAAGTCTAAACAATCCTATCCTCCCTAATTCAACCTTTTTTTTTTTAATAACAATGAACGAAGGTTAAGACTCAGAAGTGACTGGACACGAGAAGAATACACATACACATACAAGCTGACTCGACCAAACAAAGTTAGCTCCTTCATGAAAACCGACCATTAGACATCATCTGTAATAATTTATTTGTATTTAAATAACCCCATGATTGGTCTTGGGGCCTCAAGATTCCGAATGGATCATTGTAGCACCAAGGTTCGACCATGTGGTTCATCAAATTTCAAGAAATTGAAACGGATATGCTTATTTGTATTTTTCATGAAGGATGACAAAAAGGGTTCATGATTGAAAAAACTGGTAAATTTCTACTTGATCATAGTATCTATGCCGTGACGAAGATTTTCCGATCGTTTTTTGAGATTGATGTATCAATATTGAACGGTCAACACAATGAGCTTTGTACGATGGAGGGCGTGTACAGACCGCCCACACTAATGTGTATGCAGATATACATAACCCTCACGCTCCCAACGAGTGAGAGACAAAAATACTCAAGTGTGGATCCAAACATGTTGACAAGTTAAGGACAAAAACGTACAGAACTTCGACGTCTCGGATGTAAATATTATGATCGAGTAGACTTTACCATGTTGGTTCAAAGATGGACCAAAAATAACATACATGTGGCTCAAACTGGATTAGGACAAAAAAAGGCTACCGTGACGAGGATGGGGTAACCTATCACCGAATGCACGATGAATAATGGGCCCCCAATCCCTTTATATACTATGATGCAAGAATCAAGCGACGTGGAGTAGCATAACGCATTCCCTGGCGGACCCGATAAACGCTCGTTAGAGGCTGCTCGCCGGTCATGATCTCACAAAGTACAGGCCAAGATTGTATGTTTCGCCTAGCGGGCTGCCCACATGCATGGGACCCGGTTCGGCTACTCGCACGAAAGTGTGACTGAACCCATACCTCCCAAAGCAATATGTACAAACAATAAATAATAGTACCCTAGATCTAGCAGCAAATGTCAAGCAAATCAATATAAGGAAAGTATTCTAGGAGTTTGAATATTATTCCCCAGTGGAGTCGCCACTGTGAGGACAATGAAAAATCGATGATCCTCCTCGGGATGAATGTGTATCATGTATCGATGAAGATTAATTGTTCTGTTGGAGTCGCCACCTAGATTAAGGTCTAGGACCTCAAAAAATGTAGCCTCACCCTAAGGTAAGACTTTTATTGACTCATGACCCAATGTATTAGTCATTTGATCTGCAAGAGATCGGGTAAGTATTCAAGGTACGGTTATGGGAAGGTATTAGGCACCCAAACCGCCCGATCAATATCGGCCTCCTAAACTTTCCTTAAACTCTAATTTTGACTGTGCTTGGTCAACTAAATGACTAGGGTTCAATGGGGGATGTCCTAAACCAAGTTGCTAAGTTATTCTAACCTAGGGTTCAGCCAATCATATTTTAAAACAAATAAGCAAGCAAATGTAATGTACAATATTATGCAGTGAATCGGACCAAAGATGGTTCGGTCTTAGACTGAATTTGAGACGTGTAAGACATCTCAAATTGCCTACGTATTCCAATCATAGAAATCAAGTCCAAAATATAGTTCGAAATGGGTAGTGTGATTAAAGATTATGGAAGTAATTTATGCATGTGCTTCAATTAGATTCTTTGTGCAAGTAGAAGTTTATGCTGGATGTATGGTTGATGGGTGGCTTTGTACCGTATTTGAGATTCCCAAATTTCCTACGTATTCTAGGGTGTGCCCTAGAAATCAGGTACGACGTAGTTCGAAAAGATTGTGAGAGTCGAATTTAGAATGTATACCAAATTCCTACCATTTTTATTTAGGATGTGTACCAAATTCTTTCTATTTTTGTTAATAGGATCTAGGGATGAGACCTAAATTCCTACCATTTTTATTTGGGATGTGTATCAAATTCTTTCTATTTTTGTTAATAGGATCTAGGGATGAGACCTAATTCCTACCATTTTTATTTGGGATGTGTACCAAATTCTTTTTATGTTTGTTAATAGGATCTAGGGATGAGACCTAATTCCTACTATTTTTATTTGAGATGTGTACTAAATTCTTTCCATTTTTATCAATAGGATCTAGGGATGAGACCTAATTCCTATCATTTTTATTTGGGATGTGTACCAAATTCTTTCCATATTTATCAATAGGATCTAGGGATGAGACCTAATTCCTACCATTTTTATTTGGGTTGTATACCAAATTCTTTCTATTTTTGTCAATAGGATCTAGGGATGATACCTAATTCCTACCATTTTTATTTGGGATGTGTACCAAATTGTTTTTATTTTTTTCAATAGGATCTAGGGATGAGACCTAAATTCCTACCATTTTTATTCAGGATGTGTACCAAATTTTTTCTATTTTTTGTCAATAGGATCTAGGGATGAGACCTAATTCCTACCATTTTTATTGTTTCCATTTTTAGGTTTTTAGGGTTTCCTATCCCTTTTTATTGTGATTTTCATTTTTTTAGGGTTTCATACCCTAATTATTCTCTTTATTCTAGGGTTTATCTTGCCCTAATTATTCTTTTCATTTTTAGGGTTTCACTTTCCCTAATTGTTGTATTTTTTTCCATTTTTAGGATTTCCTACCCTAATTGCGGTGCTCTTTCCATTTTTAGCGTTTTCTACCCTAATTGCTATCTTCTTTCAATTTTTAGGGTTTTCTACCCTAATTGCTATTTCTTTTCATTTTTAGGGTTTTCTACCCTAATTGCTATTTTTTCAACTTATCAAAACAAATATGGCAAATGAAAACATTCCAACTATAGCAGTGGTAGTAATCCAAACATAGCAGTTGTAAGACCCCCATTTTGGCCTATTTCTTATCGACGGCATTTTTGTCATTTTAGGACATGTTGGAATGTCCCTACCATTTTAGGTTATTATGAAATGAAAAAAGAATGGAAAAATTGTTAAGTGAATCGGGCTTAGGCCTATAACTTTAGTTTTGTGGTAGTGGGTTTTAATTTTTGTTTTGTTTTAGGCATTTGTTTGTTATTGGGCCTTATGATAGAGTTTTTTTTAATTCTTATAGTTATTTGAGTCAATGGGTTTGGCTTGGGTTTAAATTAGGTGTTAATAGGCATTAGGCTAATGGGCTTGGGTTTGGGCTTAGGATATTAATTATGTAGTAGTCTTTTTCTATTTTTTATTTTTATCAGATGTATTGGGTTAAAAGGAAATAAAGTGGAAGGATCTTAGCCCTTGGATTAGGGTTAGAGAAAAACCCTAGACAATCAAAAGAAAGGGACTGTCGTGGAAAAAAAAAAAAGGGAGGCGGCAGCAAAGGGGAGAGAAGAAGCCGAGAAGAAGTAGGAGAAAAAAGGGGGAGAATGGATGGCGGCCAGAAACGGAGATGGGAGAATCGATGGAGGCTAGAAAATGGGGTGGGAAACAAGAGAGTTGCAGTGAAGAAAGAGAGAGTTCCACTGAAACTGTGAAGAGGAACTAGAGAAGGATGAAAGATGGGGAGAGAGGACCTGCTGCTACGGCTGGGAAGAAGGAAGAAGGTGGCGGTGCTGCTGTAAGGAGATGAGTGAAAGAGAGAAATCAGAGAGAATATAGAGGGAGAGGAATTGAGGAAGAAGAAGTGAAGGAGAAAGAAAGGCAGCAGCTACTATGCAGAGAATTAAAAGAAAAGAAGGAAGCAGCTGTGAGAAGAGGCGCAGAAGCACAGAGAAAATGATATGGATGCCGCAGGAGGAAGAAGAATGAGTTGCAGCTGGAACATGAAAATTTGATCGGCTGAATTCATTGGCTCTCCAACCGACTATTAATTTTGGTTCAGGTGACTTCTCCCCCATCCATGGTTTATTTTGGTTATTCATTTGTATGTTGTATCCCTTTGAATCTATGTTCCATCTTCCCCCCTTCATTTTCTCCATGGAGAATGATTTCGGTAGGTTAGGTGTTTGGTTTGGTCTGTTTTTCTTGTTTGTGTAATAGGTTTTGATTCAGTTAAGAATTAGATTTCCAGCTTCTTCTTATTATTTTTTATTTCTTAGGGAGGGTTCAACTGAAAGGTTTTGTTGCTCTTTAATGGGTAAGATTCAGTTTCAGTTGGATTGGGCTTGCTTGCTTTTATAGAAACTCGGTTAAGGGTATTGGGGATGAGATTGGATGGTGCTGTTGTGAATCGCTTGGTTAACATAACAGAGATGGCTATCGCCTCAGGAGATGATGATGGTTGCATTAAGTGCTGCTCATTCTTCATCAGGTCTACAATGACTATCTTCTTTCCTACCGATTCAAAGTTGTTCATCATTGTTGGCGTCAGTGATGTTGATATGAGTTTTTGTAATGGTGGTGGTGTCCGTGGTGCTTTTAGTGATTGGTTTCATGTGGGTCACTGTAAGGAAGTGTAGATGCTGAAGTTGTGATGCATGTCAAAGGCAAGGATCCATAGGGAAGAAAACGAAAAGGAACTCAGATTAGGTTTTATTCTTTCTCTGTCTTTTCATCGGTTGATGTTTGGTTTGTTACATGCTTTTTTTATTTTAATCTATCCATGATTGCTATCCTCTTCTATTTTTTATTTTTATTTTTAAAATCAGTTCATGTTATGTTGGTCATCAGTTTGCTGAGCTGTTCATCATTGTGCAATTCCATCTCTATGCTTATCTTTTTCCATTTTTTTTTTGTTTTTCTATATCCATAGCCTATATGGCATGAAAACCACTTCTTGATTGCTGCCCATGTGCCTTCCATCACTATTTATGTATGGGTAATGCTTGGTTTAGTCCCATGGTCGGATCAACTTCATTGTTCAATTTGATTCAATCTATTTTGTTGGTAATAGTTTATTAACATAATGTGTTGGTTCAACCCGTTGTGGGTTTGGCTTAAAGGTGATGGGTTGATTCAGCCCTATGGTGGGTTTGGTATAACCATGTTGGACTGATTCAGCCCTATTGTAGGACTCGTTTAATTATTTTGGGTTGATTCAACCCCATGATAGGAGTGGTTTAAGGGTAATGGCCAGTTCGTTAAATTACATTTTTGGATAGTCCAACCCAAGGTGGGAGTGATTTAATGGCATTGGGTCTCATGCCAGGTTCGGTTTCTTGCCTCTCTATTCTTAATCATTTTTTTAAATTTTTATTATTGGATCTGAATGTCTTAACCAGCTAGCCTCAGCTACTTTGTTGCATTCATCACCTTTCTTGCCACTGGTTTCAATGTTGCATTGCAAGATGATTTTTATTCCATGAACTGTTCTTCATATAATATATTGGTTATGGTTTGTGAACCAGTGTGTATCTATAGATTGTTTGTGGTGGTATGGTGATAATAGTGGGTTGACACAGGAATGCATAATTCTATTTTTGATTAGGAGATTTTTTTTAGCTTGGTATGTGATGTTACCTTTACTAATGTTGTATTGAAATTTTCCTAGATTTTTTTTTATGTCAATATCTGGTTTGTTTTTGTTTGTTGCATCGCTATAATTAATTTTAGTGAAGGCCAAATTTGAGTTTTGTGCTGCGATGTTATTTGGTTTTAAGTGTCTAGCCTTGGTTCTTTCTGTTTAGCTATTTCAATCAGGTTCCTGTGCTGGACTTAGTGTCATGCTGAAATGTTCATTTCTACATCCTATGCCTATTTTCATTGTCAAAATCTGATATATTTGCACCATGGAATCTATTTTGTTCTTAATCTGAATCTGATCCAATTGCATGCCTAGTCCTATCCAAGGTCATTTTGTCATTCATGTTTAGCTTGAGTAAGCTGGTTTTACACATACATCCTCACATGTTTAACTTGATTCAGATGTTTGGTTGAGTGTATGAGCCTTTCCTTCAAGAGATGTCTCCCCCACTTTATGTCTATAATAGTTTAATGGGTGAGTCCCCTCCCCCATCGTTGTGAATTTTAGGGTGACTCCAACGAGTCCAGTCTCGCTGGGATTCCCAAATCCCATGTTGACTAGTGTGGCCCCGCCTAGGTCGTGGGCCCGTCAACCAATAGGGTTGGTCCCTAGAATTGTTTTTGTTTTATTAAGAAAAATACAAGAAAAGAAAGAAAAAGAAATACAAAAATTGTGTTGTGTCTTCATGTGTCAGGCAATGGTTGGGATCATGTTTGATCTCCAACCTAGCCATTATGCAGATTCATTTTTGGCCTGAGGGCATTTCGTTTCCCATGTTTGGGAGTTGGTCTATGGACCAGTCACTTTCAGAATGTTACTTTACCCTTGTCGAGTGCGAGGAGCTGAGGTCCGAGTACCTCTTGAGTGATACCTCGCCGAGTGCGAGAAGCTGAGGTCCGAGTACCTCTTGAGTAATGCCTTGCCGAGTGCGGGGAGCTGAGGTCCGACCACCTCTTCAGTAACGCCATGTGGGGTCCAACAGCCCGTTAACTGATGGGAACTACGTTTGACCTGATTCTCTAAGGAGATACATAGGCAGCGGGAACTGGAGAGAACTCGGAGTAGTTCACCCTTCGCACACGGTCACACGTGCTTCATTTATCAAGGGAGCACCTCACACACAATCACACCCCCGCACGAACTACGTTTGGCCAGATTCCCGCCGCACAGGGATATGTAGGCGGCTTGATGTCACACCCCAATTCTGATACAACCAGAATGGTGTGAGTGAACCGTCATTGAACCAACGGTTCACACCAGGATCTCGAATAGGCCGTGTCCACTCATACAAACCATTGCACATAACCACAATCAGAATATAAATAATACAGCGGAAGTCTTTAAATAGAATGAACTGAGAATCTATTGATAAATTTTAATAAAATATCCAATTATTCAAATTCAAACATATAATATAATATCCTTACATCCATTTAGTCCAACTGAAAATAACTGAAATAAATGAATAAAACCAATCAAAGATACACGCAGAAATGGCACTCGCATGAAGCGTCATACTCGTCCTCTCCTGCCTGTACGTCCAACGCAGCAACACCACCATACGCCGGAGCGTTCATATAGTCGTCTACTGTGTAACATGCATCAACATCTAAAAACAATGTATATACAAAGGGTGAGCTCATAACTTAGCTCAGTAAGATAATCAGACAGTTTCACAATATTATGCATGAGTAACAATCATTTTATGCTGTGGTCTGGTTTAAGTTTGCAATGTGTTATAGAAAGGTTTGGTGGCCCCCGCACCTCTATACACGAGTGTGTGGCACAGCATGGATCACACCCCCATCTGCCCACATGCACCCATCATGGAATAGAGATAGAGCTAAGATATCCCCGTACCTCCCCTGATGCTCTACCCATACCAGTACCTAAGCCCCTACTGGCCAGGGCTCGCAAACTGGGCTCGCAACTAACCAATCCTATATGTCATCAATGTATGCTCTATCCCAGCACCGCCGTCTACGGCATAGAGATAGAGCTAAGGCATTCCCACACCTCCCCTGATGCCCTATCCGCAACTAACCCACTAGGATAGAAACATAACGCAGGTAGACCCTATCACAACATAACTCCCTACGGCATAGAGATAGAGCTAAAGCATCGTGGACAAGCCAGCGTCGACGTCGGAGACCACAGTGCCACATAACCATGGCTAGGCCAGCATCAACATCGAAGACCACCGTACCACGACCTTCCCCTGATGCCCCACCCGTACCAAGCATGTTAAGATAGAATACTACAAAAGTGCTAGTGTGAGGAGCGATCCCAGGCCCATGCCCCACTCCACACACTAACGAAAACAATCACATGCCTAACAATCACATCCTATCATGCATGAACAATAATAATAACTGAAAGTAAAGGATGGCATGTGAATATGCACAAACAACACATCATATATATTCAGGTTATTAACAACGATTTACTGTCCATTAATTATTAGGTTTAGGTCAGATTCCCTTACCTGACGCTCGTTTGACAGCTTGCTCCACGTCGCAAGATCCAAACGGAAAGTCACAAAGTCCTACAATATTATTAAGGTTTCATTAGAATAGTTTTCTTAGGGTTTCATGTTGGTCGGAAACCAACAAAGTCCAAAACCAGCCCTTCAAAGCTGACCGGTCGCAACATACCGGTTGCAGCTCTGTGAGCAAACTAGCAACCGGTATGGTCAATCGGTATGTCTCTGAAAGACCATACACTTGGTTTTTCGACTGCCGTCGATCAATTTCCTTGGATTTTCATGGTTTCTCCTATCCATTCTAAGTCTAATCTTTGAGTTAGAGTTATCCTCAACTCATTCAAGTCTTATTTCGATGAGTATCATCTCGGAACTCGAATCTAAGGTTTGACGGCAACTTAGGGTTTTAAGGTCCAGTTAGGGTTTTAGATCAATACCTACCTTGCATGGTATTGATCCACCCACACAACTATCCTAGAGTCATATGGTAAGAAGAGTAGTTAAAACACTTACCGTCGACTGGCGTAAAGTGAGCGTCGTCGAACGGCAATGGCGGCACCTCCTCCTTCTTCCTAGCTTCTTCTCCTTTCCAACCTCCTTCTTTTCTCTAGGGTTTGTGAGAGATAATGGAAAATATTTGAAGACGTTTAAGGATGTTTATATAGGCTAGAATTAGGGTTTAGTAACCCTATTAGGATTAGGAAAGTCTTAGGATTCGAAATCAGGAAAGTGGGACCCTTAAAAGTCAATTTTTGGATCTCCGCACTCAGCTACGCAGAGCTGACCGGTCGACCGGTACCATCGACCGGTCAACATAAAATCATGTTGATTTGATCGTCTTTGGTCCGATTTCGTACCTGTTTGTCATCCACTCGTCCCGTCTGGCCCGGTGATGATCGGAAGACCTGCTACGACACAAAACCATGTTTTAGACCGGGTTTACGGAGTGCGGGTCTTACAACTCCCCCACCCTTAAAAGAAATTTTGTCCCGAAATTTGCATGTAGGTCTCACAACTCCCCCACCCTTAAAAGAAATTTTGGCCTCGAAATTTGAACGCACCTTGATCGTCGAAAAGATTAGGATACTCCTTCCTCATTGCGCTCTCCTCTTCCCAAGTAATTTCTTCGACATTTTGGCTTCTCCAATGCACCTTCACATAATGGATATCCTTGGTTCGAAGTTGCTGTACCTTTCAGCTTGAGAGCATCACAGGCACCACGTCAAATGTTAAGTCTTCAGTCAAGTCTGGGGGGTCTGCTGTCAAGATGTGCGATGGATCTCTGACATACTTTTTCAATAATGATACATGAAACACATCATGGACACTTGACATAGATGGTGGTAGAGCCAATTGATATGCTACGTTACCACGTCTAGCCAATATCTCTTATGGTCCCACATACCTGGGGCATAGCTTCTCCTTCTTACCAAACCATTTCAGACCTCGCACCGGTGATATCTTCAAGAATACTTTGTCACCCACTGCAAACTCCAGATCTCGACGTAGATTATCCGCATAGTGCTCCTGTCGAACTTGAGCTGTCTTTACTCTTTCCTTGATCTGATCAATCACTCGACAAGTTTCTTCAACAAACTCCGGTCCTAGAATTCTTCTTTCTCCCACCTCATTCCATAGTAGAGGTATACGACACTTCTTCCCATAGAGTGCTTCATATGGAGCCATCTGAATTGTAGCCTGATAGCTGTTGTTATAAGCAAACTCGTTAAGTGATAGTTTCTCATCCCAAGCTCCCTTGAAGTCTAATGCACAGGCTCGGAGTATGTCTTCTAAAATTTGGATAGTTCGTTCTGACTGCCCGTCCATCTGAGGGTGAAAAGCTGTACTGAACTTCAACTTTGTTCCCATAGCTTTCTGTAATCCTTCCCAGAACTTTGATGTAAAACGGGGATCTCTGTCAGATACTATACTCTCTGGGACGCCATGAAGTTTGACTATATTATCAATATACAACTTGGCCAGTTTCTCCATGGTATATTGAGGTCTGACCGCAATAAATCGAGCTGTCTTGGTGAGTCGATCGACTATAACCCATACTGCATCCACTGACCTTGGTGTCAAAGGTAGGCCAGTGACGAAATCCATAGTAATGCAATCCCACTTCCATGCAGGTTCCGGTAATGGCTGTAATAAACCTGCAGGTCTCTGCCTCTCTGCTTTAACTTGCTGACAATTCAGACATTGGAACACGAAACGAGCTATATCTGCTTTCATACCCCTCCACCAATAAAGTCTTCTTAAATCATGGTACATTTTGGTACTTCCTGGATGTACCGAATATGGAGTATAATGAGCTTCAGTCATAACTCGATCTCTGATATTGCAGTCTTCACTCTCAGGTATACATAACCGTCCACGATACCTGAGTACCTTGTCTGAATCCAAGGTAAAGTCAGGATTGCTCGTACCCTTCTCTAGGTCTTCTTGTACTATCTTGAGATGTGGATCCTGTAGGATTGCTATCTTGACTTCATCAACTAGATCCGGTGAGATCTTCAAAGCGGCGAACATCATGGTGAACTTATGAATTAAGCCTTGCTCAACTAGATCTTTTGCAGTCTCTATAATATGTTCTTCATCAATTTCCATTGAACTTGAGGCTGCAGCACACAATGCAGCATTTGTACTTGGCCCGGCCTCAGGTTTCAATGCTCACTTTCTGCTTAAGGCATCAGCCACAACATTTGCTTTGCCCGGATGGTACTGGATGTCACAATCATAATCTTTCAACAATTCCAGCCATCTCCTCTGTCTCATATTGAGATCCTTCTGAGTGAAAAGATAAGTTAAGCTCTTGTGATCTGACTTAATCTGAAACTTCTCACCGTACAAGTAGTGCCTCCAAGTCTTGATTGCATGTATAACCGCTGCTAACTCCAAATCATGCGTAGGATAGTTCTTTTCATGCTCTTTTAACTGTCTTGATGCGTAAGCAATCACCTATTCTCCTTGCATCAATACACACCCAATACCTAACCCTGAAGCATCCGTATATAAGGTAAACGGTACGCTTGGTTCTGGGATGGTCAAGATAGGTGCAGAGACTAGTCTTGACTTCAGAGTCTGAAAACACTTATCGCATTCATCTGTCCATATGAATTTCTCCCCCTTCTTGGTCAATCTGGTGAGTGGAACAGCGATCCTGGAGTAGTCTTCCACGAACCTTCTATAATAACCAGCCAACCCAAGGAAACTACGAATCTCTGCAACAGATTTTGGTGCTTCCCATCCTACTATAGCAGCTATCTTACTTGGATCAACCTTGATACCTTCTTCAGATACTACATGGCCCAAGAAAGCCACTTCCTTCAGCCAAAACTCGCACTTCTTGAACTTGGCATAAAGCTTCTCTTGTCTCAGCCGTTGTAGGGCCGCCCTCAAATGTATTGTATGAGTCTCCATGTCCTTTGAGTAGACCAATATGTCATCGATGAATACGATGATCGAAGTGTCCAACATATCATGAAACACTCGGTTCATCAGTTCCATGAATGACGCTGGGGCGTTGGTCAAACCGAACGACATAACTAGAAACTCATAATGCCCATATCTTGTCCTGAAAGCAGTCTTTGGAATATACACTATTGTGGTAGCCGAAACGGCAGACTCACCTGCTACATTACAATAGGCTCAGACAGTTCAGACCTTGACGGGGGCGTCGGCGGAGGCAAGATAGAAGGTATGACTGGAAAAAACAACCTTGAGATGGGCCAATTGATAGATACGTCCAGAGCGGGTCACATCTTTGATGGATTTCACAGCCGGTTCTGCCACCAACTGGGCCGCAGTGAAGGACTTTGGCGAAGGCAGCGTTAGGATGGGCATGGGACCGTGGAGACAAGTAAGCACCAAACTAATCAAAGATGGCGAGAAAAAAGATATCTCCGGCCTTGATCTTCAGTTGGTGATACCCCGATCGGAGATCAATCTTCGAGAATCCCTTTGCACCCTATAACTGATCGAACAAATCATCGATCCTAGACAAAGGATACCGGTTCTTGATAGTCAATTTGTTTAGTTCACGGTAGTCAATGCATAGCCTTACACTTCCATCCTTCTTCTTGACAAATAATACCGGTGCTCCCCAAGGTGATATGCTAGGTCGTATGAAGCCCTTATCCAACAATTCTTGTAACTGGGTCTTCAACTCCTTTAACTCGGTAGGGGCCATTCTGTATGGTGCTTTAGACACCGACGCCGAACCTGACATAAGGTCTATCACAAATTATGTAGCCCTAACTGGTGGTAAACCTGGGAGATCCTCTGGAAATACATCTGGGAACTCTCGCACCACGTCTAGATCTTCCAACTTTGTCACCTCAGTAGTGATGTCGACTACAGATACTAGATACCCCACTCCCCCTTTTTCTAAGCATCTCTTAGCTTTTAAGGCGGAGAGAATCAGCTTCCGCTTCCTAGGTAACTTGGTCCCAGTGAAGCTATACTCCTTTCCCTTTTTGTTTGTAAGCACAAGCTTCCTTTCACCACATAATAGAATAGTTGAATGGTGGCCTAGCCAATTCATTCCCAAGATGATATCAAAGTCTGCCATCTCGAGTAGTACCAGACTTGCTTCTAAGTCTCGGCCCTCAATACATACAGTACATGGTCCATAATATTCAGTCAAAGCCACTTCGACTCCTATTGGAGAGCGAACTATCAAGCTTGGGTTCAAGTGCTTAATTGGTAACTCCATTCGCTTCCCAAAGGAAATAGAAACAAAGGAGTGCGTGGCCCCAAAGTCAAATAGTACTCTGGCAGGTATACCAGCTACATTTACAATTCCTGAAATTTTGATTATCCCTTAGTTCTACATGCGCATACACACAATGAAAATAGTAAGCCAAATAGTAAGGAATAGAGTCGTACCAGTGACCACATCAGGTGATGCGGCTGCCTCTTCGGTAGTGACCGCATATACTTTTCCTTGCTGGGGAGGTTGTTTGCTAGGTAGAGTGCAGGTCTTTGCAATATGACCCACTTGTTGACAGTTGAAACATTTAATGTTCGGGTTGTGTCCAGCGAACTGTGGCACAGGTGGTGCCGGATTGTTCCTTGCAGGCACTGTAGCGGTCTGAGCCCTGTATGGGCGGAAAGGCCTATTGTTACCGCCACCCGAACTCTCAGTAGCGGGTCTCTTCACTCCCCTATTCTGTGCAAAGAAGCTGTCCCTCTGACTGGATTCTATCACTCTCGCAACCTGTACAGCCTCATTATAAATTTTCTTATCCAAACCCAATATATGCTCTCTAATGCCTCCACGCAGTCCCATGGTGAACCTGCATGTCTTGGTCTCTTCTTCTTGCATACTTGCCGGTGCGAAGAAAAATAACTCCTCGTACCTCTGCTGGTAAGCATCCACAGTCGACTGAGACTGTTGTAGATTGAGGAACTCCCTCTCCATCTGATCCCTGAAACTCTTCGGGAAGTATTTATCGAAGAAGGCAACTTTGAATGCTTCCCAATCCACCTGTGTATGCTTCGTCTCCAGATATGCCCGTATAGAATTCCACCAAGCATTCGCATCTTCCTTTAGCATATGAGTGAAAAACAGGACCTTTTCATCCTCTGTACAAGTCATCAGTCGAAAATTCTTCTCCATTTCTGCAATCCACTGTGCTGGCCACAATGGTTTTCCTGTCTTACCTGTGAATGAAGAAAGCTTCAGCTTTAGGAATCTGTCCACCGCCCGACTCAGATCGTGCTGTCCCTGTGTATTCATTTCGTACCATAGTGGTGGATACGGATATGCTCCCTGATAAGCAGAAGATGACGGAAACTGGTGCGGTGGTGGTACATTCTGGGGTTGGCCCATCGGCCCTGGACTACCATGTGTCGGTTGTGTTGTATTATTCCCTCCAGACTCGGGCGTACCTCCAGTGGGAACAGTACCTGGTGGCTTGAACATCTTCAATATCTCGCTCAGGAATTCTTTCTGTTGAGCTTGCATTTGATAGACCAGGTATGTAACAATGGTCTCAGAATTCCTATGAGGTGGGCCAGGCAAAATTGTCGGTACCCTTGGGACTTGTTCTTCCTCAACTTTCGGGCTTGGCTCTCTCACATAGCCTAGTTCAACTGCTCTTCTTCCTCGAGGCGCATCCTAGCCTGGTGACGCTTTCGACCCCTACGACCGTTTTCGCCCACCATCTCAGACTATTCTGTTTGGATCTGAGAAGAAGACATAACACATGAGAATGAAGCAATAGTGGTGTTAGTCTTGAACAATATAAGGCGAAACAGTCGGAAAATATAAGTTTCAATTTTTACAAATTTTTATAAAAAAAAACTTTTTTTTTTTGCTTTTCTGGTGCTGACCGGTCGATACATACCGGTCGCACCACTGTAGAAAAGTTGTGACCGGTATAGTCGACCGGTCAGAATGAAAATTCTGACCGTGACATAGCGGTCACAGGCCTGTAGGGGTACCGGTCGACCGGTATGTCGACCGGTATGCCCAGAAAGGGCTTTAAAATCGCGAAAAGTGAGAAATTTCTCACTTTTCTTTCTTTCCTCTCCTCCGGTGGCGATTCTCCTCTGGATTCTGAGTTGCTACAGTCCGGCCGGTGACCTTAAAAGCCGATTTCTTCCGTTCAAGACTTAGAACATCGTCTCCAGGTAGGTCTCTTCCCTCTCTAACAAGTTTTTATAAATTTTTCATATCGTCTTTATTTAGAATTCTAAGTTTTTCTTTGATTGAGAGATTCCAACCGTAGGAACTCTTTTCCTTCAGCTTAGAAAGGGTTTAGGAACCCCTAAGAGCAAAATCCCTCAACCTATTTGAGGTTCCACCGAACGGTTTTTGGAAAAATCGAATTTTTACAATTTTTTACCTAGGTTTTCAAAATTTTTGAAATTTCTTGATTTTTCTTAAATTTCTGAAATTTCTTATTGTAATTGTCTGTGATTGATTTGTTGAAGAGTGTGGGGGTTACGTAAGTCCTCCTCCCCAAGTTTTTGGGTGAGTTCGAGGCTTTTTCCCAATTTACTGTCGTTATGCTGCCAAAATTTTGACAAAATCTAACCTTTTTCTTCTTATTTTCTTTTGTTTTGCAGTTTAATGGCTCCACGACGTGCTCTTGGCAAATGTCCTCATGGCTTGAGCGTGCGCGCTTCTCAGCCACCCGCTCCACAACTCGACGAGCATTGGTTCCGTTCCTTGGAGGCACAAGCTCGTTTCCCCTGGTTTGATAGCAAAAACATCGAATCTGGGCGTCGAGTTAACTTGGATCAGTTGGACAGGTTCGATGTGCGAGAAGCTTTTGACGCGCTTGGGTGGGTGCCTGTAATCTCCTACACAGATACCACTCGACCCAACCTGGTTAAGCATTTTTATGCTAACCTGGAGCTTCATGGGGATGTCAACGATCCCAATCAGGGTAGGGACTTGCGCATCTCCAGTTACGTCAAGGGTGTCCCTATCTCCTTCAACACCCACCAATTGGCTGACCTACTGGGGGTACCCAATCATGGAGACTTAGTATACTGCCCTCCAAAAGTGAAGGGCTATCTGAGCGAGGACCTACGCCAAGAGATAGTAGAGCAGATCCTAAATCCTGGGGCTCCTATGAAGGGGGCTAGTCTGAAGCCCCTAGCTCGAGTCTATAGCCGCATCATCCAGCACGACATTGTGCCCCAGAGCGGCCACTACAGTGAGTTATCTCAGCTCACTCAGTACATCACCTACTGCGTCTGCACCGGGGAGCGGGTCTCTCTCCCTTACCTCATCATCCGGACTATGCATCAGGCGACCCTGGCCTATCAGGCCAGTAACCTTCCATACGGTCGTCTCATCACCTTCCTTCTACGTCGCCTGGGTGTGAGCATGAGAGGCGAGGTGACTGTTGTGGATACCATGACATCCGACATTGACTGGGATGCTATTCAGAGGATGCAGATGGTCAATCTGCCCGTTAGCGACGACGAGTTGGAGGCTCGCCCTCGCCCACTCGGGGGGGTAGCAGCAGCAGCAGCAGCCAATGCGACCTATGCAGCAGAGGCCGAGCGTGATGATGACGAGGATAGGGCAGAGGGTGTACCAGCGCCAGCTCCATAGCCTACACCTACAGCACCACCATCTACATCTATAGCTAGACCATCTCATCCCCCTCCAGACCCGGTGTTGAGCATGTTTACTGAGATCAGGGACACCCAGAGGGTCATCCTCAAGTCTCAGCGAGAGATGGGTCAAGAGTTGGGACGTCTGGCTCGTAGTCTACAGGTGACACAGGACCAGGTACACTGGCTTAGGGTCACTTACGAGCAAGATTATGACATAGCGGACCCTATTCCTCCTAGGCCCCCTACCCCATGATTGTCCATTTTATTTTTCTCTCCTATGACTGTTTATATATCAGGGTAATTGTCCGGTTTGTGGACTGTACCCTGTAGCACTATTTTATCTGATACTCATTTTCTATTTAATGAAACTTTTCATGGTCTTTCCTAACTAGTGCATGTGTAATATTAAATTTCATATTTAATATAGTATATTATGCTCTTTCTTAGTCCGTCTCAGGTATCAAACAATGCTTAGGGTGTGTTTGTATTAAAATTTTTAAATTTTCCTAACTCAGTTCATCGACTTAGTTAAGTGCAATATGGTCTATTGGACAGAGCCCGAGGGCTCTGAAACCAAGTTGTCACACCCCAATTCTGATACAACCAGAATGGTGTAAGGGAACCGTCATTGAACCAACGGTTCACATCAGGATCTCGAATAGGCCGTGTCCACTCATACAAACCATTGCACATAACCACAATCAGAATATAAATAATACAGCGGAAGTCTTTAAATAGAATGAACTGAGAATCTATTGATAAATTTTAATAAAATATATAATTATTCAAATTCAAACATATAATATAATATCCTTACATCCATTTAGTCCAACTGAAAATAACTGAAATAAATGAATAAAACCAATCAAAGGTACACGCAGAAAGGGCACTCGCATGAAGCGTCATGCTCGTCCTCTCCTGCCTAAACGTCCAACGCAGCAACACCACCATACGCCGGAGCGTTCATATAGTCGTCCACTGTGTAACCTGTATCAACATCTAAAAACAATGTATATACAAAGGGTGAGCTCACAACTTAGCTCAGTAAGATAATCAGACAGTTTCACAATATTATGCATGAGTAACAATCATTTTATGTTGTGGTCTGGTTTAAGTTTGCAATGTGCTATAGAAAGGTTTGGTGGCCCCCGCACCTCTATACACGAGTGTGTGGCACAGCATGGATCACACCCCCATCTGCCCACATGCACCCATCATGGAATAGAGATAGAGCTAAGATATCCCCGTACTTCCCCTGATGTTCTACCCATACCAATACCTAAGCCCCTACTGGCCAGGGCTCGCAAACTGGGCTTGCAACTTACCAATCCTATATGTCATCAATGTATGCTCTATCCCAGCACAGCCATCTACGGCATAGAGATAGAGCTAAGGCATTCCCACACCTCCCCTGATACCCTATCCGCAACTAACCCACTAGGATAGAAACATAACGCAGGTAGACCCTATCACAACATAACTCCCTATGGCATAGAGATAGAGCTAAAGCATCGTGGACAAGCCAGCATCGACCTCGGAGACCACAGTGCCACATAACCATGGCCCGGCCAGCATCAACATCGGAGACCACTGTACCACGACCTTCCCCTGATACCCCACCCGTACCAAGCATGTTAAGATAGAATACTACAAAAGTGCTAGTGTGAGGAGCGATCCCAGGCCCATGCCCCACTCCACATACTAACGAAAACAATCACATGCCTAACAATCACATCCTATCATGCATGAACAATAATAATAACTGAAAGTAAATGATGGCATGTGAATATACACAAACAACACATCATATATATTCAGATTATTAACAACGATTTACTGTCCATTAATTATTAGGTTTAGGTCAAATTCCCTTACCTTATGCTCGTTTGACAGCTTGTTCCACGTCGCAAGATCCAAACGGAAAGTCACAAAGTCTTACAATTTTATTAGGGTTTCATTAGAATAGTTTTCTTAGGGTTTCATGTTGGTCGGAAACCAACAAAGTTCAAAATCAGCCCTTCAGAGCTGACCGGTCGCAACATACCGGTTGCAGCTCTGTGAGCAAACTAGCAACCGGTATGGTCGACCGGTATGTCTCCGGAAGACCATACACTTGGTTTTTCGACTGTCGTCGATCGATTTCCTTGGATTTTCAGGGTTTCTCCTATCCATTCTAAGTCTAATCTTTGAGTTAGAGTTATCCCCAACTCATTCAAGTCTTATTTCGATGAATATCATCTCGGAACTCGAATCTAAGGTTTGACGGCAACTTAGGGTTTTAAGGTCCAGTTAGGGTTTTAGATCAATACCTACCTTGCATGGTATTGATCCACCCACACAACTATCCTAGAGTCATAGGGTAAGAAGAGTGGTTAAAACACTTACCGTCGACTGGCGTAAAGTGAGCGTCGTCGAACGGCAATGGCGGCACCTCCTTCTTCTTCCTAGCTTCTTCTCCTTTCCAACTTCCTTCTCTTCTCTAGGGTTTGTGAGAGATAATGGAAAGGAATTGAAGAGGTTTAAGGGTGTTTATATAGGCTAGAATTAGGGTTTAGTAACCTTATTAGGATTAGGAAAGTCTTAGGATTCGAAATCAGGAAAGTAGGACCCTCAGAAGTCAATTTTTGGATCTCCGCACTCAGCTGCGCAGAGCTGACCGGTCAACATAAAATCATGTTGATTTGATCGTCTTTGGTCCGATTTCGTACCTGTTTGTCATCCGCTCGTCCCGTCTGGCCCGGTGATGATCGAAAGACCTGCTACAACACAAAACCATGTTTTAGACCGGGTTTACAGAGTGCGGGTCTTACAACTCCCCCACCCATAAAAGAAATTTCATCTCGAAATTTGCATGTAGGCCTCACACTTGATCTCGAGCTCGGTCATCCATTATCTGTTGTATTTTCTATGTTATTCATTCTTTTAATTCATTATTTGTTTATTCATGATTATATTATTTCATTTTTTTTATCCATTCATTTGTTCATTGATCCATTTATTGTCTGTTGACTTGTATTTTATTTTTTAAGTTTATGTGGTGGCACCCTAAGTTAGAACAACTTAGAAACTTGGTCTAGGGTTCCCCATTTTCCTAATTAGGCTAAATTGAACGACCTGAACATACATAAGTTTCAAGAATGTAGGAAAGGATAGGACAGAAGGAGACAGGTCCATTGACCGGGCGAGTTGGGTGCCTAACACCTTCCCAACTCGTAACTTGACACTTACCCTTCTCTGTTAAGACTAGAAGCCAATCCATTGAGCATGAGTCATAGTGTATCTCCAAGTGAGAAACCATTTATAGGTCCTAGACCTTATCTAGGTGGCGACTCCATATTTTCACCGTCTATTAGCATGGATGGATAAAAATAACCAAGGTGAGAGCCTATTTTGATTTCGTAGAGGATCATATATTGAAAATCCATTGTCCTGACAGCAGTATGCATCCAAAAATGGCAGTGAGCATCTAAACATGACAATGAGCATCTAAACATGGCAGTGAGCATCTAAACATGACAGTGAGCATCTAAACATGGCAGTGAGCATCTAAATATGGCAATGAGCATCCAAACACTCATGATGAAAAATTCAACGGTATAAATCACTCTTGATGGTAATCTAACCGTTCAAATTCATTTAAAACATTCTCAAATATAATCCAATGGTTCAAATCACTCAAGATGGTAATCCAACCGTTCAGATTCATTTAAATCAGTTTTCATGTCATCCAATGGTTCAGATCGCATATTAACATGCATCATATGATTAAATCTTCAAAATCAATGGTTTAGATCGACTTAAATCACATTAGCATGCAAATAATATGATCAAATGAAGTAGATCGGGTATGAGGCAGAATTGATCAGGTTTGTGCATATCAAGTGGGAACCATCTAATAATTAATGTGAATGGAAAGTGTGTGGCTTGCGGTGATGGCTGGATTTGGCCGTGAATGGAATGAGATCTACAGGTGTAGAGTGGTGGTGATCTGGTAAGGTGGTTTTGAGATGTGGTAGTGTTTCTTGATGAGCAGGTGGTTTTGGTAATGTGGATTCGTTTGTGAGATGGGGATCAGTATTCAGTGGTAGGTGTTGAGGTGTGCAAGGCTGGCTGTACAAGTGATAATGGTGGTGTGGCTCACGGTGGCTACAAGATTTGATTGGGATGGCCAGATGGGTGCGGAGTGAGGTGTTGGAGATGGAAGTGAGTGAGTTGGCCAGTGGTAGTGATGGAATATGGATGGATTGTAAAGAGTATCAGTTCAGGTATAAACAAAAACAAAGAATGAATAAGCAAGGAGGGGAAAAGCGGCTTACCTGATCGGGTGGGAGTGATTGCAGATTCGATGTAGCAGGTAAGTTCCTCGATCCCTTGTTCTTCATCTTCTGCTCTCTTTTCTCTAGTTTTTCTCTCTCAAGCTCCCTCTCTTCCTCTCGGTTTCTCCCCTCTTCTTTTATTTTTTTTTTTTCTTCTTCTCCTCCTCCTCCTTTTTTATTATTTTTTCTTTCTTCTTCTCTTCCTCCCTCTCTCTCTCTTTTCTCGTCTCGTCTCGGTTCCTCTTTTCCTTTTTCTATTCTTTTTCTCCACCGCCCTCTCTCTCTCTCTTTCCTCTTCTCGTCTCGGGTTCCCCTCCCCCTTTTCCTCTTTTTTTCTTTTTTTTTATCCTTTTTTATCCTCCTTTTCTCGATCTTCCTCCTTTTCTGATTTTTTTTCCTTTTTTTATATAAAAAATATATATATAAATATATAATATATTAATATATATGATATAATATACTTATAGGACATATGCATATATTATATGATATATTATAATATATTATAGATTATATAATAATATATAAATGAAATACATGCATATGCACTGACATGAATTGGTCCAGATTGACAAGGATTGATTGGATTGGGCCAAGACTGGCTTGGGTTGAGCTGAGTTGACTGAAATTAACTGGGTTTCTCTCTCTATCATTTCATGGGCCATTTCCGCTGCCATTCTGCATGGAATTTTTCGATAACTTTTATTCCCAATTTTCTGCGTTCACTTTGTAGAACGTTAAAAATGAGGAATATTGGAACTTGAATCACCTCATTTGAAAATAAAATGGTCAACTTATGAATTTCTGAAGTTTAAGCAGACCAATTATCGATAATTTAGCTAACCATTCTGCATGGGATCCTTCGGAGACTTCTACCGAAAATCCTTTACGTCCACTTTGTAAAGTACTAAAAATGGAACATAATGAAACTGAAATTACCTGATTTGGATATGGGATGATCAAAATATGAATTTTCGAAGATTAAATGATCATTTCCATATGTAATTTTGCATGGGATCCTCCGGAGACTTCTACCTGAGATTTTCCACGTCCACTTTGTAGGACATCACAAATAAAGAATAATGGCTTTGGAATCATCTAAATCCGACATAGAACGGAAAAGATATGATGCTTTGAAGTTCTAACGATAACTTTGCATGCAAGCTTGCATGGGGCCCACTGATGACTTCTACCGGAAATCCTTTACGTCCACTTTGAAGAGGACTAAAAATAAGGAATAATGGTACTTAAATCATATGATTCAGATATCGGATGATCAAGATATGATGATTTGAAATTCAAACAATCCAACTTACGATAATTTGCATGAAAACCCCTGGGATTATTTATGATAATTTCTGAAACCTCCGTTGTACGTATCATTCAAATAAAATGAACATATCTTCTTCATTTGATATCAGAATTGAGCAATTCTGGTCTCATTTTGAAGATAATTTTATGACCTAGGCATCCATGCAAAATTATAACCCGTGACCTTGTTATGGGACCCATTGAAAACTTTCTCAAATTCATAGACCCATTGAAAACTTCTTAAAATTCACAATCAAAAATCCAAACTTTCAATCACCTTTCTTCCTTTTGTTGTCCACACACCAGTAGGACTTTGTTTAGCTGGGATGGCAAAAATGGGGTGCTTACAACCGTGTCTACCACTAACATGTTTACATTCCCACGTGATCTATGTACCTACACTCCCATGCATTACACAAACCACCATACATGGTTGCAATCCGACATGACTAGTACACCCGCACTCCTATGTGTCACACAAGTATCATACATGATTGCATATAATTTATAAATAAAACTATACTCTAACGGTGAACCTCGGGTCACCACTCCCATGGATCACCGTGCTCTCGCTAAAGCCTAGCATCAATAACGTGGCTCGTATATTGTACTCTCATACTCCACACGTCCACAATACCCAAACAATCATACAACATTTATAGTTATTGTATATGCAAATCCATGCTCATACATAGCAATCATGAAAAACATATAATTAAATAACAACCTAAGCATATTGCTAGGAATGTAGATATGTTATTAAGATGTCCTATGTTTAAGGACTAGTCCCCTCACCTGATTACACAAGAAGTGCAGCAGTACTCCGAAGCTTTAGTAGAAAGCTTTCACTTTACCCTTGTTCAATACCTAATTAAGCATGTAAGTTTTATTAGGTTTATTTCACAGCTTTTAAACTGGCATGGACAAGTCTTAGAGTCCATGCATGGGTCCCACAGAAGGTCGGGAACCAACAAGAAGGTCATCATATTCATTACTAGGCTAAACAGTCAAGACAAACTAAACCAACAGATGGAACCGGTAGAGGGTTCCACCGGTACGTTCTATCGGTAAACACTTATAGTATTTTACAGTGCGTGGCACCGGAAGAAGGAGCAGATGCTCGACCATCCAGATGATCATCCATTTAATATGATGTTATAAACCCTAAACTTCCAGTAGTTTTTTTGGAAGCAATGCTAGGTGTTCATTCATCCGGCATTGGCTCTGCTTAACATTAAGTCTGAGTGGAGGATCCAAACCAAACGGATCCACCAGGAATCGATCGAACGGTTAGGGCTTATGCGGAGATATTCCGGTTTGAGACTTCGGTTAGTTCATTATCATTTAGCCAAGGCCTTTGCCTTGGCGGTACTACGGTCTAGGCTAACCGAAAGACATGACCGTCCTATCGGTACGTGGCTCCGGTACAGAACCAGAAGCTTGGTCATGAACAGAGCTGGATTCTCAAGTTTGGGAACTTGCTCCCCACTTTACTATTGCCATTTTGGTTGGTGGGGAGCTCATTCTCACCATTAATATTCACAATGGGAGCCATTTATGGCTTCAGTAGCTCCCTTAGTGAAGTTGGTGGACAAAAACCTAGCTTTCTAGATTATTTATGGGGTCTCCATTAATGGAGCTTCAACCACCAAATCCCTTGCATCCATTTACCCAAGGGAGAAGGGAGGAAGGAAAGTTTACCTCCAATAACTCCCATAAAGAGGGTGGGTGAACCGAACCTAGGTTTTCTAGGTCATTAATGGTGGTCACCATTAATGGTACTCAACCACCATGGTTGTTAACCATCAATACAAGGAAGAAGGAGGAAGTTCATGGTTCTCACCCCAAATGAGATGGCTAGGGTTTGAGTTCCTTGAGCTCAAGCTTTACTTCTTCTCTTCTCTTCTCCTCTATCCTCTCCCAAAGCCTCGCGGTATAAGAAGAGAGAAAATGAGGGCTTTGGTCCCCTTTTATAAGAAATCAGGGAGAGAGAGTGTGACTAGCTCAAGTTCAATAGGTTGAACTCAATCGGATGAACGTTATACCTGTATGTTCTGTCGATTGGGCTAAAACATATTTTATTAGGTAACTCTTTGGCGCGAATGCTATGGGATGCGTATCCCCTTCACCCAAGGTCTACAATAGCACCTTACAATACCCACTATACATAGTGAAGACTTACCTAAGGTCTACATACCACCATAGGGTCCGCATCAGGTGCTCCATCAGTCGTCGGGCTGCCAGGTTAGTAATGGGATTCCAGGTGTGGGTCTCACAGTATCCTTCTTTGGGGAAGGTTTTCCACCATGGTTTCCTCCATCCTAAGTGGTGGGAAAAAATATCTACCATTATTGCACACAATGGGAGTCATTTAGACTCCATTATCATTTCCATCCATGGAGAGGTTAAAACCTAAGCTTTTAGGTCAAGCTTCATTTTCCATTAATGGAGGCCATCAATAGAGAGCTTCCACTTTGGTCTAAAGCCTACATTCCTACAAGAATGGAAGAGGAAAGAAAGATGAAGACCTACCTCAAGGAAGATCAATTCTTGAGCTTGAGTTCCAAGCTTGAGCTCCAAGCTTCATGTTCCAAGGTCCCCTCCCAAATACTCTCACTCTCCCATGGTTCAACAAGAGAGGTAAAAGGAGAGTGAGCCCTCCTTTTATAGGACTCGTGGAGAGAGAGAGTGTGTGTCCTACTCTTGCTCAACCGGTAGAAGTCAAGCAGAAGAATGTTCATCCGATTGTGCCTCCGGTTGGACTTAAAGCATATCTGAACCTAGTTTCATGGGCCCAATTTGATGATGATGCTTCGTAGGCCTCTAGTACTTACTCCCATATGATCTAGTACTCCTAGGTAACCTAAGGGGCTGATACACATCATATATAGGGTCCCGAGACAGAGTGCCAAGGGTTGGCACAGTAAGACCCGATACGGAGAGATCCGAATTGTAAGAATTTCAGAGTGGGTCTTACACACTTGTCTCACAAGGATGCTGCTACATCCTCCCAACCTATGGAAAACTTCTGTATGGTAATGTAGGGCCCATTCAAAGAAAGGGAGTAGTACTCACTCCCATAGAATCTAGTGAAAAGATAAGGGAAAGAGGAAAGAAAGAAAAGAGGAGAGGGAGAGAATTTCATGAGAAGGAAATAGAGGAAGAAAGAAGAGAGAAGAGAAAGAGAGAAAGGAAGGAAAGAGAAGGGAAAGGAGAAGAGGAAAAGGATAAGGAAGAACCCTAGAACCATTCCATCATCCTTACGAATTTGGTGAAAGAAAGATAGCCTAAGTGTACCATCCATTGGAAGAGCTTGGGTTGATCTTGGAAGGAGCCCCTCTGAACTTAGGTTCTCATGTATCCATACTCATATATGTTCTATCCTGTGACCCTAATGCTCAAAGAAGGGTGGTTGAGCTATTAGAGGCTCATCTCTAAACCCTGGATTGAAAGGGTTAATTTTTTGGTTCATATTTTATGCTTGCTAGTTGGACTGTTGGGAGGAGAAACTCTTAGCCACTTCTCCTGCTGCCCATCGACAGAATGATCATAATATCATTCTGTGATCAGACATTGGACAACTGGCTGGATAAGTCCCATAGCCATAATTCCTTTCACGATTTGACAGAATGGTCACAACGTCATTCTGTCATTAAATTGTTAGTGCTCTTCAGCTGTATCCAAATCGTCTCCTGTCGACCTGCCGCCTGCCAAGGGCCGGATTTCAGCCAGCCCACGTCCCCATGTATTGGTTGGTGGGCAGACTGATCCCCAAGCCCTTGGATCAGCCGCAGGAGACGATTTGGATCCTCTTCAGCTGCCCTTAATGCTGCAAACAAAGAGGACAGTCTGTTGATTTTTAGATTTGTTCCTAACCTTGAGAATGGTTCTCCTTGACCCTAAGAAGGTAGGCATCTGTATAGGACTTCATAGGGCACCCATGTAGAGTACCTCATGTTTCTTTTATCTTATCTTATTTGGATATTTCTCTAGTGTGATTTGATTCGTTATTGGGAAAAACATCATGGGTTGTTCAAGGGAAGAACTTTGTTATCTTTAAAGTCTTTATCTTTCATCCCACCATCAAGTGGATGGATTGGACCTAACTTATTTTTGGAATGTTTATTTAAACTGTTGCAAGCAGATCTTTGCTACGTTTGTTGTGTAATAGCATGTCATCCAATAACTGTTTATCTATTCATGCATTTGCATATATACATTTTGTGATGTTGAAGTGTAAGATGCATGATGTTGAATCATTAATCCATTATTGCTAATAATCTTGTGGAGGTACGTTGTCTAGGAGTGAACCCAGTTATGTGACTGAAGTTGGGTTATAGCCCACCTTTCACTATTTCTAGATAATATATAGAAGCATGCAATTAGGACATCATACCCTTATGACATATACCCCTTGCCATTAGGGGGATAGGTAATGGCATAGGAACGTTTATAAAAGGTGGTCAACTGTGTGCGGTGTGCTACTTTTCACGTCAGTATCTTCCTGACGAGGGATGAGCAAATCGCACATGGGACATCTTTCCCCATGGTAGTCACATAACGCAGTGAAGGGATGAGTCAAGGCCTTGAACCGAGATATCAGGATGGGGCCTATTTCGGAAGGGGTCAAACCACCCCACCGACCCTTGGGGTGGTTGTGGCCATGTACAGGGTGAATAAGGATTCTGTCATGACCAGTATAGTGCCAAAAGGTTCCCATATGTGTTCACTACCAAACTTAATTAAAATTATGGACCATATCATCTTTTGTATGCATGCATGCCTTGATCCACTCACTGAGCTCGGTGGAGCTTACCCTTACACGCACATTTCTTTTTAGATTATAATATAGGTTATACTGTGGCCGACTTAATGGAATTTCTTGTGATCCTAGACAAATTCAGGAGTACCTTGGAAGCCCCTGCCGAAGTTTACCATGGCCCGGATTGCTAGTGTGATCACTGTGCCTTTGGAGGCCAGCCATGATCTCTCTTTACTTAAATATTCTGTTGGGCATGTTGTTCTTACTCTTTTAACGTATTTGATTAAGTTAGATGTTTTGAATTATTTATTGGGAAAACTTTACATCCCTTCCCTAAGGTTTGCTTTAACTTCAACCATCCCCCATTATTGGCAATAATGTCAACGGCACCCAACACTCTTAAATAGCCTAATGGAAAAATTAAAATGATATTTTTACCTTTGTTGTAAAAGAATAAAATCGACAGTTTTAAACCTCACTACTTATGTTTCACTTTTTTAGGACAAACTTCCTTCAATGGCCATCTTCTCCGGTGGCGATCCTCTAGGACACCAACTTCCAAGACCGGCCCATGAGAGATGAACTCTGACATCCCACCCCGTGAGGCGCTACAGAAGACAGAGGGGAGATTCTATCAATGGTGGACTTGTAGACAAAGGGAGCGGATGGTAGGGATGCGAGGAAGACAGATGCAGAGGGTGGGTCTCTTCGTCCGCAAATTTGGGTTGCTCTGCTGCAGAAGGAGAGTGCTGAAAATTGGAAGAAGAGAAGCCGAAGGACCGAGATTGAGTTGGGATTGAGTTGCTGGAGTAGATGTTTGGCTCTCTCTGTAGCTGGTATATGGGATTCAACCATTTTCAAATAAAAAATGTTCATACCATATGCAGATACAGGTTGAGGCGATTTTGCTGTAACCAGTAATGCGTTTCATGTTCTACAATTCTTCCAAAACACTCTTGAAATTTAAGAGCATTACATTGTTTCAAATTTTCGCCCGGCTTGAAAAAGCTTCTGCACGCAGGAGATCTTGACGTACATTGCAACCAGCATAAGTGGTGTCTGAACCTGAACCAATTGGAGACAAAAGACACAATTAGCATACAGTAGGGGAAAAGAAACCAAAATAAAACGCACCATTAAGCATTTCTGGAAAAAGGAAGTAACAACTTCACTTTCAACGCTGGAGTAAATTTGTGGGGGTTTTCTTCCAATAGATTTGGGAAGAGTGAGAGATACGATTCCTTATCATTCTCTAGCTCCACGAGTGGTGGTGATGGCAGTTGCCACCGCTGCTGCTACTTCTTCATCACTTCTTCTCCCACCATAGGCAAGTCAAAGTCACAAACCAAACCCCCTGCCCCTATCCCACCTCTGTAAGTCAGGCATCCCGGTTGTCTAACCTCTGCAACTCGAACAACGAAACTCAATTGAAGAGCGAGGAAGAGAGTGTTGCGGGGGCAGGGAAGAGAGAAAGGGGGTTGTTCATCAACAAGATATCAACTACGAAGTAGGAACAAGGGAGAAGAACAGGACATACAGAGTTTCTTTGTTCTTCTATTTTATTTATTTATTTTTTGTAACCACACGGAGCTCGGAGGTCTCTACAATGGCGACTGCGGCATCATCCATTCCTATGTCTGTCGTTTGGTCCAGTCACCCCTCTTCAAATTTAAATGACACCCAATGAAGAAAACCTTCTGATTTTCAGAAAGTTAATCTAAAAAACTATATAATCGAATAATAAATTTGATATAAAAAAATAAAAAAATAAGAAGTGGTATGTAGGATCGGTGCAGTTGCAGAAGCTTAATAGGATAGAAGGGACAATGGAGAACAAGAGAGTAAAGAAGAAGAAAGGTAAATCCCTAAAACGTTTTGAGTTTCCATCGTATTTTGTTAATTTTTTAAAGGGCAAAAATGTAACTCTACATGTGACTAAAGGTAATATTATCACTAATATCCTAAGTGACGGGACAAGTTAACATCTAACGGACCTATCCTCAAGGACGGGCCTGACAGATACTTAAGTTTCAAAATGGGAGAGTTTAGTGACATTATTGCTCATAATGGGGTCTGGTTGATGTTAGAGCAAACCTCATGGGGAGGTGTATGAAATTTTCCATTATTTATTTACATCCTGATTGGATGGATTTTAATAATTTGGTTTAAGTATTTAAGTATAATTCAAATAGTACTTCTTTAATTGCCTGAGATTTACATAGTCTTCCACTATATATTCTGGATATTTCTCTGATTATTGTGGTTGCAGATATATTTATGGAATGAGATGCTATGTGGCATATACACTATGATTGAAATCCTAGTGTGTCGGCTCAACATGAATTGATCCTGTCACCCAACCCAAGACTTCGGAATCAGGTCATGACATAGATGGATTGGCTAAGCTTGCAGCTCATTCCCGATCTTCTTCTTCTTGCAACCATTACCTAAATTTAATTGAAAGGAAGGAAAACCGTGATGCCTTGGAGCTAGGGGTGCAAATTTTACCCTGACAACCTGAACCTGCCCAAACCCGCCTTGAACCCTGGCAGGGTTGAATCCGGCCCAAACCCTGATAGGGTTGGGTTAGGGTTCAAATTTTGATCAACCCTGGCAGGGTTGGGTTGGGTTAGGGTTGACTCCCTGGGTTGAGCCCAACCCAGCCCGACCCTATATATATGTGTGTGTGTGTGTGTGTGTGTGTGTGTGTGTGTGTGTGTGTGTGTGTGTGTGTGTGTGTGTGTGTGTGTGCGTGTGTTGATTATATCTTTAAGTTATAATTGTTATATATATGTTATTTGACAATTTGTTGTATGTTTATAGGCCAATCAGGGTCATTCCAACCCTAAATCGGGGTTAATCAGGGTTAACCCAGCCCAACCCGGCCCTGTCAGGGTCAATCAGGGTAGGTTAGGGTTAAGCCCAACCCTGCCAGGGTCAGGGTTAGGGTTGTATATTTTCTGACCCTGACAGGGTTGGACTAGATTAGGGTTAAGTTTAAATAGTCAGGGTTAGGGTTAAGGTTTTGAAAAACCCGGTCCAACCCGGCCCTGTTGCAGCCCTACTTGGAGCGCCCTCGGTTTTGTTTTAATTAAGTGTAAAAGGATTCCTCCTTGCTCATGGCAATGCCAAAGGTGGGGTGTGGCCTTTTGTGGTTTGGTGTTCTCACCTTTAAATTTTTTTTTTTTAATACAAATTGCTGATCTTTAGAAAAGAAATCTAATGGTTAGCACCATCCCAA
Source organism: Protea cynaroides (assembly GCA_028583415.1). Lineage (NCBI taxonomy): Eukaryota > Viridiplantae > Streptophyta > Magnoliopsida > Proteales > Proteaceae > Protea > Protea cynaroides. Next base: position 77,668,542 of record CM053266.1, read on the forward strand.
TCATAACCCATGTGCGCATTTGTGTGGTGGAAGTAAGGGTGTCAATCAGTCAGTTTGATCCAGTTCGGTTCCATACACTCAAGCCAAATTACAGCCCAAAAATTTCGGTTCAAGTGCGATTCAGTTTTCAGCATCTATCGAGTTGGCTTAATAGGCTTTCATCTGTTTGTACCGGTTTTAGTTTCCCACATGTATATTTAGTAAGAGGTTGGATTAATAGATGCTTATCGATTTATTATCAGGCTATTTCGGTCCGAGCCTATTGGGGTCAGTTTGGTTCAGATTGTTTTTTATGTGTCTTAAAATTTATTAAGAATCTCAAAATCCAAGACCTATACTCCCCAAACGAATGGAAGCAGAGGAGAAGAACAATATCAAAGAGGTGACCAAGAGCAAAGGGAAATGCAGACACTCCTGACAAAACAAAGCAAGAACATAATATTAATTGGACGATGGGAAGCAGATGAGACAACAAAACTCCTCGACTGGTCCTCATTCAAACAAAATTAAAGATGCTGATGTTTGGGCAGGATATCATCATATATACCCTACAAGGTAAGGAGATGCTCGGGAGGCTTACCAATGCAGGATCTTCCCCGAAAGATGAGATCCAATATGTGAGATGGATCATCCTCGGTTCTGATAGTCTTATTGGGCCCAATGGAATCTCTCCCGTCTTTGTGTCGTAGGCCAAGTGTCAATCCTGTCCAATGAGTTTGGTTGAAGATTATCAATCAGTTCGGTTCAGTTTTAGGTTTTCAACGGACTCTAAAAACTTAGACAATTACAGCTCAATAAGATTCAATTTTTATTTGGTTCAGACCGAATGGGGCTGCTTCAATTTGGGTTTTTGATTGGAGTCCAATTATGACAGCCATAAACGGAACTATATAAACCACAGATTAGCCTCACAATGAATAAACTGATGAAACAAAACCACATTGAAAGCACATCCAACGATTCAAGTATGGACATGAAATCAAACCATGATGAATTGACAAAAGCTGACAAAGGTCTATAGGTAAGAAATCAACCAAGACTATTTATTTAAGCAGGCAGTATTGCACTTGTTATTCTCAAATTTCTATAATAACTGACATTCTTTCAAGTTTCAACATCAAGCAACTAGAGATCTTTCTCACTGGGAATAATGAGGTGTTGCAATAGCAAGAAGAGGAGATTTAAGATGGGATGTAATCCCTGAACATTCTGTCATATCTAAATATTTGCCACTTAATCCATCTGGCAATGCCCAATCAAAGTTGTTCAAAATGTTTGCCAGGGCTAGTTCATTAATAGAAATTGCGAATTGAATGCCAGGACATCCCCTCCTACCTGCCCCAAATGGAATGAATTGAAAATCCTGGCCTATGAAATCAACAGCGCTAGAGGCATTCAGGAACCTATTTGGTTGGAAGTGCTCTGCTTCTTCCCAATACATGGGATCCCTTCCAATTGCCAATGCGTTGATGAGCACCGTCGTCTTAGCTGGAATATCGTACCCTTGTATTTTTGCATCCTCCATGGATTCTCTTGGTACCAATAATGGGACTGGAGGATGCAATCTTAGGGACTCCTTGATTACTGATTTCATATAATGCATTTGCTCTAAATCGTCTTCTGTAATGTTGGTTTTACCCTTTGCGATCTTCCTTACCTCATCCTGTACTTCTTCCATGAGTTCTGGGTGTCTCAAAAGCTCTGCCATTGTCCATTCTAGAACTGTATAAGTAGTGTCGGTTCCAGCAGCAAACATGTCCTACAAGAAACACAAGTGAAAAAGTTTAGAATAAAAGAAGAATTGTAACTCTTACAGGTAGTTTCCATCTGTAGGAATGATATAATATTTAATGTGATTAGAGAGAAAATAGAGCCACATCCAATAATATAAAATAGTTGATGATATTTGGCATTTAAAGTCTTATTTTGAAACTTGTAAGTTCAGGTATATTCCACAAGAGGCAAACAGCATGGGTTATTCCCTTGCATGGAGTGCCCTATCTTTGGCATGTCAACAGTTTGATCCATTTCGGATCCATGGATAGAGGAACAGTACTATTGTCCTCCATCCAACGGGAAGAGGATTGTACCATGAGAGAAGCAAGGAGGGAGTTATTTATGCCTCTCTCAATAAATTTCTTTCCACCAAAAATATAAAAAAAAAGTTAGTGACTGCATTTAGGGATGGATCTGATTTGTTTGGACACCATTAGCTATTCCTATTACTCAAGGATTTAGCGATCTGATTACATCGAATTGGATCAGATAGGATCAGCCAGAATCGACCGATCCCATGCAGGTACTGTTTTAACAAGGTTAGCAAGGGTCGGTTGTTGATGACCTTGGATGACACTGAGAGGGGGGTGAATCAGTGTGAAAACATCCCCCTGAATTTTTCTTTACTGCCCAGCGTTGATGATGAACCAGACTGTTACAAACATACAAGCGTATGCAAATCTACCTCGCAACCACTCAGTGGTCAGGTCTACCAGATTTGCACACTCATCCTGCAGTTCATTCCACGCACTTCACAAATACAGAAATAAAGCAATCCACAACACAAAAGGGTTACGTGGCTCACCACCACAGTGTGTGATGGCTAATCCACGGAGTAATGCCCAATGGATTCTGTATTTACTCAATACTCAACTTTTAGTCCTTCACAGGAGAAGGATATTCACCCTGTGTTTTCTCAGCATAAAACTGAGAGGGCAAACACTGCCAAGGTTCAGGCTATATCAGCCAGTGTCCAGCACCCACTGAACACAAATCAAAGTGATATATTTTGGGGCTTATAGTGATGCCCAACAATAAAACCCAGACTAGCAAGGCATTCAATATTCTTTTCGCCTAAGCTAGCATACAACAAACTCCCATACTAAGTAGGCATTTAAACATTTTAACCTACTCTAGCATACATGGCATTGAATCAATGAATAACACAGGAGTTGAGAAAATCTCACAACCAAGGATTTCAAGTGGCAGACAGCAACTTTGGATCTCCACACTGCTCTCAATAAGCTTCATCAACTTCCACCATTAGCTAGACTTGATGCATCAAGCATTTCTTTGCATATAGTCATCATTCTCTCTCTCACAACCGCACAACCACCATTCTTGCGCAACAAACAGTTCTACCAACCTCTCATTGGCATTAGGAACACAATGAATCAAAGATGGAGAGGTTGGATAGGCATTCAAAGCTCCAACAATCTCAAAAACCCCATTTCTCCTTCTCTTCCTTCTTTTTAGTTTTTTCAGAACATCTCCCGACCTTCAAACCGTCCCCAATAGATAGGAAATCCGAAACTGAGTTGAGTGCAACTTGAACCATCCGATTTGGATATCGGATGGCCAAGATATGGCCAAAATAAGATCGGCCAACCAGATCATAACAAATGGAATCATTTCAAACTTGATTAAGTACAGCCGCTACACTGGATCGTCGCCTTCCCTGACAGAGTCAGAGACGCTGTCGATCCGTGATTGGCGGAGACAGCATCTTTGCATTTCGGCCGTAGGATTTCTGGAAAAGGCGGGATTGATTGACAGCCAACGGATCTGGTCAGATCACGTCAGCTTCAATCGGCTTTGCTTTGAGCCGTTGGATGGAGATCAAGGCTGCTGTCGTACTGTACGCGCGCCACACAGAATCAAACTTCCGTCATCATGAATTGCGGAGCAACATTTTAAATTGCGCCGACCCAATCAGATCACACACGCAAGAATCTCGACGCTACCCCTGCGCCACACTTGAGCCCGCCTTCTTCTAGGCCATCCGATCAGCATTTTGCATACGTGGCTCTCCTGGCCACGGATTTCGCATTTTCTTCCTTTTTGATTTCCCAAAATACCCCTGTGTTGGATTTAAATGGCCTTGTAACCTTCTATACATTTGTTAAAAACGTTGCAGGGTGGATTTCCAGAGAGGTTTTCTCTCTCCTGGAAATCCACCAAATACCTGGAGGGCATGCGGGATGGAGGAAGCCAACGTGCGCGGGAGGAAGGAAGCCAGCGTGCGGACATGCCATGTGCGGCGGCCACGGCATGTGGCATGCCTTGCTGCGGCTTGCGCCATGGCATGTTGCATGTTGTTGTTGCTGCTGCTGGCCGAGCTTGGCTTGGCCCTGCTAGCCTTGGCTGCGAGGCTGGCGGCCATGGTTGCGTGCCACCTCGGCATTGTGGGACCCACCATCAATTTTCTCTCTCCTCTTTCTCTCTCTTCTAAGAATGCTTCCCTCTTCTTGAATGCGACAAATGCGACACCATATCGCCATATCACTGCCATATCATTGTATCATTGCCATATCACCTATATCACTGTCATATCGCCTGTATCACTGCCATATGTCTGTGGGGCCCGCAAACACTCTCTCTCATCAAACTTGGCCTAGTTAGCCCATGTTGCCAACAATGACAATACGAAGGCCAACAATCTCCCCCTTTGGAATTGTTGGCAACTACTCAATCCACCATGAGATCTTTCTCCCCCTTTGACAACAAGAACAAAGGGATCTGCCACATAGGAGTGCCCACCGCATCCTTCCAATCCTATGGACGTTCCAAAAACATTAACTCCACACCACATCAACACAACAAAAAACATCAAATGACTCCCCCTGAGTCCAACATAGGGAGCAAGAAGAATATATCAATTACACACTGCTCCCCCTCACACCAAGCTCCTCAGTGCTTGGGGAGGATAACCACCCCCAACGTCTATCTCAAATACACAAATTGTTCCCTGGGAAGTGGTTTTGTGAAAATGTCTGTCGTCTGCTCTAATGTAGGAATGAACTCCAGCTGAACTTCTCCTTCTGTCACCTTCTCTCTCAAGAAATGATACCGGATGGCTATGTGCTTCGTCCCAGAGTGCATAACTGGGTTCTTGGAGATATTTATAGCACTAGTGTTGTCACAAAACATTGAAATAGGCTTGTCTGACTCAATGCCTAGATCCTTCAACATTTTCTTCATCCACAAAACTTGTGTGCAACAAGAGGTGGCTGCAATATATTCTGCCTCTGCTGTAGACAATGAGACTGACTCTTGCTTTTTACTATGCCAAGCCACCAAATTTCTACCAAGATAGAAGGCACCTCTACTAGTGCTCTTCCTATCATCAACACAACCTACCCAATCTGCATCTGAGTGGGATGACAAAATCAAATCCTTGCTTTTGCATACCAGAGACCATACTCCATTGTCCCCTTCAAGTATCTGAAGATCCTCTTCACAGCTACCACATGTGTCTCCTTTGGGCCAGCTTGAAATCTAGCTACCATGCACACAGACTGAAGAATATCTGACCTTATAGCAGTCAAGTAGAGCAGACTTCCAATCATTGACCTATACATAGTGTGGTCAACTGGTGGAGAGTCATCATCTTTTGCTCAACATGCAACTAGTCATCATAGGTGTGCTCACTGGTGTGCAATCCTTCATTGTGAACTTTTTCAACATCTCTTTCACATACTTGGTCTGAGATAAAAAGAATCCATCCTTCAACTGACTGATCTGCAAACCCAAAAAATAAGAAAGTTTACTAATCATGGACATTTCAAACTCATTCTGCATTCTCTGAGCAAAATCCTTACATGACTCATCCTTGTGGCCTGCAAAAATGATGTCGTCCACATACACTACCACAACTGTCTGACTACCATCAACAGATTTCACATACAGGTTGCTATCTACCAGTCCCTTCTTGAAACCCAAATGACAGAGATAAGTGTCCAGCCTTGAATACCACGCTCTTGGTGCTTGCTTCAACCCATACAATGTTTTTTTCAGTCTACAAACAAGTGTAGGGTCTTCACTCAGTTGGAATCCTTCTGGTTGCTCTATATACACCTCTTCTTCCAAGTCACCATTCAAGAAGGCTGACTTGACATCCATCTAGTAAACCTTGAAGTTTTTGTGTACAACAAATGCAAGAAACATTCTGATTGCTTCCAACCTTGCAATAGGAACAAATGTTTCTTCAAAGTCAATGCCCTCAACTTGAGCATATCCTTTACAAACCAATCTGACCTTGTTTCTTACAACTTTACCATCTTCATTGAGATTCTTTCTATAGACCCATTTAGTGCCTATGACATTCTTATCTGCAGGCTTTGGCACTAATTCCCAAGTTTTATTTTTCTCTATCTGGTTCAACTCCTCATTCATTGCCTTGAGCCAACTAGCATCTTCACATGCTTATGCAACTGATTTGGGTTCACTGTGAGATAAGAGAGAGAACATCTATTTTGCTTTTCTCATGTTCCTTTTTTGCATTCCAGCTGAGGGATCACCAAGAATTAACTTTTCAGGATGGTTCTTTCTTACTCTGCTCGAGCCACTTCCATTCTGCCTGTCTGCCTCAGAATCTGACTGCTCTTCTCTTTCTTCTGTCTCAACACAGCTCTCTGTCTTGGCACATTTGTAACATCCTGCTCCTTTTTCTGTTTCATTGTCATTCTGCTCACTGTCCAAGTCTTCAAAGATAAGAACTTCATTATGTGACCCTGTAGGAGAATTCTTGTGCTCATCAACTCTCACATCTGCACTTTCAATAATTTTGCCAAGTCTCTTGTTGTAACATTTGTAAGCTTTGCTGGAGGTAGAGTAGCCAAGAAATATTCCTTCATTGGCCCTATCATCAAACTTTCCTAGATTATGGCTAGTGTTTTTGATATAACACTTACTTCCAAACACCTTGAAGTGCTTTGTTGTGGCCTTCTTACCAAACCATAATTCATAGGGAGTCTTGTCTTCATGTGGCCTCAACATACACCTATTCTGAACATATATTGTTGTATGCACTGCTTCTCTCCAGAATTTATTCCCCATGTCATTTTCAGTTAACATAGTCCTGACCATCTCTTGAATAGTTCTATTCTTTCTTTCTGCAACACCATTTTGCTATGGTGTTCTAGGAGCTGAAGTTTGTCTCTTGATGCCATTCTCAGAACAATACTCTGCAAAGTCTATCCAGGTGTACTCTCCTCCCCTGTCAGATCTTAAACACTTAATTTTCTTCCTTGTCTCATTTTCAACTTGATTTTTGAAGATCTTGAATCTAGCTAGAGCCTCTGATTTATGTTTCAAAAATATTACCCAAGTCATTCTGGAGTAGTCATCTATAAACAGAATGAAGTATCTCTCCCCTGTAATGCTCTATGTCCTCATTGGCCCACATAGATCTGTATGAACTATCTCCAATGGTTAAGCAGTATGGTACTCCTTAGGTTTGAATGATGTTCTTGTCTGCTTCCCCTTCTGACAAGATGCACAGATATCATTAGAGGGCTTCTTCAATGAAGGAATGTCTCTTACAGCATTCTTGTTGGATATTTTTGACAGATTTTCAAAGCCAATATGTCCCAATCTTCTATGCCATAGCCATGTTTCCTCTTCTTGACTCATCATACAATTCTCTTCAAAATCTTCAGACAAAATATAGAGATTTCTAGAAGTTCTTTTTCCTGATACCATCAACTTTCCACTGTCAGACTTTCGGATCTCACATCCTTGATCATTAAAAATCACTTTGTGACCCTTATCACAAATCTGGCTGACACTCAATAAGTTATGTTTCAAACCTGAAACATAGAGGACATCATGGGATGTTATATTTCCATTATTGAGACTGATGCTTCTCTTCCCAACTATCTTGGCGCCATCATTGTTGCCAAACTTAACTGAACCTCCTTTATAGTGCTGAAGCTTTAGAAGTTTTTTACTATCTCCAGTCATGTGACTTAAACACCCACTGTCAAGAATCCATGGTGTATAGCTGTCTTGTGCCTTAAAAGCTATCTGCACAACCAAAGAGCTGCTCCTTTCTGTTTTGTCCCTCTGAACCCAAACTCTCTTCTGTGATTGTCACACCCCAATTCTGATCCAACCAGAATGGTGTGAGTGAACCGTCATTAAACCAACGGTTCACACCAGGATCTCGAATAGGCCATATCCACCCATACAAACCATTACACATAACCAACAATCAGAATATAAATATTACAGCGGAAGACTTAAAATAGAATGAACTGAGTATCTATTGATAATTTAAATAAATATCCTATTATCCAAATTCAAACACATAAAATAAATATCTTTTACATCCCTTAATATCAAGCGAAAATAACTGAAACAACTAAATAAAAATCCATCACAAGTACACACAGAAAGGGCACTCGCATGAAGCATCATGCTCGTCCTCCCCTGCTTGTACATCCAAAGCAGCCACACCTGCATACGCCGGAGCGTTCACGTAGTCGTCCACTGTGTAACCTGCATCAACATCTAAAACAATGTACGTACAAAGGGTGAGCTCACAACACAGCTCAGTAAGACAATCAGACAGTTTCACAAGATTATGCATGGGTAACAATCAATTTTATGTTGTGGTCTAGTTTTAATTTTGCAATGTGCAATAGAAAGGTTTAGTGGCCCCCGCACCTCTATACATGAGTGTGTGGCACCTCATGGATCACACCCCCATCAGCCCACATGCACCCATCATGGAATAGAGATAAAGCTAAGATACCCACGTACCTCCCCTGATACTCTACCCATACCAGTACCTAAGCCCCTACTGGCCAGGGCTCACAAACTGGGCTCGCAACTAACCAATCCTATATGTCATCAATGTATGCTCTATCCCAGCACAGCCGTCTATGGCATAGAGATAGAGCTAAGGCCTTCCCACACCTCCCCTGATGCCCTATCCGCAACCAACCCACTAGGATAGATACAATACGCAGGTAGACCCTATCCCAACATAACTCCCTTCGGCATAGAGATAGAGCTAAAGCATCGTAGACAAGCCAGCGTCGACTCGAAATCCACAGTACCACATAACAATGGCCGGGACAACATCAATATCGGAGACCACCGTACCACGACCTTCCCCTGATACCCCACCCGTACCAAGCATGTTAAGACAGAATACTACAAAAGGTGCTAGTGTGAAGAGCGATCCCAGGCCCATGCCCCACTCCACACACTAACGAAAACAATCACATGCCTAACAATCACATCCTATCAATGCATGAACAGTAATAATAACTGAAAGTAAAGGATGGCATGTGAATATGCACAAACATCACATCAGATATATTCAAAGATTAACAACGATTTACTGTCCATTAATTATTAGGTTTGGGTCAGATTCCCTTACCTGACGCTCGTTCGATAACTTGCTCCACGTCGCAAGGTCCAAACGATAAGTCACAAAGTCCTACAATATTATTAGGGTTTCATTAAAATAACATTCTTAGAGTCTCATGTTGATCGGAAACCAACAGGGTTACAAAATACCCTCACAGAGCTGACCGGTGGCAACATACCGGTCGCAGCTCTGTAGAAAAGATTGGAGACCGGTATGTTCAGCCAGTCCCCACAGATAACCTCCCGAGAGGTAGCAGTCGCAACATACCGGTCGCATTATGTGCAACAGGTATAGTCGACCGGTATGTCTCCGGAAGACCATACATGGGTTTTTCGATTGCCGACGATCAACCTCCATGGATTTTCAGGGTTTCTCCTATCCATTCTAAGTCTAACCATTGAGTTAGAGTTATCCCCAACTCATTCAAGTCTCGTTTCGATGAATATCATCTCGGAACTCGAATCTAGGGTTTGACGGCAACTTAATGTTTATTGGCCAATTTAGGGTTTTAGATCAATACCTACTTTGCATGGTATTGATCCACCCACACAACTAACATAGGATAAGAAGATTGATTCGAACACTTACCGTTGACAGGCGTAGCGTGAGCTTCGTCGAACGGTAATGGCGGCTCCTTCTTCTTCCTCCTAGCTCCTTCTCCTTTCCAACCTCTTTCTCTTCTCTAGGGTTTGTGAGAGACAATGGAAAGGATTTGAGGAGGCTTAAGGGTGTATTTATAGGCTAGAAATAGGGTTTAGTAACCCTACTAGGATTAGGAAACTTTTAGGATTCAAAATCAGGAAAGCGGGACCCGCAGAGATCAATTTCCAGATTCCCACACATAGCTGCGCAGGCCATACCGGTCGACCGGTACCAAGACCGGTACCATCGACCGGTATACCTAAAATCAGGTATAATTGGTCGACTTCGGTCCGATTTTGTACCTGTTTGTTATCCGCTTGCCCCGTCTGGCCCGGTGATGATCGGAAGACCTGTCATGAGTTTAGACCGGGTTTTCAGAGTGCGGGTCTTACAACTCCACCACCCTTAAAAGAAATTTCCTCCCGAAATTTGCATGTAGGTTCTACAACTCCCCCACCCTTAAAAGAAATTTTGGCCTCGAAATTTGAACGTACCTTGATCGTCAAAAAGGTTAGGGTACTCTCTGAAACGCCATGAAGTCTGACTATATTATCCACATATAACTTGGCCAGTTTCTCCATAGTATACTGAGGTCTGACCGCAATAAATCGAGCTGTCTTAGTGAGTCAATCTACTATAACCCAAACTACATCCACTGACCTTGGTGTCAAAGGTAGGCCAGTGATGAAATCCATGGTGATACAATCCCACTTCCACGCAGGTTTCGGTAATGGCTGTAGTAAACCTGCGGGTCTTTGCCTTTCTGCTTTAACTTGTTGACAATTCAGACAACTGGAACACAAAAAGCAGCTATATCCGCTTTCATACCCCTCCACCAATATAGTCTTCTTAGATCATGGTACATCTTGGTATTTCCTGGATGTACCGAATATGGAGTATAATGAGCTTCAGTCATAACTCGGTCTCTGATATCGCAGTCTTCGCTCTCAGGTATACATAACCGTCCACGATACTTGAGTACCTTGTCTGAGTCCAAGGTAAAGTCGGGATTGCACGTACCCTTCTCTAAGTCTTCTCCCACTGTCTTGAGATATGGATCCTGTAGGATTGCTACCTTGACTTCATCAACTAGATCCGGTGAGATCTTCAAAGCTGCGATCATAGTGAACTTATGAATCAAGCCTTGCTCAACTGGATCTTTTGCAGTTTCAATTATATGCTCTTCGTCACCTTCGATTGAACTAGAGGCTGCGGCACACAATGCAGCATTTGTACTTGGTCCTCCCTCAGGTTTCGATGCCCACTTTCTGCTTAAGGCGTCAGCCACAACATTTGCTTTGCCCGGATGGTACTGGATGTCGCAATCATAATCTTTTAACAATTCCAACCATCTCCTCTGTCTCATATTCAGATCCTTCTGAGTGAAAAGATAAGTTAAGCTCTTGTGATCTGACTTGATCTGAAACTTCTCACCGTACAAGTAGTGTCTCCAAGTCTTGATTGCGTGAATAACCGATAGGTGCAGAGACAAGTCTTGACTTCAATGTCTGAAAGCACTTCTCACACTCATCTGTCCATATGAATTTCTCTCCCTTCTTGGTCAATCTGGTGAGTGGAACAGCGATCCTGGAGTAATCTTACACGAATCTTCTATAATAACCAGCCAACCCAAGGAAACTACGAATCTCCGCAACAGATTTTGGTGCTTCCCATCCTACTATAGCAGCTATCTTGCTTGGATCAACCTTGATACCGTCTTCAGATACAACATGGCCCAAGAAAGCCACTTCCTTCAGCCAAAACTCGCACTTCTTGAATTTTGCATAAAGCTTCACCTCTCTCAACCGTTGTAGGGCTGCCCTCGAATGCCCTGTATGAGTCTCCATGTCCTTAGAGTAAATCAATATGTCATCGATGAATACGATGACCGAAGTGTCCAACATATCATGAAACACTCGGTTCATCAGTTCCATAGACGACGCTGGAGCATTGGTCAACCCGAAAGACATAACTAGAAACTCATAATGCCCATACCTCGTCCCGAAAGCGTCTTCGGAATATCTCCGGCCTTGATCTTCAATTGGAGATACCCTGATCGGAGATCGATCTTTGAGAAAACCTTTGCACCCTGTAACTGGTCAAACAAGTCATCGATCCTAGGCAAAGGATACCGATTCTTGATCGTCAACTTGTTCAGCTCCCGATAGTCAATGCATAGCCGTACACTTCCATCCTTCTTCTTAACGAACATTACAGGTGCTCCCCAAGGCGATATACTAGGTCGTATGAAGCCCTTATCCAACAATTCTTGTAATTGGGTCTTCAACTCCTTTAACTCGGTCGGGGCCATTCTGTATGGTGCTTTAGACACCGGCGCCGAACCTGGCATAAGGTCTATCACAAATTTTGTAGCCCTGTCTGGTGGTAAACCTGGAAGCTCCTCTGGAAACACATCTGGGAACTCCCGAACCACATCTATATCTTCCATCTTGAGTGACTCTGTCGTGAGATCGACTACAGATACTAGATAACCCACTCCCCCTTTCTCCAAGCATCTCTTAGTTTTTAGGGCGGAGAGGATCAGCTTCCGCTTCCTAGATAGCTTGATCCCAGCGAAACTATATTCCCTTCCCTCTTTGTCAGTAAGCACAAGCTTCCTTTCACCACATAAAAGGACAGCCGAATGATGGCCTAGCCAATCCATTCCCAAAATGACATCAAAGTCTGCCATCTCAAGTATTACTAGGCTTGCTTGTAAGTCTCGGCCCTCAATACATACAGTACATGGTCCAGAATATTCGGTCAAAGCCACTTCGACTCCTAGTGGAGAGCGGACTATCAAGCTTGGGTTCAAATGCTTGATTGGTAACTCCATTCGCTTCCCAAAAGAAATCGAAACAAAGGAGTGCGTGGCCCCAGAGTCAAATAATACTCTGGCGGGTATACCAGCTACATTTACAATTCCTGAAATTTATTGCCCCTTAGTTCTACATGCTCATGCAAACTGAAAGAATAAACCAAATAGTAAGGGATAGAGTCGTACCCGTTACCACATCAGGTGATGCGGCTGCCTCTTCGATGGTGACCGCATACACTTTTCCTTGCCTGGGGGAGCTTGCTTCTTAGGTAGAGTGCAGTTCCTTGCAACATGTCCCAGCTGGCCGACGTTATAACATTTGATATTTGGGTTGTGTCCAGCGAACTGTGGCACAGGTGGTGCCGGGTTGTTTCTCGCAGGTTCTGTAGCGGTCTGTGCCCTGTATGGGCAGAATGGTCTAGTATTACTGCCACCCGAGCTCTCACTAGCAGATCTCTTCACTCCCCTGTTTTGAGCGAAGAAGCTGTCCCTCTGACTGGACTCTATCACCCTCGCAACCTGCACAGCCTCGTTGTAGATCTTCTTGTCCAGACCCAAGAGGTGCTCTCTGATGCTTCCACGTAGTCCCATGGTGAACCTACGTGTCTTGGTCTCCTCCTCTTGCATACTGGCCGGTGCGAAGAAAAATAGCTCTTCGTACCTCTGCTGATAAGCATCTACGGTCGACTGAGACTGCTGCAGATTGAGAAACTCTCTCTCCATTTGATCCTTGAAACTCTTTGGAAAATACTTGTCGAAGAAAGCAGCTTTAAACACTTCCCAATCAACCAGTGTATACTTATTCTCCAGATATGCCCGAGTAGAATTCCACCAAGCATTTGCGTCTTCTTTCAACATATGAGTGGCAAACAGAACCTTTTCCTCCTCAGTACAAGTCATCAATCGGAAGTTCTTTTCCATCTCAGCAACCCACTGTGCTGGCCACAATGGTTTCCCTGTCCTGCCCTTGAACGATGAAGGTTTCAACTTCAAGAATCTGTCCACTGACCTGCTCAAATCATGTTGTCCCTGCGTGTCTGCTCCGTACCATGGTGGTGGATACGGATAAGCTCCCGGGTACGCAGAAGGTGACGGAAATCGATGCGGTGGTGGTACGTTCTGTGCTTGGCCCCTCGGCCTTGGGCTACTCTGCATCGGTTGGGTAGTATTAATTCCTCCTGACTCGGGCGTATTTCCAGCGGGAACAGAACCTGTTGGCCTGAGCATCTTCAGTACCTCGCTCAAAAATTCCTTCTGTTGAGCCTGCATCTGATAGACCAAGTTTGTAACAATGGTCTCAGAATTCCTGTAAGGTGGGCCAGGTAAATTTGTCGGCACTTCTGGGACCTGTTCCTCCTCCACTTCAGGACTTGGTTCTCTAACCTGGTCTTGTTCAACTTGTTCATCTTCTAGGCGCATCCTGGCCTGATGACGCTTTCGCCCCCTTCGACCATTCCCGCCTGCCATCTCAGACTATTTTATTTGGATCTGAGAAGAAGACATAACACGTGAGAACAACAATAATAGTAGTGTTAGTTTTGATAATGCAAGGGGAAATAGTCGAGAAGTAACATTTCAATTTACACAATTTTAGAAATTTTAAATTCAATTTTTCTGGCTCTTTGGTGCGTACCGATCGCAACATACCGGTCGCACCCTTGTGGGATATGCTGCTGCCGGTATAGTTGACCGGTCAGAATTAAAATTCTGACCGAGACATAGCGGTCGCAACATACCAGTCGACACTCTGTATACAGTGTTGCGACCGGTATAGTCGACCGGTCAGAATAAAATTTCTGACCGAGCCATAGCGGTCGCATATATCTGGGTATACCGGTCGACAGGTATAGGCAAAACCGTCGACCGATATGCCTATATTGGTTATAAAATCGGGAAAAAATGAGATTTTCTCACTTTTTCCTCCTCCTTTCTTTTCCGGTGGCGATTCCTCTTTGGAGACTGAGTTGCTACAGTCTGACCGGTGATTTTTGAAGGCGATTTCTTCCACTCAAGAGCTGGTACATCGTCTCTAGGTATGATCCCTCCCTCCCCATCATCTCTTTATCATTTTCCCATATCGTTTATATGTAGAAATCTAGGTTTTTCTTTGTTCGAGATGTTTCAACCGTAGGAACTCTTTTCCTTCGGCTTGGAAAGGGTTTAGGGACCCCCAAGAGAAAAAGCCCTCAACTAATTTGGGGTTCCACCGAATGGTTTACATAAAAATCAAATTTTTTCATATTTTGACCTAGGTTTTCAAAAAATTTCGAAATTTCCAATTTTTTTTCTTAAATTCTTGAAATTTCTCATTTGAATTGCTTGTGATTGGTTTGTTGAAGAGTGTGGGGGTTACGTAAGTCCTCCTCCCCATGTTCTTGGGTGAGTTCGAGGCTTTTTCCCAAAATGTTGTCGTTATGCTGCCGAAATTTTGAAAATTTTTTAACTTTTATCTTATTTCCTTTTGTTTTGCAGTTTAAAATGGCTCCTAGACGCGCACTCGGGAAACGCTTACATGGCTTTAGTTCTCGGGTTCCCTCACCACCAGTTCCACAGCTAGATGAGCTATGGTTTTTCTCCTTAGAAGCTCAAGCTCGGTTTCCATGGTTTGATAATAAAAGTATTGAATCAGGGCGCCGGGTCAACGTGGAACAACTGCACCGGTTCAATGTGGAGACGGCTTTTGGCGCTCTCGGTTGGTTTCCGATTATTTCATATACAGGGACCACACGCCCTAACTTGGTCAAACACTTCTATGCGAACTTGGAGCTTGAAGGGGATGTCGAAGATATAAACCAGTGTAGGGATCTACGTATCACCAGCTACGTCCGGGGTGTGCATATTTCATTTAACACCCATCAGTTGGCTGATCTTCTTGGGATTCCCAACGATAGAGATTTGGTGTACTGCGCCCCCAAGGCGAAAGGTTATTTGACTGATGATTTGCGCCGAGAGATAGCGCATCAGATCTTAAACCCTGGAGCCCCTATGAAGGCGGCTAGCCTGAGGCCTATACCTCGGGTATATAGTCGCATTATTCAATCGCACGGCCGTGGCCGATCGGACCAGCAACCTTCCATATGGCCGTCTCGTCACTTTCCTTCTTCGTCGTCTGGGCGTGAGCTTGAGAGGAGAGGTAGCCGTTGAGGACACCATGACATCCGACATCGACTGGGATGCTATACAGAGGATGCAGATGGTCGATCTGCCGGTTAGTGACGACGAGTTGGAGGGTCGCCCTCGTCCACTTGGGAGAGTAGCAGCGGCAGCAGCAGCAGCAGCCGCGGCCAATGCAACCTATGCGGCAGAGATGGGTGATGACGATGATGACGATGTGGCTGGGAAAGCACCAGTGCCTGTCCCACAGCCTGCACCTGCACCACCACCATCTGTCCCCCAGGCTGGACCATCTCGGCCTCCTCCCGACTCGGTGATGGGTATGTTTATGGAGCTCGGGGGACGCTCGGCGGGAGATGAGCCGTGACTTAAGCCGATTGACTCGCAGCCTCCGAGTCACACGGGATCAGGTGCACTGGCTCAGGGTCGCTTACGAGCGAGATTATGATATAGCGGACCCCATACCTCCTAGGCCCTCTACCCCATGATTTTTCTTTTATTTACTCATGACTGTTTTACATATAACAGGGTAACTGTCCGGTTTGTGGACCGTACCCAGTAGCACTATATCATTTGCTACAATTTCCTTGTTTAATGAAAATTTTCATGGTTTTTCCTAACTAGTGTATGTGCACATGTTAAGTTTCATATTTAACATAGTATATTATTCTCTTTCTTAGTCCGTCTCAGGTATCAAACAATGCTTAAGGTGCGTTTGTATTAAGATTTTTAATTTTCTCCTAACTCAGTTCATCGACTCAGTTAAGTGCAACATCGTTTGTTGGAACAGAGCCCGAGAGCTCTGATACCAAGTTGTCACACCCCAATTCTGATCCAAGCAGAATGGTGTGAGTGAACCGTTATTGAACCAACGGTTCACACCAGGATCTCGAATAGGCCGTGTCCACCCATACAAACCATTACACATAACCAACAATCAGAAAATAAATATTACAGCGGAAGACTTAAAATAGAATGAACTGAGTATCTATTGATAATTTAAATAAATATCCCATTATCCAAATTCAAACACATAAAATAAATATCTTTTACATCCCTTAATATCAAGCGAAAATAACTGAAACAACTAAATAAAAATCCATCACAAGTACACACAGAAAGGACACTCGCATGAAGCATCATGCTCGTCCTCCCCTGCTTGTACATCCAAAGCAGCCACACCTCCATACGCCGGAGCGTTCACGTAGTCGTCCACTGTGTAACCTGCATCAACATCTAAAACAATGTACGTACAAAGGGTGAGCTCACAACACAGCTCAGTAAGACAATCAGACAGTTTCACAAGATTATGCATGAGTAACAATCAATTTTATGTTGTGGTCTGGTTTTAAGTTTGCAATGTGCCATAGAAAGGTTTGGTGGCCCCCGCACCTCTATACACGAGTGTGTGGCACCTCATGGATCACACCCCTATCGGCCCACATGCACCCATCATGGAATAGAGATAGAGCTCTGATACCCACGTACCTCCCCTGATACTCTACCCATACCAGTATCTAAGCCCCTACTGGCCAGGGCTCGCAAACTGGGCTCGCAACTAACCAATCCTATATGTCATCAATGTATGCTCTATCCCAGCACAGCCGTCTACGGCATAGAGATAGAGCTAAGGCATTCCCACACCTCCCATGTTGCTCTATCCGCAACCAACCCACTAGGATAGATACAATACGCAGGTAGACCCTATCCCAACATAACTCCCTACGGCATAGAGATAGAGCTAAAGCATCGTGGACAAGCCAGCGTCGACTCGGAATCCACAGTATCACATAACAATAGCCGGGACAACATCAATATCGGAGACCACCGTACCACGACCTTCCCCTGATACCCCACCCGTACCAATCATGTTAAGACAGAATACTACAAAAGGTGCTAGTGTGAAGAGCGATCCCAGGCCCATGCCCCACTCCACACATTAACGAAAACAATCACATGCCTAACAATCACATCCTATCAATGCATGAACAGTAATAATAACTGAAAGTAAAGGATGGCATGTGAATATGCACAAACATCACATCAGATATATTCAAAGATTAACAACCATTTACTATCCATTAATTATTAGGTTTGGGTCAGATTCCCTTACCTGACGCTCGTTCGATAACTTGCTCCACGTCGCAAGATCCAAACGATAAGTCACAAAGTCCTACAATATTATTAGGGTTTCATTAAAATAACATTCTTAAAGTCTCATGTTGATCGGAAACCAACAGGGTTACAAAATACCCTCACAGAGCTGACCGGTGGCAACATACCGGTCGCAGCTCTGTGGAAAAGATTGGCGACCAGTATGTTCAGCCAGTCCCCACAGATAACCTCCCGAGAGGTTGCGGTCACAACATACCGGTCGCATTATGTGCAACCGGTATAGTCGACCGGTATGTCTCCGGAAGACCATACATGGGTTTTTCGACTGCCGACGATCAACCTCCATGAATTTTCAGGGTTTCTCCTATCCATTCTAAGTCTAATCATTGAGTTAGAGTTATCCCCAACTCATTCAAGTCTCGTTTCGATGAATATCATCTCGGACCTCGAATCTAGGGTTTGACGGCAACTTAGGGTTTATTGGCCAATTTAGGGTTTTAGATCAATACCTACTTTGCATGGTATTGATCCACCCACACAACTAACATAGGATAAGAAGATTGATTCGAACACTTACCGTTGACAGGCGTAGCGTGAGCTTCGTCGAACGGTAATGGCGGCTCCTTCTTCTTCCTCTTAGCTCCTTCTCCTTTCCAACCTCTTTCTCTTCTTTAGGGTTTGTGAGAGACAATGGAAAGGATTTGAGGAGGCTTAAGGGTGTATTTATAGGCTAGAAATAGGGTTTAGTAACCCTACTAGGATTAGGAAACTTCTAGGATTAGAAATCAGGAAAGCGGGACCCGCAGAGACCAATTTCTAGATTCCCGCACATAGCTGCGCAGGCCATACCGGTCGACCGGTACCAAGACCTGTACCATCGACCGGCATACCTAAAATCAGGTATAATTGGTCGACTTCGGTCCGATTTTGTACCTGTTTGTTATCCGCTTGCCCCGTCTGGCCCGGTGATGATCGGAAGACCTGTCATGACACAAAACCAAGGTTTAGACCGGGTTTTCAGAGTGCGGGTCTTATAGTGATGGTGTCTTATCAACATGTTTCTGCTTTGGAGCCTCTCTTCTTGTTCTGTTGTGCTGTCTCTGTAAAGGTGGCATAGGGGGAAAGATGATTCTACAGTTCCTTACTACATGCCAAAAGTTGTGACAGTTGTAACACTCAACAAAGTTCTCTTCAAGGGGAGAAAATTGATTTCTACTCTCAAATTTGACATCTCTCATGTTGAATTTGCAGGTAGCAATCTTATGTCCAAAGTTGTTGCATCTATAGCAGTATCCCTGAAAATGAGGTCTTAGCCTTGCAGTTGCCATGTACCTCATTTGTCTCTGTGGTGCACTGGGATAGTTTTCTTTATAGTAGTTGTCATGCTCCACTCTCCTGCCTTGCCATGCATTTTGTCTTGGCCTTGCATAGTTAGTCTTAGGGAGGGGGGTTTTGATTCCTCCTTGACAATGAACTATAGGGTCCTTACCCTTTCCATTTTCCTTCACAAAGGATATGAGACCTTTTCCCTTTGAGTTGGCATTCTTTGATGTCTCTCCTTTATCAAAACCAAGGCCAAACTTAATGTAGGAAGGTCTTTGAGCATTGATGATCCTATCAAGCCTACTACTACTAGGATGCACTGGAGTAGAGTTACTTGATTTCTCATGTTGAGCTAATTTTTGTTGTCTCTCAAGCTCTTCCTTTTCATACTCAGCCACTTTTATCTTCAGAAGTGTAAACTCATTCTCAAATTCTTCAAATCGATCAACCATAGGGAGTTGTTCTTCAAGTTAAACTTTCAACCTTGCATTCTCATTCAATACCCTGGAGTAGTCTACAGATGCCCGTTTAAGTTGAGCATTATGATTTTCAACAGCTTTCTTGGACTCTTCATCTTGAGCTCTCAATTCTTGAATCACTTGTTTTTGCTTTTTGGCTTCTTGTGAGGCAAGCTTGTTGTTCTTTCTTTCCTTCTTGAGTTCCTTCATGGCTGCAACAAATTCTTCCTCAAAGTTTATCTCACCTTCTTCATCACTGCTTGAACATGTATCTTCATTGTTTCTTTCTTCATCACCACTTGAGATAGAGTCCACAATTTTACCTTCTTCATAAATTTTAGAAGTAAATTCTTCACCTTTGTTCCCTTCATGTTTTTCAATGAAAACCATGAACAAGGCCTCACTGGGCTCATCATCTGAGACATCATCTGAGTCATCATTTGAGGTTTCACTGACTCTCTTGGAAATGAAACTTTTTTTTATTTAACTTGTTCTTTTTGAAACTTTAATTTTTCTTTGCCTTGAACTTGTATTTGCCTTCATCTTCATCATCACTGTCAATCTTATTCTTCCTTGGGCATTTTGCAACAAAATGTCCAACCTTGTCACAATTGAAACATTTGAAAGGGAGTTTGTTTTTGTATCTTCATGTATCCTTCTTTAATTTTCTGGTGAAATGAGCTGTGGCTTCATCTTCACTTTCTTCCTCATTTGGTTTTTCAGAAATCTTGAGTTTCTTCATTGCCTTGAAGGCTACTTGCTTGTCAACAGTAGTTCCAGAGTCTATTCTCATTTCAAAAGCTGTCAATGCTCCATGTATCTCATCTATGGTGACTTCATCCAAATCTTTAGTCTCTTCGAAAGCTGAGACTTTTGATTCAAACTTGGGTGTGAGAGACCTCAAAATCTTCTGACAAACAATGGATCCTTTTAAGTCTTCACCAAGTCCTCTAATAGAGTTGACCACTTCATTGACTCTGTTCATATACTGATCAACAGTTTCATCCTCATTCATTTTCAAGTTTTCAAACTGAGCCCTGAATGTTTGCAGCTTCACTTTCTTAATTTTCTTGTCACCTTCATAAATGTTAATTAGTCTGTCCCAGACCTCCTTTGCAGTCTTGCAATCCATGACTTTGGACAATTCACTGTTGGCCAGACCACCTTGAATGGCATTGACTGCCATTCTGTTGTTCTCAAAATTCTTCTTGTCTGTAACACTAGGAGTAAGTGTATCATGTGGAGTATAGCCCATTTCAACTGTAGCCCAAACATCGAATCCAAGTGATCCCACATAAATCTCCATTCTCCTCTTCCAAAACACGAAGTCTGTACCATCAAACAATGGAGGTTTATGAGAACCTTCCCCTGGTGCCATAGCTGCCCTTTGATCCCTCAGATGCTGATTTAGCTGTCACTGAGCCTGGTGCTCTGATACCAATTGATGGACCTTGGATGACACTGAGAGGGGGGGTGAATCAGTGTGAAAACTTCTCCCTGAATTTTTTCTTACTGCCCAGCGTTGATGATGAACCAGACTATTACAAACATATAAGCGTATGCAAATCTACCTCGCAACCACTCAGTGGCCAGGTCTACCAGATTTGCACACCCATCCTGCAGTTCATTAGCACTTCACAAAATACAGAAATAAAGCATTCCACAACACATAAGGGTTACATGGTTCACCACCACAGTGTGTGATGGCTAATCCACAGAGTAATGCCCAATGGGCTCTGTATTTACTCAATACTCAACTTTTAGTCCTTCACAGGACAAGGATATTCACCCTGTGTTTTCCCAGCATAAAACTGAGAGGGCAAACACTGCCAAGGTTCAGGCTATACCAGCCAGTGTCCAGCACCCACTGAACACAAATCAAAGTCATATATTTTGGGGCTTATAGTGATGCCCAACAATAAAACCCAGACTAGCAAGGCATTTAATATTCTTTTCGCCTAAGCTAGCATACAACAAACTCCCATACTAAGTAGGCATTTAAACATTTTAACCTACTCTAGCATACATGGCATTAAATCAATGAATAACACAGGAATTGAGAAAATCTCACAACCGAGGCTTTCATGTGGCAGACAGCAACTTTGGAGCTCCACACTGCTCTCAATAAGCTTCATCAACTTCCACCATTGGCTAGACTTGATGCATCAAGCATTTCTTTGCATACAGTCATCATTTTCTCTCTCACAACCGCACAACCACCATTCTTGCGCAACAAACAGTTCTACCAACCTCTCATTGGCATTAGGAACACAATGAATCAAAGATGGAGAGGTTGGATAGGCATTCAAAGCTCCAACAATCTCAAAAACCCCCTTTCTCCTTCTCTTCCTCCTTTTTAGTTTTTTCAGAACATCTCCCGACCTTCAAACCATCCCCAATAGATAGGAAATCCGAAACTGAGTCGAGTGCAACTTGAACCATCCGATTTGGATATCGGATGGCCAAGATATGGCCAAAATAAGATCGGCCAACCAGATCATAACAAATGGAATCATTTCAAACTTGATTAAGTACAGCCGCTACACGGGATCGTCGCCTTCACTGACAGAGTCAGAGACGCTGTCGATCCGTGATTGACGGAGACAGCATCTTTGCATTTCGTCCTTAGGATTTATGGAAAAGGCGGGATTGATTGACAGCCGACGGATCTGGTCAGATCACGTCAGCTTCAATCGGCTTTGCTTTGAGCCGTTGGATGGAGATCAAGGCTGTTGTCGCCGCACAGAATCGAACTTCCGTCATCATGCATTGCGGAGCACCATTTTAAATTGCGCTAACCCAATCTGATCACACGCGCAAAATCTCGACGCTACCCCTGCGCCACACCTGAGCCCGCCTTCTTCTAGGCCATCCGCTCGGCATTTTGCATACGTGGCTCTCTCTTGGCCACGGATTTCGTATTTATTCCTTTTTGATTTCCCAAAATACCCCTGTGTTGGATTTAAATGGCCTCTGTAACCTTCTATACATTTGTTAAAAACGCTGCAGGGTGGATTTTCAGAGAGGTTTTCTCTCTCCTGGAAATCCACCAAATACCTGGAGGGCATGCGGGATGGAGGAAGCCAGCGCGCGGACATGCCATGCGCGCCAGCATGCGCGGCGGCCAGGGCATGTGGCATGCCTTGCTACAGCTTGCGGCATGGCATGTTGCATGCTGTTGTTGCTGCTGCTGGCCGAGCTTGGCTTGGCCTTGCTGGCCTTGGCTGGGAGGCTGGTGGCCATGGTGGCGTGCCACCTCGGTATTGTGGGACCCAGCATCAATTTTCTCTCTCATCATTTTCTCTCTTCTAAGAATGCTTCCCTCTTCTTGAATGCGACAAATGTGACACCATATCGCCAATCACTGCCATATCACTGTATCATTGCCATATCACCTGTATCACTGTCATATCGTCTGTATCACTACCATATCGTTTGTGGGGCCCGTAGACACTCTCTCTCATCAAACTTGGCCTAGTTAGCCCATGTTGCCAACAATGACAATACGAAGGCCAACAGTTGTGTGATGGATTTTGGGACCAATTCCTTACCGGATTATTTGCACTTAAACACCGCTAGCACTATTACACTTCAAGTAAAATGAACTCCAATTTGGAAAGTGCTAGTGATTTCAATTCTGTCCATTAATATGTTCTAAGGTTCTCTTTGATATGGTTCATATTTATGTTTATAAGTTATTTATGATAAATCATTTATGAAAATAAATTATGAATAATAAATAATAACCGTTTAATATCATTAGACATAAAAAAGTAATAATAGACTATCACAATAATGATTAACACTTTCTAACCTATTTGTAGATTTTAGATTATACCAATTTATTTAAATATAAATAAGTACCATAAATCTATCAAACAACTACATATGTCATAATATATTATATAATTAATTCTATAATACATATCAAAGAGAGCCTAAGCGCATAAAATCTAGTTGCCGAATTGACAAAAGCGGGAATGGAAATGTGGAAGTGGATATTCTTATGCCATCAATAGGAGTCATCCCTGGTGACAAACTATGAAAATCTATAACGAGGTTTGTGGGAAACATCCCACTCCACCTCCTTAGCCACAAAATCTGGACACAAAGTCCATTTAATAAACTGTCCTTCAGTCACAGTTTTTATAGCAAGGCAATCGGCCACCATATTGGTTTCTTGGAATCCATGTCTAAATCAAAATATGAACAGAAGGTACACTCACCAGAATCATAGCTTTAATGCTGTCTTTATCAAAGATAATTCCATTACTATCATCTTTCTCAATCTCAAGCAGGAAGTCCACAAAGTTTTGGCCGTCTCGATCAGTAGCACCATCACCACCCTCATCATTTCCTCTCTTCAATTTGATGTGGTCCTCTATCACTTTATCAAGAAAACAATCTATATCATTGAAGTTCTTCTCCACCCTTGAATCCAACCCACTCACATAATTCACCCAAGCAAGCCATGGTATGAAATCCCCAATATTGAAGACACCTATGAGAGTAGTGAATTCACGAAGCATCTCAGCAAACATCTTCCCCTCCACTTCCTTACCATACTTCTTTCCAAATGCCACCCTACAAATTATGTCATTAGTTAAGGAAACAAATGTGTCACTCAGATCTACCAAAGCTGATGGCGAAACAGAGTACGACCGTCTTATTTTTTCAGTCATGAGAACCACCTCTTCCTCCCTCACCGGACGGAATGATTGCACCCGCTTGTTACTCAAAAGTTGAAGGACACATATCCTACGTGCCTGTCGCCAATACTCACTGTAGGGTGTGAAAGCAAGGTCTTTATGATTGTACAATAATCTCTTAGGGATGCTCAAGTCAGGTCTGCTTGAGAAGATGAGATCATGGGTTTTCATGATCTCGCGAGCCATGTCGGCTGATGAGACTACGAGGGTTGGTTTGCTGCCCAAGTGCAACAGCATGAGGGGGCCATGGCGTTGAGATAATATAAGGAGTGTTCGGTGTGGTAATAGGCCTAGTTGGTGGAGGTTTCCTATGATAGGAAGTTTTGATGGAGAAGGTGGAAATCTTTGCTTATTTTTCCAGGATTTGTTGATGATGAAGATGAGAAAGGAAAGGAGAAGGAAAGATAAAGCATGAACTAAGGATCTCTGATTCTCTAAAATGGGTAGCATCTGAAACATTTTATTTTCAGTTGTTTGCTCTAATATCATCATTCTTTTTCTGGTATATAAAGAGGGGGATTAGCCTAGCCCTGTACAAAATTTAAGCTGAAATTCTAGAGGTCGATAAATAGAGTCAGATATCTTTTCAGCCACACAGCTTCAACTTATCTCCACCTATCTCCACCTATTTTTTTGTTGAATATATGGGTCTCAAAATTGAATGCAAAGTGAAAACCAAATGAACCCAATTTGGTCCGGCCAAGTGGGACTGAAATGTTTTTTTTTTTTTCAATAGATTAAATTGAATTGAATTTTTCTTTTTTGAATAGGTTGGATTTAAGGAGATTTCAACTCATGACCTCCCAATTAAAGATGTTGGTCTTTACTAACTGAAGTGTCCCATTGGAGTAGGCAAAAAATTAAAATCAAACCAGTTTAACCAAGGTATAGTAATCAGCAGTGGATACGGTCTCATCTGATGTCAAAACCAATCCAATACCTACAAGGATTGGGTACGGATCCAAGAGATGATTGACATGTGGATGATCCTATTAAAATAAAATAAATATTAAAAAAATCGGTATCTATCACAACTAATACTAATACGAATCAATCAATCCGATTGATTCGATACTAATTACCAAAACGTTGAGATTGATAAGTCCAAACCATATGATCCAACAGATGTAATCAAACCAATCTGATAATGGACTGATTTTCATAATTAAGTCACCTTTTACTAAATATACATATAGGAAATTGAAACGATAGGAAAAAAATCGTCTGTAGCACTCTATTATAGCAGAGTGCATCCTAACCATTGAGAGTGCATCAATCACATCTCCAGAGGCACTCTTAAGGGTTAGGATCAGAACTACTGCACCAAAGTGCTACAGACGATCCTGACCCCAGGCGATAGTGGACCGAGATAAGACCTCGTTAATCCAATGTATTATATAAATAGGAAAAATTACATGTACTACCCCTAAATTATGGACTAATTACACCTACCACCATGTAGTTTTTGAAAATTACACATACCACCTGTAATTAAAAAACGTGTAACAAGAAAGCCTACCCCGTTAACTAATTCCAATTAGATGATGATGCTTTTAAAAATTTTACGGATAAAACTACCCTTAATGGAAGTTGAGACGTTGTATTTACCCTTAATGAGACATGAAGCTTCATTTTTACCCTCCCCATTTCTCCCAAATTGAAATTTACGATTCCTAAACCCTTGTTTTTGCTTCAACGGAGAAGAAAGAGTTGCAGGTGGAGCAACATCTTCCAAACTTCGGCTAGCTAGTCCCCAAGACACCTATGATTTGCAGTTCGAGTCTCAAGACCATTCTCCGCCGGAAACAAGCTTTGGCTTCGCGTGCACGATGACCTCAGCTCTGCTTCTTCTCCTCTGCAATTTCTGAATCCTTCATCCACTTTCTCAGCAACCAAAGGCATGCAACAGGAAGACATATTTGACACCTTTGAATCACCAGGACCAGCCGAAGAGCCCCCATTCCATCCAATCTGGAACAAGAAAAATATTAAAGCTGATGCAATTGCCAAAACTCCGCAGTAGAATATGAGATTAGATTAGGTTATTCCTCACCTGAAAGGTCAATCCCTCTCCCTTCCTATTTCTTTTTCAAAATTCAGGACGAATATTCATCCTTTGGAACCTTAATTTCTTTACTCTTCGATTTCAACAGGAGAAGACAATCAAAATTCTTGGCTGATATATTCTCCTTCTCAAGACTCAAAAACATCCTCAATTTATTGATTTATGGGCGCCTACGCCTTATGCTCCTTTCTCCTATCACTACTGCTAAGCTCATTGTTAGGGGAAAAATAATGGTTGATACCAGATCTGGCCGTAGGAAGAGAACTTTGGATGATCTTTGGGAGAAGAACACGTGGCGTGTATCTAAGGGATTAGGGATGGGAAGGAAAACATGACGAAAAATATCAAAAGGAACTTATGTTCGACCCTTTATGCTGACTCTGATGAGATGTGACAGATTGATGTGGGTAGTTAAGCTATTTATGGATTGCCATTAATGCTCATAAATGTTGACAACAACTATAAATGCAAGGCATGCTGACTTGACCGGCCAAGTCACTAGATCATGGACCAAATCAGAACGAAGTCAGACCATTACTTGGTAAAAGTGCAAGGACAGAAACAGACATCAGGAGGTATGGGAGATATAGCTTAAAAGGGGGGATCGAAGAAGATCAAGGAGGGTCGAAAGCGGTTGACAGGACATCCTAGCACTGTCTTAGGGGGTCGTAGCCATACGAATCTACTATACTCTAGATAACTGATGATTGAAATAGTGATAGGTACAGGGGAGCTTGCTTGTAAAGTTTCCTATTGAATCTATATGTAACAAGAGGACATCAAATAAAAAATATCGGACTTTTATCCATCAAGAGAAAACTTCTCATCTTTGAGTTCTAACTTATTGTTATTATCTTTGATCGGATTCTTTTGGTGCCTAACTTAGCGGAAGGGAGGATAGTGATAGTGGGCAGTATCTCAGGGAACCCTTGTTTCTGAAGGAGCTCCAATGTCTCATTGAGAGTTTCATATTGTATGTCATGAGAAATCCACCTTGTCTCATTGAGAGTTTCATATTGTATGTCGTGAGAAATCCACCTTGTCGGATTCCATCGACAACACTCATGACTTCGGTTTTTTCCATCTCTCATCTTTTTTTTTTTTTTTTTTTTGGGTAAAACCGTGTTTCATCTCTTACCCGTGGTAGAAGGAAACACCAAATCAAATGGTTTTTTCTTTTGAGTTTCTCCGGTTTTTCAATGACAGATTTTTCTATCATGATTTTTCTCTTCATGGTTTTCTTAATTATTGTACTTTGCTGAAAGTCACAAATTAAACAAAATTGACGCCCGGGGGGAAAACAAGCAAAATCCTTTGTTGCAGTTTCTCCTGATCTCTAGGACCAGGAATTGATGGCGGACTCAGACAAAGAATATGGAGATCATAATAATAGCCACGCCGAGGTCTCACCGAGAGAGCAAGACCGTTTCCTTCCCATAGCCAGTGTGAGCAGGATCAGGAAGAAAGCCCTCCCGGCAAACACCACACAAAAGAGACCGTCCAGGAGTGGCAGTGGCCGAAGAGAAGGTTCCTGTCATAGATGTAAATAAAACGATGGGGAAGAAGGTTAAAATTGTCATTTCAATTTTTCTCAACCTAAACCCATAAGAGTAGAACTGTCTTTTACTTTATTGGGTTTTTACCGTCAGTTAAATAGGAGCATGTGTAATTGTCAGAAACTATGGGGTGGTAAGTGAAATTAATCCATAATCCAGTAGTAGTACGTATAATTTTCCCAAATACATATAATAAAACGATTAAAACTAAACCAACCTGATACTATACCAATAAGAAACCACTAAATAGTCCCAAAAAAAAAAAAAAAAAAAAACAATCTAAGACAAAAACAAGTCGAAACTGAATTTTTCTTAATGATTTGGTTTTAAACTTAAATGGTATAAGATCAAAACTGACTCAATCCAATCCGAACCAATGAATTGATGTATTCAAATCCTCTCCTCTAAGAAAATCTTGAGGAGAGGTGGCATCCTATACAATGGACGACACCTGGGCAACCTACCAAAGAGCAGCAACCACAGTACTGCACTTCCATATTGCAGCAATATGGAAGTGGAAGTCTATGTTGACGATATGATTGTCAAGTCAAAGACTAGGCAGGGGCATGTGGAAGCTCTCAGAAAGTTTCTAGAAAGGATCAAAGAATATCAATTAAGGCTAAACCCCCAGAAATGCGGGGGCAACAGCAGGAAAACTTCTAGGCTTCATGGTAAGTGAGAGGGGCATAGAGGTAGATCCCTCCAAGATAAAGGCTATAAAAGAAATGCCTCCTCCTCAGACGGAGAAAGAAATAAGGGGTTTCCTAGGGAGGATTCAATACATCAGCAGATTTATCTCCCGACTAACTACTGTCTGTGAGCCAATCTTCAAATTACTCAAGAAAGATCAACCCAAAGTATGGAATCAACAGTGTCAAAAGGCGTTGACACTTGTTGGCTCAACTTGTTGGCTCGGAGTCGACTCGGATGGAGGGGTCGGATTAATCCAAACCCTAGGTATCGTTCATCTGTATGAGACCTCACCTCACCTCTAGATTCTCGTGGAGGAGAAGATATGAACCCATGAATTGATACCCTTATAATTTGGACCTTTGTAAGTGAATGGACAACTGAATGGCTGCATCAGGGGCGGTGGCCTTTGAAATGTCAACACTAATGATTACTTTGTGTTGAATTTGGACCCTAGTGCTTTCTCCGTGAGTGAAGAAGATGTGGACCCATGAATTGATACCCTTATAATTTGGACATTTGTAACTGAATGGACAACTGAATGGCTGCATCAAGGCGGTGGCCTTTGAAACATCAACACTAATGATTACTTTGTGTTGAATTTGGAACCTAGTGCTTTTTCCGTGAGTGAAGAAGATGTGGACTCATGAATTAATACCCTGATAATTTGGACCTTTGTAAGTGAATGGACAACTGAATGACTGCATCAAAGCGGTGGCCTTCGAAACGTCAATACTAATGATTACTTTGTGTTGAATTTGGACCCTAGTGCTTTTTCTGTGAGTGAAGAAGATGTGGACCCATGAATTGATACCCTTATAATTTGGACATTTATAAGTGAATGCACAACTGAATAGCTGCATCAAGGCGGTGGCCTTTGAAATGCCAACACTAATGATAACTTTGGGTTGAATTTGGACCCTAGTGCTTTTTCCGTGAGTGAAGAAGATGTGGACCCATTAACTGATACCCTTATAATTTAGACCTTTGTAAGTAAATGGACAACTGAATGGCTGCATCAAGGCGGTGGCCTTTGAAATGTCAACACTAATGATTACTTTATGTTGAATTTGGACCCTAGTGCTTTTCCCGTGGGTGAAGAAGATGTGGACCCATGAATTGATACCCTTATAATTTGGACCTTCGTAAGTGAATGGACAACTGAATGGATGCATCAAGGCGGTGGCCTTTGAAACGTCAACAGTAATGATTACTTTATGTTGAATTTGGACCCTAGTGTTTTTTTCGAGAGTGAAGAAGATGTGGACCCATGAATTGATACCCTTATAATTTGGACCTTTGTAAGTAAATGGACAACTGAATGGCTGCATCAATGCGGTGGCCTTTGAAACGTCAACACTAATGATTACTTTGTGTTGAATTTGGACCTTAGTGCTTTTTCCGTGAGTGAAGAAGATGTAGACCCATGAATTGATACCCTTATAATTTGGACCTTTGTAAGTGAATGGACAACTGAATGGTTGCATCAAGGCGGTGGCCTTTGAAACATCAACAATAATGATTACTTTGTGTTGAATTTGGACCCTAGTACTTTCTCCGTGAGTGAAGAAGATGTGGACCCATGAATTGATACCCTTATAATTTGAACATTTGTAAGTGAATGGACAACTGAATGGCTGCATCAAGGCGGTGGCCTTTGAAACGTCAACACTAATGATTACTTTGTGTTGAATTTGGACCCTAGTACTTTTTCCGTGAGTGAAGAAGATGTGGACCCATAAATTGATACCCTTATAATTTGGACCTTTGTAAGTGAATGGACAACTAAATGGCTGTATCAAGGCGATGGCCTTTGAAACGTCAACACTAATGATTACTTTGTGTTGAATTTGGACCCTAGTGCTTTTTCCGTGAGTGAAGAAGATGTGGACCCATGAATTGATACCCTTATAATTTGGACATTTGTAAGTGAATAGACAACTGAATGGCTGCATCAAGGCGGTGGCCTTTGAAACGTCAACACTAATGATTACTTTGTGTTGAATTTGGACCCTAGTGCTTTTCCCGAGAGTGAAGAAGATGTGGACCCATGAATTGATACCCTTATAATTTGGACCTTTGTAAGTGAATGGACAACTGAATGGCTGCATCAATGCGGTGGCCTTTGAAACGTCAACACTAATGATTACTTTGTGTTGAATTTGGACCTTAGTGTTTTTTCTGTGAGTGAAGAATATGTGGACCCATGAATTGATACCCTTATAATTTGGATCTTTGTAAGTGAATGGACAACTGAATGGTTGCATCAAGGCGGTGGCCTTTGAAACATCAACAATAATGATTACTTTGTGTTGAATTTGGACCCTAGTACTTTCTCCGTGAGTGAAGAAGATGTGGACCCATGAATTGATACCCTTATAATTTGGACCTTTGTAAGTGAATGGATAACTGAATGGCTGCATCAAGGCGATGGTTTTTGAAACGTCAACACTAATGATTACTTTGTGTTGAATTTGGACCCTAGTGCTTTTTCCGTGAGTGAAGAAGATGTGGACCCATAAATTGATACCCTTATAATTTGGACCTTTGTAAGTGAATGGACAACTGAATAGCTGTATCAAGGCGGTGGCCTTTGAAACATCAACACTAATGATTACTTTGTGTTGAATTTGGACCCTAGTGCTTTTTCCGTGAGTGAAGAAGATGTGGACCCATGAATTGATACCCTTATAATTTGGACATTTGTAAGTGAATAGACAACTGAATGGCTGCATCAAGGCGGTGGCCTTTGAAACGTCAACACTAATGATTACTTTGTGTTGAATTTGGACCCTAGTGCTTTTTCCGTGAGTAAAGGGATGTGCATTGAACAATGAATGTCTACTTTATTGGCAATATCAGGGAGTGGCATTTGAAAGTCTAGGGTTGTCTATCAGTTTGTTTTGGTTAGACTTAATCCGTCACCATTAAATTATAATTTTATATGGTAATTGGTATGTTTAAGTAATCAATCTTCATTTATAAGACCCATTTATATACAGTTAGGTTGATCTTGGTCCCTAATCGATCTAATTGGTCTATTAACGTACTCTAATGATGCAAATCAATTGATCTATAATCAATTTTACTATTTGGTCGTAAACTAATCGTCCCAATCCTATCAACCCATCATAAGGGAAAAAAAACACAACATTTGACTATGTTCTATTGTAGTTGGTCAATATTTATTCTAAATTTATAACATAATAATTTATTTTAAGTTTCTAAGGCTCTCTTTGGTTTGTATTATATAATTTATTATGAGTTATTTGTAACAAATCAATTATGATAATAGATTATGAGTAATAAATAATGACCGTTTGATACCACTAAACATAATACATTATATAATGAGAAATATAAACAATCACCTAATAGAATATTCTAATAATGATAAACAGCTACTCACCTATTTGTAGATAATAAATTATATTGATTTATTTTAATTATAAATAGACATTATAAATCATACCAAACAATCATAAATTTTATAATATATTATATAATACATTATATAATACAAACCAAAGAGAGCCTAAGTAGAAGAACATAGCTTAAATGAAGAGGCAAAATGAGAAGGAGAAATGAAAGATATTTAACCATTTAGGATTTAGGCTTTCTGAAATTTATTTTAATGGTTATTTAATTGGTCAGTCTTGGTTTTGATCCATAATTGGTCGAGGTGCTAGTCTAAGCCCGACATACTTAGTAAACAGTGCGAGTCGGATTGGATTTTAATCGATCGATCCAATTTGAGTGACATGGTACGGGGTAGAAATTAACACCACAAATTAAAACCTTGATATTTTCACAGTGTATTGACAATGAATGTCTAGATTTTGTTAATAGAGAAGTAGTGTGGGATGTGTCTTACTTACCATGGTATAGGTTTGAGTAGCTTGTTTGGCATCCTGGGTGGCCCCTGTTGATAGCAATACTTAAAATGAAGGCTTTTCAACTAATGTAGAGTATAGAAATCATGTCCAACTGTTGGAGACTCCCCAATGGGATCTAACAGTTGGAGTTCACCCAGTGTATAGATGCCGATGTATTGGGATCTACGTTGGATGAACTCCAATTGCCAGATCCCACTGGAGACTCTCCAACCGATGGAGAGGATTTGAATCCCAATATAGGGTGGGAAGTAATTCTAATTTTATTTTTATTTAATAAAATATTTTGAATCTTTAACAAAAAAAAAAAAAAAAAGACAACGAATGGACGACAATGGTAGTAACGAGGAGTGGCATTTGAAACCTTGATATTTTCTCTTGTGTTTCACCTTCCATTCAACACAAATTGCTGACGACCCTAAGGAATCGATTGAGATCGGTATCCTAAGGCAAATTGATGAGGGCCCTGAGGCGTATATCAAGGTCGTCATCTAATTAATTTCTTTCAATAGCTTAGATTACTTTTATCATTTCCATCATTGCTGGTAAGAGAAATCAAGCACGGGTCGTCAAGTCAGCACGTCATTGAGTCACTTTTAGAGGACGGTTTTTTCCACGTTTGTTGATAAGAGCGGTGAATCAGTATATAAAACAATCTTCTCGAAAATGTCACTGCTGCCTACAATTGATAGAACTGACACATGGCTACGAGTGTTCTTAGTATGCAAATATATCTCATTATTATAGAGCGGTCAATTTTATCAGATTTACATATTCATTTTATATATTCACTATAGTACTCCATAATGGACAAAATATATCATTTAGAACATACAATCATGAGTGGTTACAATCATGAATGGTTCATCAACAAGAGTATGTAATGGTTCATTCATAGTTTTTTTTTGTTTTTACTAAGGGTGTCAACGGGCCGGTCCGGGCCGATTTTGGTCCGGGCTGAATCGGTGTTGAGTTTTATAAGCCCAGCCCAAAACATGTCCATTAAGAGTTCGGGTTGGGTTGGACTGCGCTGGACACAATAACTAATGGGCTGGTTCGGTGTCGGTTTGTTATCGGGTTGGGCTTATTGAGGTGATTTCGGGCTGATTTGGTCCGGACCGGGCTTATCAAGCTTATCGGGCCAATTTTATATGTAAGATATATTACTTATTTTATTATTTCTATCTATAAAATTAGCATCATTCCTTCTATATGTATGTAATTCAATAAATTGTAACAATTAACATACTTTTTTCAACTATAGATTCATATAATCTTTCGGATCAAGAAGTGAACTATAACAGTGTAATATAATCATCAAAATTTAAAACCATAAAAATTAAGAAATTAGGTCCGGATGAACCTTACCGGTGTTCGGGCTAGTTCGGGCTCCTTAACGGGCCAGTCTGGTCTGGTTTCGGTCTAGGCTGAAACGGTGTCGGGCTTTACAAGTCGAGACCGAAACCTGTCCATTAAGATTCGGTCCGGACTGGATTCGGGTTATTTCGGGCCGACTCGGTCCGTGCTACCGGGTTGGACCCATTTTTGACACCCTTAGTTTTTACCAGGCAAAGGTACATATTTGAAGCTTTCCTAGCATAAAAGTGAGAGGATACATCAATGCCAGAAATTAGGCAATTGCGACAGTCTCATCAGTAATAATCACGCAGGTTTATGAATGTCTAACAATTTAACTCAACCAAGGTTAAGTATTTCACATATAACAACTAACTAGCATATACATCTAGTAAGTAGGAACAACATATAAAGTATAGAGAATCTTACTACCAAAGCTTCTAAACATTCAAAGCTAATTATGGCACTTCCAATGACATTTGAAACTTCAACAACTCTCTCTAAGGTTGAGAGAACTTGATTCTATAACTATACCTCAATAGAAAAACCATCCCCATTCTTCTCCAATGATAGTATCACCATTAATTAATACACCATGAATGCTCTCCAACTATTCTATAACAGTAATACACCATTAATGGAAAGTGGATGAATTGGTAGGGATATTTCATAACACCCACTTGACCCTACACTCACAAAACGCCTTCAAAGCTCCACACTCACAACAACCCCGTTCTTCTTGGACGAGAACCACTATTAATATTCAATAAATCCCCACCACCTCCTTAAAAGTCTTTTGTACTCCATTATGGAATAACGGGAATGGTCACTGATTCAATGGAAAAAAAAAAATGAACCCTTACACCTTTTACTAAATCTACACATAGAAAATTGAAATGATGGGAAAAAAATTCATCCGTAACACTCTATTATAGCAAAGTGCATCTTGACCATTGAGGGTGCATCAATCACGTCTTCAGAGGCACTCATAATAGTCAGGATCAGAACTGCTGCACCAAAGTGTTACAGACAATCCTGGCCCAAGCGATAATGGACCGAGATAAAACTTGGTTAACCTAATGTTTTAATATAAATACATAGGAAAAATTACATGTACTACCCCTAGACTATGGATTAATTACCCCTTTCACCTTGTACCATCTGACAATTACACATATCATCCGTAATTAAAAAAACGTGTAACAAGAAGGCCCATCCCGTTAACTGATTTCCATTAGATGATGATGTAGCTTATACTAAAAATTTTATGAACAAAACTGTTCCTAATAGAAGTTGAAATGTTGTATTTACCCTTAATGAGACAACCTTGATGAGACAGAAACCTCATTTTTACCCTCCCCATTTCCCCCAAATGGAAATTTACGATTCCTAAACCCTTGTTTTTGCTTCAATGGAGAAGAAGAGTTGCAGGCGGAAACTTCAGCAAGCTAGTCCCCAAGACGCCTACGATTTGCAGTTCGAGTCTCAAGACCATTCTCTGCCGACGACATGCTTCGGCTTCGCGTGCACGACGACCTCAGCTCTGCTTCTTCTCCTCTGCAATTTCTGAATGCTTCATCCTCTTTCTCAGCAACCAAAGGTATGCAACAGAAAGACGTATTTGACACCTTTGAATCCCCAGGACCAGCCGAAGGGCCCTCATTCCATCCAACAATCTGGAACAAGAAAAATATTAAAGCTGATGCAACCGCCAAAACTCCGCAGCAGGATATGAGATTAGATTAGGTTATTCCTCACCTGAAAGGTCAACCCCTCTCCCTCCCTATTTCTTTTTCAAAATTCAGGCCGAATATTCATCCTCTGGAACCTTAATTTCTTTACTCTTCGGTTTCAACCGGAGAAGACAATCAAAATTCTTGGCTTATTCTCCTTCTAAAGACTCACAAACATCCTCAATTTATTGGTTTATGGACGCCTACGCCTTAGGCTTCTTTCTCCTGTTGCTACCGCTGAGCTCATGGCTTCGGTTTTTTCTATCTCTCATCTTCTTTTTTTTTTTTTGGTTTGGTTTGGTAAAACCGTGTCTCATCTCTTACCCGTGGAAGAAGGAAACACCAAATCAAATTGTTTTTCTTTTGATTTTCTCAAGTTTTTCAATGACGGATCTTTCTGTCATGATTTTTTTCTTCATGGTTTTCTTGATTATTGTACTTAGCATGGGAAAAGGTCGTGTCAAGACTTAGAAGTTAAAATTGCTGTTAGGATCGGGAGAACGCAAACAAACAAGAAGCACACGAAGAATTAACGTGGTTCAGCACCCCATCGTGGGATGCCTACATCCACCAGAGAAAAGAGTGACTTTCTTCTATTCCCAAAAACAGTCTACAGAATTCTCTACCTGACAGGCCTATCTCATCTGTCAGCCTTACAGCGTTCTAGCTATCCACTGTCTGAGGAGAATCCTCTACAGCCCTTGTAGCCTTTTTTTCTTCTAGGGTTTTTCCCACAGAGACAACATATATAGGAAACCTAGAAATCCTAATCCCACTACAATTATAAGTTTATCCTATACATGTAATAGACCAAATTCTAATACAAGTATAACTCTATTAATTGTGTGGACTCCACAGAATACAAGACACAACCCAACAAATCTCCACCTGGCTTGAATTCTACAAACCACCTTGAAGAAGAACCCGTTGACGTTGAGTCTGTAAACCCGTCTCTGCCAAAACGCTACACCTAAACAGACATAGCCTACACCCAGTCCGGGTGTCCCGTACAGCTCACCGCCGTACAAAGTGATGTGACTCTACCTCTTCCACTGCCACAGCATCACCGGAAAGATAACATCACACACAGCCTGCTGCAACTCCAGATACACCTGGAACCCGAGTCTCTCACCTCTGCACCTCCAGCGCAGACCTAGAGAACCGACTCCTTATCGCAGCTTGCTAGTCCTTCTTTACCCACGGTACAGCATCAATTGGCCATTATGTGTACCGTGCCGGGATTCAAATCCCCCTTTTTTTTTTTTCTTCTTCTTCATACTGCGTACCTCCTTCGTTCTTCAAAGAACCCTAGCTCTGATACCACTTGTTAGGATCGGGAGAACGCAAACAAACAAGAAGCACACGAAGAATTAACGTGGTTCAGCACCCCATCGTGGGATGCCTACATCCACCAGAGAAAAGAGTGACTTTCTTCTATTCCCAAAAACAGTCTACAGAATTCTC
This sequence comes from Protea cynaroides, assembly GCA_028583415.1. Lineage (NCBI taxonomy): Eukaryota > Viridiplantae > Streptophyta > Magnoliopsida > Proteales > Proteaceae > Protea > Protea cynaroides. The sequence goes on from CM053266.1 coordinate 77,705,635, forward strand.
TACTGCAAGCCTATCTCATCCGTCGGCCTTTACAATGTCCAAATTTATCCACCGCCCCCGAGGAGAATCCTCTGACCCTTGTAGCCTTTTTTTCCTAGGGTTTTTCCCACGAGAACAACATATATAGGAAACCTAGAAATCCTAATCCCACTACAATTATAAGTTTATCCTATACATGTAATAGACCAAATTCTAATACAAGTATAACTCTATTAATTGTGTGGACTCCACAGAATACAAGACACAACCCAACAATTGCTTTATTTGGTCTACTTGGACGTAAAAGCAAGCAAAATCCTTTGTTGCATTTTCTCTTGATCTCTAGGACCAGGAATTGATGGCGGACTCAGACAAAGAATCTGGTGATCATAATAACAGCAACGCCAAGGTCTCATCGAGAGAGGAAGACCGTTTTCTTCCCATAGCCGACGAGAGCAGGATCGTGAACAAAGCCCTCCCAGCAAATGCCATACAAAAGAGACTGTCCAAGAGTGGCAGTGGCCGAAGAGAAGGTTCCTGCTAGAGTAGTTGTGAATAAAACGATAGGGAAGAAGGTTAAAATTGTCATTTTCATTTTTCTCAGCCTAAACCCATGAGGATAAAACTGTCATTTAATTTTTTTGGGTTTCTACAGTTTGTTAAATGAGAGCGTATGTAATTGTCGAAAATTATTGGGTGATAAGTGAAATTAATCCATAATCCAAAGGTAGTATGTATAATTTTCCCAAATACATATAATAAAATGAACTAAAACTAAACCAACTTGAAAATGGATCAACAAGAAACCAGACCCCCCAAAAAAAAAAAAAAAAAAAAAAAGAAGAAAGGATCTAAAACTAAAAACGGTCGAAACTGAATTTTCTTAATGACTTGGTTTGAACTTTAATGGTATAAGATCAAAACCGTCTCAATCCGCACCGGACCAACAAATTGATACCCTTATAATTTGGACCCTTGTAAGTGAATGGACAACTTAATGGCTGCATGAAGGCAGTGGCCTTTGAAACGTCAACACTAGTGATTACTTTGTATTGAATTTGGACCCTAGTGCTTTTTCTGTGAGTGAATAGATGTGCATTGAACAATGAATGACTACTTTATTGGCAATATCAGGGAGTGGCATTTAAACGTCTAGGGTTGTCTATCGGTTTGTCTTGGTAGGATTTATTCGGTCATTGTTGATTTATTATCTTGTATTATGACCGGTATGTTTAACTAATCAGTCATTATCTGTAAGACATACATGTTTATATATAGTCAGGTCAATCTTGGCCCCTAATCGATCTAATCGATCTATTAACGGACTTCAATGATACAAATCAATCGATCTATAATCAATTATACTATTTGGTTTTAAACTAATCGTCCCAATCCTATCAACCAGTCACAATGGAAAAAAAACATAACTTTTGGCCATGTTCAATTCTAGTTGGTCAATATTTATTCTACATTTATAACATAATAATTTATTTTAAGTTTTTAATTAAAAAACCATACTTCAAATGAAGAGGGAGATTGAGTGGGAGAAATGAGAGACATTTAGCCATTTAGGATTTAGGCCTTTAAAAATTTAGTTTAATGGTCATGTAATCGAGCAGTCTTGATTTTCATCCATAATTGGTCAGGGTGCGAGTCTAAGCCCGACATGCTTAGTAAACAGTGGGAGTTGAACTGGATTTTAATCAATCGATCCAATTTGAGTGACATGGTATGGGGTAGAAATTAACACCCCTAATTAAAAGCTTGATATTTTCACAGTGCATGAGCAATGAATGACCAGATTTTGTTAATAGGGAAGTAGTGTGGGATGCATCTCACTTACCATGGTATAGGTTTGAGTAGTTGGGCACCCTCGGTGGCTCTTAGTGATGGTAATGTCGAAGGTGGGGGAGGGGGGTTTTCACCCAATATAGGGTATAGAAATCATCTCCAACCGCTTGAGACTCTCTAGCGGGATCTGGCAGCTGGAGTTCATCCAGTGCGGATCCGACTGGATGAACTCTAGCCGCCGGATCCTACTTGAGACTCCAACGGATGGAGATGACTTGAATCTCAATATAGGGTGGGATGGGATTCTGATTTGGGAAAATATCTGTTACACCCCCTCTAATTTGTCTTAATCTCACCCACTCGCCATTGTTTGCAATAATATCCCTTACACCCTCTATTTTTGAAACTATCTATCCATCAGATCCCCTCGTTTAGGATAAATCCCTCAACCAATGATGTGGCACCACTTTAATTTCATTAATACCGGAACTACCCCTACATATTTTCTCTTTTATTTTTTATAAAACTTAAAAATTTTAGTGATTATCCTTCAACTTCATTGTTTATTTCCTGTTACCAGAGCCGGAATTGAAATTCCAACGACAACAACAACGCCAAACCCGACGCAATCGACCCCTATTCAATCCCTCCTACCGAGAAGAAGTTCAGATTGAAGCGTCACAAAGTTGCCATTTTCCTCACTTATTGCGGCGTTGGTCGCGTAATATCCATATGGCAACTTCAGCTGCTGCCTCTCGGGCTCTTCTTCTTCTTCGCTAATGATGGCCGCTGCTGCTGTTCCGAATCTTCTTCTTCTCAACCTCCGGTTGCAATGGCAGCCACTACAACTACAGCAGCAGTGGAACGGTGGTTGCCTGGATGATTATGAAGAGGAATGACTCCATATTGTGGCAAGCTGAATATCCCAATCTACAAGAATGCAAGTGAGATATCCATGAGAAACAATCATAGCTGTGTTTCCAATCAGCCAGTTGATGTTTTCTCGTAAACTATCTTAAAGCTACCAGAGACGATAACATACGGAGAATCTGTCACATTCATAGAGGTGTAGGTATATTACTGGAGGGGTACGTTCGCTGTCGATCATCTAAAAACATGCCCTGTCTTCATTCAAGCCAACATCCTCTGGTTTCATGTTATCTACATGAAAATTCATAGATAACATCCTCTGGTTTCATTTATTATTGGTTTGCCTGCCTGCTTGAGCCTATGGTAGTTGAATTGAAATATGGCGTGTGGAGAAGAACCTTTAGGAAGTCCCATTCCATTAAAAGAAAAGAATGTTGGGAGGAAGAGGAGGTAAATGGTCCACTACTTTGGATATAAAGCATCAAGCCAGGAACATGATGCTTAGTTAAAAGCCAGGAACATGATGCTTAGTTAAAAGCCAGGAACATGATGGTTAGTTAAAAGCCAGGAACATGATGGTTAGTTAAAGGCCAACTACCTAGAAAATGTAATCCAAAACCAAATCTAAGATCAATTCATGCTCAGGGAATTTTATTTCGAAAATTAACATAAAATAAAGACACGCGGGAATCCCTGAACCAAAACCATCGATTGTCAGCTTGCAGATTTAGAAATCCTTCTGCTGAAACCAATCCCAGATCCAGATCCACAAAGGTCTCAGACAGTATCATTGTTCGGCCCCCTACCATAACGATCACAGATCCACGGAGATATTGTCTAGGCAAATATTCTGACCTGGTCTGCTTCCCCCCAATGGCAATCCCATTGATCTCCCTTCCCTCACCTGTAGAAACACCCCAGAACTTAGATCTTGGACAGATCTCCCTAATCCCTTATTGCTCCCTGTCTTGTTTTGTCGTCGAAAAAAATTTAATTCTGAAAATAAAAAGGAAAATAATTTTAATATATATATATATATATATATATATATATATATATATATATATATATATATATATATATATATATATATATATATATATGAAATTGAAAAGTGTTAGTGGATAAAAAAATCTTTTTAACATTTAAACAAGGTTTAGATGTCTTCAGAGTGTTAAAGATATTATCACAAATAATGATTTGTGGGTGAGATTAAAATAAATTACAAGAGGGTGTGACTGATATTTTCTCTTCTAATTTTATTTTTATTTAATAAAATCTTTTGAATCTTTAACAAAAAGAGATCACAAATGAAGTACTTTAAAGGTGGTATCAAGGGGTGACATTTGAAACCTTGAAATTTTCTCTTGTTTTACCATTCATTCAATTGAGATTGGTATCCTAGGGCAAATTGCTGAGGCCCCTAAGGCATCTATCAAGTTCGTCATCTAATTAATTTTTTTTGATAGATCAGATTATTCTTCTAGATTTCACCCAAAAAGAAGAAAGATTATTCTTTTAGAGGTAAAATCTAGTAGCTCAGATTACTTTTTTTTTTTCATTTCCATCATTGCTGGCAAGAAAAATCAAGCACGGATGGTCAAGTCAGCACCTAATTGACTCACTCCAAGGGACGATTTTTTCCACGTTTGTTGATAAGAACGGTGAATCAGTATATAAACAATTTTCTCTAAAATGTCACTGCTGCCTAGAATTGACTAAACTGACACATTACAATGACTAGTCCTACATATATAAGCCTATGCAAATATATCTCATTATCATTCGGTGTTCAAGTTTATTGGATTTACATATTCATTTTATATATTCACACTATAGCACTCCATAATGGACAAAATATATCATTCAGAACATATAATCATGAATGGTTCATCAACGCAATATGTAATGATTCATCTATAGAACAATGCCTAATTAGGTTTCGAATTTACTCTATAGTTTCTTTTAGTCTTTACTAAACAAAGGTACATATATAGAGTTTTTCGAATATAAAGTTAAGAGGGTACACCAATGCCAGAAACCAGGCAACTGCAACAGTCTCAATAGTAATAATCATGGATTTATAAATGTCTAACAATTTAACCCAAACTAACTTAGATATTTCACATATAACACCTAACTAGCATATACAATTATCTCGTAAGTAGGAACAATATACAGAATATAGAGAATCTCACAACCAAAGCTTCTAAATGTTTCAAAGCTTATTATGGTACTTCTAATGATCCACTGGAATCTTCAACAACTTTCAAGATTGAGAGAACTTGACTCTTTAACTATACTTCAATGGAAAAACCATCCCATTCTCCTATGATAGGATCACCATTAATTCATAGTCCATGAATGCTCTCTAACTATTCTATAACATTAATACACCATTAATAGACAAAGGATGAATTGATCGGGATATTTCATAACACCCACATGATCCTACACTCAAAAAACGCCTTCAAAGCTCCATACTCACAACAACCCCGTTCTTCATCGACGAGAACCACTATTAATACTCAATAAAATCTCCACCATCTCCATAAAAGTCTTCTGGAATAACAAGGAGAATGGTGACTGATTCAATGGGGGAAAAAAAAAATCAACGTTTAGGCCTTACTACCACTTCTAAACCCTCTAAGCTCATATTCTGTTACTGTTTTTATACAAGGGTGTCAATGGGTTGGTCTGGTTCGGATTAAATTGGAATCGATCCATTAAGAGGTTCGGGTTGGGTGGGATACAGTATGCACATTAACTAATAGGCTGGTCCGATATCAGTTTGTTATTGGATTGGGCTTATCGGGCTGATTTCGGGCCGGTTTGGTTTCATGTCTATTTACTAGCCCAGTAAGGAATGCCATCTTACTTTGGTGTTGAGGGAATTGACCACCATTTGTCCAATTCAGGCCAAGATGAAGTTTGGTTCGGGCTTGGTCGGTCTAATTAACGGTTTAGTTTCAAACTAGTCCGGAGTTGGCGGAGACCGATAAGTATTATAACAAGCTAACCCGAAACATGTCCACTATCAGTTCGGTGCGGCATCGATTTCGGGTCAATTCAAACGGGTTCGGTCCAGACTACCGCTTTGATTCCAAAATTGACACACCTACTTTTTTTCCCGTTTCCAATAGCAATGCCATTCAAAAACAAGGGGATCAGTTTTTGAACGATCAGTTTCCACAGGATAAGTCTTTATCTTTCCCACACTGGATTCAAACTTGGGACTCTTGGTTTCGAGTCTCTAAGGTTTTGGCTAGGTGAGCTTGGGCATTAGCATCCTTCCTTTGTTGGCTCTTGTGGATTAGCCGAAATGCTTTTATTTACAGGCAAAGAATTGGAGCCCATTGGAGGGTATTTAAAAAGCTGGGAGTGCTATTGAAGAGTTTGCGCAATGTGTTCACTTCAAAAAAGAGGCTTCAATAGGGTTTGTAACGACACTATTGATTCTTTAGTGACAGTTGTTTAACCGTGCGTAAAATACCGCCTCTAAATATACCAAACACTCTCATTATTTTGGCACTTTTAGTGTCGTTTTTGCAACGGTTTACTTAAACATCGCTAAAAGATATAGCAACGGGTTTATTAGCATTAGCGACGGTTAATGCCACCGCATAAAATTGTATTTTTTGTAGTGATTCCTTGTTTGTCGCAGTCGACTGTTGATGCCAATTGTCCTTTTGAGTAGTCAATTTGGAGACTCCCTCCTATTGGTGTAAGTTGGTTGGACCAAGTGGTTTCACAATTTTTTCTCTCTCTCCTTTTTCTCTCCCTTCTATTCTTTAATGCATCATTTCTTCAAAGCTTATCTTGAATTTTTCTTATTCTGTACAATCAATCACTGCCAGATTGATTCTATCATTTCAACTATTAATTCCTGCCATTGCCTGACCAACACTAACAATCTCTCTCCTCTGCATTTCTCTCTCACCAGTTTCTCTTTTCGAATCCGAATCGCCTCCTATGGATACGGGCATAGGAGAAATGGCGGACACGGTTGGATGGCCGCCAAGTGAAAAAGCAACCATCCAACGGTGATGATATCAAAACCCATACAGAAACAATGTGTGACGGAAAACACAAACATGTTCTTCAAACTTCTTTTGGGGTCTGGAGAAAAAGGAAACACAAACGAGAGAGAAGCCAAGGGAGAGCTTGAAGACGAGAGAGAAGACGAGGGAGAGCTTGAAGATGACAGAACGAAGAGAGAGCTTGAAGACGAGAGAGAAGAAGAGACACTTTCTGGTTTTTGATTCTTCTCTACAAATTAAAGTCTTCTGAGAAGAGGGAGCTTGAAGACGAGAGAACGAAGAGAGAGCTTGAAGACAAGAGAGAAGAGGGAAGCTTTCTGGTTTTCGATTCTTCTCTACAAACCAAAGTCTTCTTCGGTTTCTCAAATATTTTAGGGCGTTTTAGGTTCTTTCTTCTTCCCTCAATTTTAGGGCTTTTTAATTTCTTTCTTCTTCGATTCTTCTCTTCAAACAAATTTCTGCTGATATAAGACGCATAGTAGACGATTACGGTAAAAGAAGGAAAAAACATGAGTTCATAAATCCATTTTGACGTCAGGGGAATGAAGTGGAACAATGAGAAGGGGAAGAGGAGAGAGGTTAGATAGAAAAGGGAAGTGCAGATTGGTTGGTGTGGCTGTCATGAATCCTATTGATGATGTTTTGATGGATTCTTTCCTTGGCCTGCCTACTAAATGTCTTGTTGAATTTCATGCCTTTATCTCCATCTTGCTTTTAGTTGAAGGACTCATAACAGAAATTTCAGAAGCATATCATCTTATGTATTGATGTAAAATGGAGAAAAATGTTTTCATCAATACACCTACATGGAATTTAGGTTATGGTATAGTAGTTTTTCTCATCTCCTCTGAAAAATCTGTTCTCCCTGAAGAATGATAGGCTTTGTTTCTTAGCTTGAGCACCTCATGGTTCTCCTTCTCTTCTCCTCTATGACGTTATGGTTCAATAGGGCTTTTCCAAAATGTTAACTGAGAACTGTGGTGCTTTTCTAGAATGTTAACTGAGAAGAATTGTATAAATTCTGGTTCCATCCATTAAACATGTTTTGCAATATGACATTTTTGATACATTTGATACACTCTGCATGTAGTTTGGTTCCATCCAGAACGTTATGATTCGTTTTTTTACCTGTGAATAGAATTGTTGGAAAAATTGTGGGAAATTTTGTCCCCCATTTTTGTTTCCCTTTCTTGTTGGTTAGATTGGGAGAAATTACGATCCAGCTTGCAAACTCCGTTATTTATTTTATTTCATTCTTCAGTTTAATTGGGTACATGGTCCAACAGTTTTATGAATGTTTTCATCAAACTCTCATGCCATATAGACTCTAAATCAGATATAGCTCAAACTTTGTTATTTATTTTATTTCATTCTAATCAAATATAACTCCAAACAGCTCATGGTTCATGGTTTAGTGCTATTAGAAGGTTTTCGTTTCCTCTTTAAGCATATCCTATTTAGCTTCTTATTGGGTGGGGTAAAAAAAATAGATCACATGTGACATGCCAATGCCAAACAGGTATAAAAAGGCATGTTGGGTCTCCGGGGATTGACCTGTTTCTGGTAATCTCCTTCAAGTTCTTTCAGTTAAGTTTGTGAGAGCAAGAATCTTTTCAGTTCATCTTCGATCATCTAAATTGTGTGTGTCCACCAACAACCAGATTCAGCTATCTTCCCAGTGGTCTGAAACTGAAGGTTTGCATTTTACAACATGAGGGAAAGTGTAGTTTTGTTTATTGATGGGAAGCCTTGTTTTAAATCAATCGAAATAGTGACTCTTGCTGTTATCACTGCATAAACTTTTGCTGTTATTGATAGAAGCATCCTTTATTTTTGTTACAGACACCATTGGATATTGGACATGTAAGATGTATACGATACAGACATTGACACTAAGAATGTACTTGAGAGGCTACAGAATGCCACTTGGAAAGGTTTCTGAAGTGCTGCTGAAGGATCAAAGAAGTGTGTATGATGTTGTTACGGTTGGAAATCGCCCGTCGATCCGCGCTCTGAATGACCTGCAATCACAGAGATGAGACAAAGGAGTGGGTGCCTAAGCCCCGGGTACACTCTGATGCCTAAGTTAGATTCCCAAGGTAAACAGTCAAGAGATAGCAGAAAGCTATCTCCAGTTTAGAGAGAGTGGGACGATGAGTGAGTTTGAGCGTGTGGGATGAACAATAATAGCTTGTACGTGCCTAAGTGCATTAGCATTTACCTTGAGGGATGACCTCTACTTATAGATTGGGAAGAGGCATGGAGGCACCAGGACTCAGAGAGATAGATCGCCAATAGGATTGCCATGTGTCGCTCTATGGGACACTCAAGTGGTAGACTCCGATTAGGAGTCGGAGACCTCAGCCAAGGAAGCTAGGTCGGTCAGCTCTGGGACTGACACATGTCAACGTGTGAGTAATGGCCGACCGGAATAGTCGGTGTCGTATCAGACTGAGAGAAGGACTCTCCGGAGGTAGCAGAACCTCAGTAGGACTCTGGCTCCCCCCGCTGGGTAGGATCTTAACTCCGAGCGCTACCCCGGAGGCCGGGCACAAGGGAGGCCGAGCGCAAGGGAAGCCGAGGGCATGAGAAGCCGAGTGCGAGACACTCTGAGCGCTCAGGCTCCGAAGGCGCACTTGACACGTGTAAGATTTTAAGTGGAGGGATCATTTCCCTCCTAACAGATGCCCCTTGCGCTGTCGGATGCAGCGAATCCGGCAGTGCAATAAGTTTAAACTGTTGAGAAAACCAGCGTCGTACGAGGCCGAATGCCAGACTGATGGATGCATTGAATGATAGGTTATTCCCGATAAGAGGCGGTTGCGCTCCGTCTGCACGATTGATTGAGGTGCGGGGCTCGAGGCGTTAATTTCGGTTAATGTGAGAGTGCTCGATCGTCGATCTCCCAACTTGACGCGGATCGATCCACGATCCAATGGACACCGAGTGGTGGTGCGCCTCGAGAACGAGTGCCATTAAATGCTACTCGTCTGCGAATCGACCGAATGCATCGGACGGCTGAGACCAAAGTTCACACGGATCGTCTTACTAATCCGATGGTCCACAGGAGGCGGAGTGCCTCGGGATGAGGCGCCATCATTGCGTACGTCAATCAGTCACGTCGCGCCCGGCGCGCAGACGACAACCAATGGAACTGAAACGCGTGTCCGGAACCCGAAGAGACAGTTCCCAGTCACTTGCCCTATAAATACCTTCCCACTTCATTCATTCGACCATTTGCTTCAACTGCAATCGGAGTTCTACCAGAGCACTCGGAGTCCAATCGATCTTTGTTTTCGAGCTTCCATTCGTGCACTCGGTCACCTTTTCTGAAACCAGTAAGTCTTCTAATCGTTTCTCCTTTCAGTTCATGCTCAGTAGTTTTTCTTCTAACAGTGTCACATCTTCCGGTATGGTGAGAGTAACCAGAAGAATGACCCGGTCCCAAACTTCGTCTTCTGGTGAATCGTCTTCCTCTTCTAGAGGATGGTCCGATGAATCTAGGGCCTCCGGCTCGGAGGAAGTCGAGAAGAGTTCCTCTGAGGCGGAAGAGCGCAGTCGTCCCGCGGGCCCTCTGCCCCAACAGGCTTCCCACCAGAGGGGTGGCCGACCGCCGGTAGCATCATTCGCTACCGTTCCGGCCTGGAAGGTTTCGAGTAAAATCAAAACCGAGGCGGCTTTGTCATCGATTTGCCAGGCATATCAACTCGAGGAGCCAATGACAAACGTCCGCGCTCGGCTCCCTACCTCGGACAAGCGGGCCTGCACCGTAATTACGTCGGAGATCTGTGTGTACGAGCACACTCTGAAATCAGGGTTTAGGTTCCCCCTCTATCCTTTAGTTGTAGAAATTCTCCAGACATACCGCATCGCCCCCTCCCAACTTGCCCCGAATGGGTGGCGATGCATCTTTGCTTTCATAATGTTTGTCCGCCGACTGGGTGAGACTTCGACCGCGAACCTGTTCCGGTCGGTCTTCTAGTTGGCCAGTCTGAATGAAGCCCGAGCTATGACCGGGTGGTACTTCTTTAGCCAAAGGGGTGGGAAGAAGCTCCCGGCTATCTCTTAGAAACCTTCCTCCATTCACGGTGGAAGGATAAGTTCTTCTTCGTGGGCCCTCCCGCGAGCGGTCCGTCTTTCCCTCTGTCGAACGTCTGGCTGGTGGTCGACGCCACAGGGTTCAACAAAGTTCCCTTTCTGTCGACGGAGGAGAGGAAGATTCAACGCAAGATGATGACCGGGGAGAAGGTTCGCCTGTCCGACCTTGCGGATCCCGCGCAATTGACCGAGCACGGCCTACTGGGTGAGTGATAGTTTTAGGGCTTGACTTTGCTCTGCTGTTTTGTTTACGCTACTGACCATTTTCTCATTGCAGTGAACTTCAGGGACGACAAGATTGTCGCCCGAATAATGGCCAAGCGGAAGGCCGAGGTCAAGAAGGGAGCTCAGCCCACCAGCGGCCAGGCAGGACCGAAAGTTCAACTTACCAGCAGTCAGGCAGGTTCTCACCATCAGAGGGGGCCAGTGGCTACGACGGAGGCCAAGGGTAAGGGGCCCATGCCTGAGGAGCCACCAAAGAAAAAGATAAAGTCGGCCGCCGAGCTCCCGGCCAACATATACAAGATGAGGCCGACCCCTCGGCTCGGCGGTGCAGAGGAGAGAACGGCGGAGGCTGTGACGAAGGAAGTCCAGCCCGCCCAAGGGGGTGTGATGGAAGTCCAGCCCCTGCAGACAGTCGTCCCTTCGGCCGTCGAGCCCGAGGGCGCTACAACGTCTTCGGCCAAGGGTGCCACCGGCAGCCCCAAGGTCGTTGATCTGATCGGGGCCACCAGGGAGGAAGCCGAGGGTACGGCTCGCCATCAGGGCAAGAGGCAGATGGTTGCAACAATGGCCTTCAGCCCCGCGCTCCAGCTAAGGCCTTCGGACTCGGTTTTCAAGAGCCAGAGGGCGGCCAGGATAATCGTCACGGAGGGGGGCCTACCAGAGGATATCAAGTTTACGTCCAACCTGCCCAACGCGGATGTCTACTCCCGGGGATTCACTGCCTGCACCCAGGTAATGGTCGGCGCTTGTTTGTCATTTTTGTTTTCAGTGTTTCCATATATACTGATCGGTTGTTTTGTTATCCTTGGTGCAGGCTGTCAACCTTTTCGCCGAGCTTAGCGAACGAGCGTGCCGCGCGTTCTTTGACTTGGACGAGAAGGAGGTTCTCGAGATCTCCTTGCACGAGGCTTTGAAGGCCACCGAGGAGAACCTGGAAAATAAATCCTCGGAGGTTGAGGGCCTCGTCAAGGAGAAGGCCACCCTTCAGACGTCACTGACCAAGGCCGAGGCCGATCTTGATGGGGAGCACAAGAAGGTGCTCGCCACCGAAGAGAAGTTCCGGTCTTCCGAGGACAGATGGAAGAAGGCCGAGGAGGACCTGCAGGCTGAGGTGCAGGCGAGGTTGAAGCTGGAGGAGCGTCTGAAGAAGTCTGAGGACGAGGCTCGGGCTACCAGGGAGGCACTCGTCAAGGCCGAGGAGGATCACCAAGCGGGGTTGGCTCGAGCTGTCAACGAATATAAGTCATCGGCCCAGTTCGATGAAGACGTTGATGAGGCGGCTTGCGGCTACTTCGAGAGGGGGGTGATGTACTTGAGGGAGCAGCTGAAGGATAAGGGGGCCCTGAAGATAAACTGGTCGACAATTCCGATTGTCGCCCAGATTGACGGACTAGGGGCCTCGGCGTCCGGGGAAACCCAGCCTGCCACTGAAGAGAGAACGGCGGAGGCCACTATGGCTGTAGAGGCTGCCCCTGTGCCCGAGGACGACCTTCCCCCCTATGAGGTGCCGCAGACTCCACTGGTGGAGCTCCCCGAACTTGCGCTTCCTGCTGAGGATTTGGCAGACCCAGCAGCTGCGGGCCCGGCAGCTGAGACGGTCGATCTTGAGAAGACGCTTCCCTTGTAAAGTTGTGTATATTTTTCTTTTTTTTTTATTTTTTTTATACCTGTAATATTGCCCTTTTATGGCTCTCATTAATGAAAATCCATTTGTCTATCTTGCTCTTCCATTGTGTCTTCCATTTGTCTATCTTTTTCTTCCAAGTAGCTAAGGCCGAGTAGCTTATAATAGTTAGGAAATTTCACGACTCCAAATCCGGCTGCGTATTATTGTGTTTCGACTACCCTCCTACCCCGGAAGTGTCATCGGCTTGGTACGAAGGCTAGCCGAGGGCACTTGGTACGAATGATCCCCCTGCTACCTTGGTCTGCTCATGAACCTTGGTAGGGAGTTATGGGCGTATCCTTCATGCGAGCATGGTCTACTTGTGGACCATGGTCGGAAGGTATGAGTGATCTTCATGCTACCTTGGTCTGCTCATGGACCTTAGTAGGAAGATGAGTGTGACCTTCATGCGATCGTGGTCTGCTTGTGGACCAGGGTCGGAAGGTACGAGTATGGTCTTCATTCTACCTTGGTCTGCTTGTGGACCTTGGTAGGAAGATAAGTGTGACCTTCATGCGACCGTGGTCTGCTTGTGGACCAGAGCCGGAAGGTACGAGTATGGTCTTCATGCTACCTTGGTCTTCTCGTGGACCTTGGTAGGAAGATAAGTGTGACCTTTATGCGATCGTGGTATGCTTGTGGACCAGGGTCGGAAGGTACGAGTATGGTCTTCATGCTACCTTGGTCTGCTCATGGACCAAGGTAGGAAGATATGAGTGTAACCTTCATGCGACCGTGGTCTGCTTGTGGACCATGGTCGGAAGGTACGAGTATGGTCTTCATGCTACCTTGGTCTGCTCGTGGACCAAGGTAGGAAGATATGAGTGTGGCCTTCATGCGACCGTGGTCTGCTTGTGGACCATGGTCGGAAGATGCGAATGAGATATATCTATATTTGCAATCGGATGGGCCGGTAGAATGCACTGGGAAAGTTGTGATGATTGAATGATGTTTCCTTGTATTCAAAGAAAAATGAACGGATGCCCTCAGGGGGTCCGGAATTACAATTGAAATTAAAAAACTGAAATTTGTAAAAGACTTCGGATTACTGGTAATATTTCCGAAGGTTGGTGGCATGCCATGTCCTCAGAATTTCGTCACCGTCCATGGTGACCAACTTGTAAGAGCCTGGTCGTCCTGTCCTTAGTACGCGGTATGGCCCTTCCCAATTTTTGGCCATCTACCCTTGATTGGTGGGGTTGGAGACCGCCGTCTTTCGGAGGACAAGATCTTCGACCTTAAATTGTTTAAGTCGGACTGTCTTGTCGTAATGATGGGCTGTAGTCTGCTAGTAGTTCACCATTCGGAATGCTACCGATTCGCGCACGTCCTCGAGGTTGTCAAGGTTTGTCCGTAGGTCTTCGGAGTTGGTGTGCTCGTTGAAGTTCAGCATTCGAAAAGTGGGATGGAACACTTCAACGGGGACGACTGCCTCCGTGCCGAAGGCAAGCATGAAGGGCGTCTCCCCAGTGGGTGTTCGACTAGTCGTCCTATACGACCAGACGATACTGGGTAACATGTCCACCCACTTCTCTTTCTGGTCTTCCACCATCTTTTTCAGACCGACCAATATTGTTTTGTTGGTGGCCTCGGTCTGGCCGCTTGTCTGCGGATGCCCGACTGACCCGAACCTGTGGTCTATTTGGAATTCTTCGTAAAAGTTTGCGAAGGATGCGCTGGCGAACTGGGTGCCGTTATCTGTCACAAGCACTTTCGGCACGCCGAACCTGTACATGACCGAGTTTTGGAAGAATTCCTCCACTTTGGAGGTGTCGATCTTGGCCACGGCTTCGACTTCGATCCATTTGGTGAAGTAATCAATGGCCACTATGACGTATTTCCATTGATAAGTGGCTTGGGGGAAGCGCCCATGATGTCCATACCCCATATGGCGAAGGGGAGGGGGCTTGTGATCAGCTGCAGTGGAGCGGCCGGAGCATGCTGTACGGGTGCATAGAACTGACACTTGTCGCATCTGCGGACCAGCTCGATGCAATCATCGTACATTTTCGGCCAATGGTAGCCTTGGCGGAGGATCTTTTGGAAGAGCGATCGTCCGCCCTGGTGTCGTCCGCATATGCCTTAATGTACCTCTTTCATAACGCTCTCGGCCTCGTCTGATCGCAGGCACCTAAGCAGCGGTAGGGTGTAAGATCTCCTGTACAGTACATCATTGTGTATGGTGTATTGCCGGAATTGGCTTGGATGCGGCGAGCATCTTTTCTGTCAGTAGGAAGGGCGCCCGTCTGGAGGTATTGATATACATCGTCGTAACAGCTAGATGCAACTCCGACGGGGGCTACGACTTCAACAGAGGTGCTGGCGTGGTCCAGGAATTCCACGTACATGGCAGAGTCCATCACGTGGATGTCTTCTAGGGATAACCTTGATAGTTCATCTGCCTCGGTGTTTTCTTCCCGACCGACGTACTGCAGCTTGGCGCTTTGGAAGGTTGCGATGGCCGAGTTCACCTTCTCGAGGTATTTCTGCATCTCGGGCTGCCTGGCCTCGTAGTCCCCTTGTAGTTGGCGGATGACCAACTGAGAGTCACCTTGAATCACTAGCTGACGGACGGCTAGGCTTTTGGCCAATCTGAGTCCGGCTACTAAAGCCTCGTACTCGGCCTCATTGTTGGTCGCCCTGAATCTGAACCTGATGGCAGATCGTATTTTAAATCCTTCCGGACTTTTCAAAATTACTCCTGCCCCTGCTTTGTCTTCCATGGAGGAACCATCAAAGTTCAGGATCCAGGCGGCCTCGGCTTGCTCCGAAGGCGGTACCACCTGAGGTTCTGCAAAATCCTGGTCAGGTAAGGTACTTTCGACGATAAAGTCCACCAAGGCTTGTGCTTTGATGGCCGTTCTGGGGACGTACTTGATGTCGAACTCACCGAGCTCTACCGCCCAATTGATGAGTCGACCGGATACATCGGGCTTCGACAACACCTTCTTCAGTGGCGTGTTTGTGAGCACCAATATCGGATAGGCCTGGAAGTACGGTCGGAGCTTCCGTGCGGATGTGATCAGGGCAAGCGCTAGTTTCTCAATCAGCTTGTACCTGGTCTCAGCGTCAAGCAGTACTTTGCTGACGTAATAAATCGGCCGCTGGACCTTGTCTTCTTCCTTTAAAAGGACGGCGCTGACTGCGCGGTCGGATACCCCGAGGTACAACTACAACTCATCCCCCGGGTTCGGCTTCACCAGCAGGGGAGGCGAGGATAAATATGCCTTCAAGTCTTCAAAAGCTTTCTGGCATTCTTCAGTCCACTCGAATTTCCCGGCTCCCTTCAGAGTTTTGAAGAAAGGGAGGCAGCGCTCGGCTAATTTGGACATGAAGCGGCCGAGTGCGGTTATTCGGCCATTCAGCTCCTATACCTATTTGCCTCTGGTCGGCGCGGCCATGTCTAGGATTGCCTTGATCTGCGAGGGATTTGCCTCGATGCCCCTCTGTGAGACAATGAATCCCAAGAATTTTCCTGATCCGACTCCGAAGGCGCACTTTGTAGGGTTGAGCTTCATACTATGCATTCGGAGGACTTGGAATGCTTCACCGAGGTCGGCCAGGTGCCGACCGGAATGTCGACTCTTGATGAGGAAATCGTCGACATACACCTCCATGTTCCGGCCAATCTGTCGTCTGAAGACTTTGTTGACCAGCCTCTGATAGGTGGCTCCTGCATTTTTGAGGCCAAAAGGCATGACCGTATAGTAGAAAAGCCCCTGATTTGTGACAAAGGATGTGCACTCTTCGTCGACCTTCCGCATCTTTATTTGGTTGTAGCCGGAATACACGTCAAGGAAACTTAGTAGTTCATGTCCGACCGTGGCATCGATCAGCTGCTCAATGCGCGGCAGCGGATAGCTGTCCTTTGGACAGGCTTTGTTGAGATCGGTGAAGTCTATGCAAATCCGCCACTTGCCGTTAGACTTTGGCACCATGACCACGTTGGCCAACCAGTCTGGGTAGTCGACCTCTCGTATGAAGTATGCCGCCAGCAGCTTCTGCACCTCCTCATCTATGGCAGACTGTCGGGCGGGTGCAAAGCTTCTCTTCTTTTGTCGCACTGGCCGATGCTGCGGGTCGACTGCTAAGTGGTGTTCAATTACTTCCCTAGGTATCCCCGGCATCTCAGAGGCCGACAATGCGAAGACATCGAGATTCTGCCTTAGAAATTCTATCAGCTCTTCCCTTTGTCCCTCGGGCAGCAAGGAGCCGACCTAGAACGTCTTCTCTGGCTGATTGTTCGCAATCGGGATCTGCAGAAGTTCCTCCGCGGGTTGTCCTCTGTTGGGAGAGGGGTCCTTGGGAACATCCACCATGTTCACCTGTGCGGATTTCAAGCCGATATATGGGACTGATATATTGGGAGCCATATATATGGTTGTTGTATTTGACATGCTATGTTGTTTATATAGCAACCATGAAGTACTAAGGATGATTGTTAGTTGTAATACGATTAACTTTTCAAATATGTAACCCTATAGAATTTTGAAGGTCATTGAACAGATGTAAGAATGACAATTTTGTAATTAAACTTGTTATGAATTTGGATCCCGAAGTATTTGTTATCAAACGTGCTTCTACTCTATATTAGCTCTGAAATGGTTCCAGAACCAGTTTCACCAAACATGTTTCTATTCTAAAGATGATCTAGAGCCCATGACAAAATTACGTTACCAAACATGTTTCTACTCCCAAATACTCTTGAATCCTTTTGAACCAAAAATAGAAATTTGAACCGGAAGTAAGAATCCTAGAGTAGAAGTTTTATCAAACCGGCCCTAGAAGAGGGGAATATATAATGAAAAATAAATCAGTTCCTGAAAAAGAAGGAAGGAGCTCATGCGCATACCAATATATTAGTATACGGGTAGATCCACTCGAGTTGCTAAATCACCAACTTGAGGGACGATTCAACTTAAGATGAGTCGCACCCGAAAAGAGGGAGCTATATTTTGGAAAAGGAATTGGAACCGCTTGTCAGGAAAAGAAAGAAGAAGCAAGAGAAGAAAAGAAAAAAAGAGGAAATATCAAAGAAGAGGATGTTGGATAATATTATAGTAGGCTTAATTAATTACCGGATCCATTGGGTAGTGGGAGTTTGTGTTACTAGGCTGATCGGTTCGGTTTGATTCGTCACTAGATAAAGAGATAAGCAAACCCTAATCAATGTGAGACTGATTAGGGTTTGTAACAGTATTATATGCTAGTTCATGAGTCCTTGTAATCCTAGTTGCTTTTCCTCTCTCTGTACCCATTAATATTGAGAAGCATGTGGAACCTTTACTAGTTGTGGAAGACTGTGATCTAAGTTTCAAGGTTAACAATAGAAATCAATCTCCTACGCAGAGGTGTGTCTTAACAATTATGGTTTAGTCTATATCTTCATTGTGTTCAGATCTTTATACAGATGATTAGGGTTTGGGATGACCTGTTAATATAAAAAATCTTATAGATGGAATCATAGCCTACCATGCAGACTTAGGATTAATGTGAATTGATTTTAAAGACTTGTAGTGATTGACTGAATTAAGAAAGAGAAAATTTTCTGATTTTGGATCGAGCTTGTCAAAGATTTCCTACCAATGAAATTTTTCGACAAGTGAAAAGTGACAATATATATACCGTTGGAAAGAGCACTGAGAGACGGTGACGGCGATATAAAAATCACCACCGCCGATAGGCCGATGCGCTGCTCCGCCATGCACCGACAATAGTAGCGAGTGGATCTGCCTCACGGAAAATAAAATAAAAAAACCTGTTGACACAGTTATCGCCGGGTTAACATAGAAACCTTAAAAAGTTATCTTGATCGAGTTGCGGACTCGGTAAGAGTCAACTCAGATTCTGAACCGTCGGGTCACTCGTGCAGGTAGCACTTGCAACCCGACCAGCCCGGTCATAAATATCCATACATAGCCATTGACTCCAGCCAGATTCCTGATCCATTGACTTGACAACCCGATTACATGACCTGACAACCAGATTCGATGGCCCGGTTTGTTGGCCTGAAGACCCAACCATTTGAAGCGGGTTGGACTGATGAACTAACTCGGTGGGTTATCCACGAACCAGACCAAGATGGTTCAGTTTGAATGAAGATAATTTGATTTATTTGGTTAAGGAAGAATCAAACCGAACCAATCCAAACCAGCATGGATCAGACTAGACTAATCCGAACCGGCCCCTATTGATTTACGCACCACCTTTTAGCGACGGGAGAGAGTGCATTAGTGCTCCGATTGAGCGTTGAGATCTTCATTTTGGTATGTAATATGAATAATTTTGGACAAATGATAAGGTGTTTTTAGACAGAAAGTATCCTTTGGGACCCGATTTATCTTTTTGTACGATATTCTGTTAATACATATTATGTATCTTGATGAGCTATTGTGCATACTTTCTATGAATGTTTATGTTTATATTTGGAATATAATAGTGGCATTCGTGATGTTTAAAATCCCATAGGTGTTGCAAAGAGAGTATGGTGATATCATGGTGGAATTGGGTGGAACCCATTAAAGTGGCACACTTCGTTTCATTATTATGTCTTTTCATTTAAAATTGTCTATTTTTGAGTGATTTAAAATGAGTAATTGTTCACCTAAAGGTCCCATTATCAAACATAATTGTTACGAGGGATTGTGAGTATCATGTTAGGAACAGGTAGAATCCACCAAAATGGTAAATC
This sequence comes from Protea cynaroides, assembly GCA_028583415.1. Classification (NCBI taxonomy): domain Eukaryota; kingdom Viridiplantae; phylum Streptophyta; class Magnoliopsida; order Proteales; family Proteaceae; genus Protea; species Protea cynaroides. The sequence continues at coordinate 77,724,995 of CM053266.1, forward strand.
TTGTCTCTTTTGGATGCTCTCAAATTCAAGAGAAATGCATTTATAAATACATCAAGAATCCACACATTTATCTAGATCAGAAGTGTAAAACCCATACCCAAAAAATCCAATTTAACTTGGTTTTCTTTTTATACCAGGGTTTTCCACCGCTGACGGACCCAATGCTATGGCAACCTAAGACCAGGTACTAAACATTCTAAACCATTTTTGTGTCATGTTTACTGGTAACCAAATAGGTTACCAGTCACAAGATCCCTGACCAGTTGGGACCGTATGCTGCGATCGGATAGGCTAAGAAGCCTACCTGCAAATTGACACTAATCAAATTAGAATTTTGGTTGAGAGTGAATATTCCTTAGACCTATGAACGATACCCAGCAGGTCCTACCTCTCTCCAACTACCTTGAGGGAGTGGAACCCCTTTCCTGTCTCCCTGTTTGCCACTTACCAGACTCTCCCTAGTCTTCCACTCTCCAAAGGAGTCCACTCTGAGAGGGAGACTCCACTTGAACAACTTCTCCTTAAAACCCTCTCTAGAGAGTACACACATGTCAGTCTTGCCGCCTCCCTTTTAGACCCCTCTATGATTTTAATAGGACATCCAGCAAGCATCATTGGTGGAGCAATTGCAATGCGCAAAAAATACTACCAGAGAAATACGAGCCATCGGTTGGTGACAAACTAAGACCACCTGAAGGGCCTATAGGCAAAGCAAACTCACCAGAACTGAAAAAGGTCAAAGTCACCAGAAATGACTGGAAACCTTAAACCCATCTCCCTTTTTTATGATTCCTTAGAAAAAATGGCTTCTTAAAAACCTCTTAAACCTTTGTCCTCTTTTTCTGCCTCCAATAAAAAATGCGGGTGTTAAAAAAATCCTAAAAAACCTAAAAATGGAAAGAGCAAAACGAATAGGGAAAAGAAAACCATTGGAATCCTAAAATGAAAAGAACAGAACAAATAGGGAAACATTAGAAAGCCTTAAGTACAGTTATAGCACATCACACCCATTTGAACTACATTGTACCTGATTTCTAGGGCAAACCCTAGAATACATTTGCAATTTGGGATAAACATCCCAAATACGGTATTCTGGTCTACATGGACCATCGGATTCACTCTTAACCATATACCAAGCGTAAGTTTTCAACTTTAACCTTGAATCTAATGAAGCACAAGCATAAACTACACCCATAAACTTTAATCACACATCACACCCATTCGAACTACATTTTTGCAACTGATTCTTGAGAGATAGATGTCTCAAGGGATACGTAACCAATTTGGGTTGAACATTATAAATTTAGTCCAATGATGAGACCATCAGTTCGTTCGGTCCATTGTACAATACATTGCTTGTTTGTTCCCTTCAAAACATGTTTGGTTGAACCCTAGTTAGCACAACGTAACAACTTGGTTTAGGACTCTCCCATGAACCTAGTCATTCAATTGACTCAGCACAGCCAGAACAGTAGAGTTTAAACAATGTAAAAGGCTAATTTTTATCAAACAGTTTGAACGCCTAACACTTTCCCAAAATTATACCTTAAATGTTTACTCGATCTTTGATAGACCAAAGAACTGATACATTGGATTATGAGTCAATAGTAGTCTTATCCTATGGTGAGACTACATTTTAGGTCCTAACCTTTAATTTAGGTGGTAACTTTAAGATTCTAAGGACAAACTATCCTCTCATTTGTCCTCATAGTCCCCCAAAACTACTTATGTATCTTAGAGACAAATACATCTCTCAAGAATCAGGTCCCCGAATAGTTCGGGACACAGGTAGGACATTCGCAGCCAACTCATAGGCAACGAACCGAACAAGATAGGGGTTGGTGTCCATAACCAATAACCCGGTCTATGGCCCACTAAACCAAGGTGTGGAAAGAAATAAATGCAAAATGATGTCGAATGAGGCCGACACAACCTTTGGACCAAATTAAGGAACCCATGCCTCAAATTTCCTATGTATCTTGGAGACATTGCGTCTCCCAAGAATTAGGTCCCTGCATGGTTCAAAAAAAGGTGGTTTATGCCCATAACCGTTAAACAGGTCTATGGCACACAAGACCGGGTGTAGAGTGAACCAATGTGAAAGAGAAATGTTAAATGAGGTTAACACAACCTTTGGGTATGATAGAGAAAAGCTGGAAAAAAAAAAGATAAGGGCCCGCACATTAATAGTAAGAGACGAGGGTCTCTCCTAATAGTGACTGTGAGGACAAAGATGAAAATCTTTAGAAGTCGCCACCTAGATTTTGGTCTAGGACCTTAAAAATGTGAAATCTCACCCCAAGGTAAGACTTCGATTGACTCATGACCCTTAGATTGGATTTCTGGTCCATCAGAGATTGGGTAAGTATCAGGTTACGGTTATGGGAAGGGGTTAGGCACCCAAACCGCCCGATCGAAATCGATCTCCTATACCTTTCCTATGCTAGACTCTATTTATTAAATTAAACCAAACCAAGTGGTTTGATATCATTGAACCGAATCTATATCCATTAGATTGCCTACGTATCACAGAATTATTTCGAAAATCAGGTTCACCATCGTAGTTCAGGTGTGATTAAAGTTTATGGATGTGATTTATGCTTGTGCATGATTAAGTTCATTGTTCAAGTTGAAATTTATGCTTGGAAGGCTGAGAAACCCTATGGGTTAGGATCTGGATAGTCCATGTAGACTGATAGATTGTCACACCCCAATTTTAGTCTAACCAGAATGGTGTGATGAACCGCTAACAAACCAACGGTTCAACCAGGATCTCTAATAGGCTATCCCTGCGTTATCCAAACTTACACGCATCCACAATCATAATCAGAGTAAATACACAATAGCGGAAAATTTATAATAAAATGAACTGAGCAACTAAGATGATATAATTAATTTAATAGAAAATTATTCTGTTTTCAACTGAGACATAAATATTTAAATACCAAATACATGTCTTTATAAATCCAATGAAAGAAACCTATAAAAATATCTAATCAAATACACACGAGTTGCACTCGCAAGAGGAGTCGTGTGTATCATCTTCAGCTCCAGCGTCCATTGCTGCTATATTCCCGTACGCAGACGCGTTTATATAATCTTCAACTGTGTAACCTGCATCATCAACTAAAAATATTCGACGTCGAGGGGTGAACACACAACACGGCTCAGTGAGTAGCCAAAACAATGCAACAATACATATGCATGCAAAAAGAAAATCAATTTATATCTTTGGTCCGGTTTAAAGTTTGCAGTATGCTATAGAAAGGTTGAGGTAGCCAAAGGTCGCGTTTATTGACTCCGCCTCTATACACGAGTGTGTGACGTTACCCGAAGATCACGTTTATCATCAACTCACATGCACCCAATCATGAACAATATATAACAAAGGTTACGTTTATTGCTATATAGTGCCATACCAACACGTAAGCCCCTGTTGGCGCGGGCTACAAACTGGGCTCGCAACTAACCAATCCTAATGCCATACAGTGTATCCAAGGCCTCACCCCAAAGATCCCTCCGAATGTCCATAGAGATAGAGCAAAGGCCCCCCGATAGAGTCGAGACTACAAGGACCGAGACCACCTCCCGATACTCTACGACATAATAGTTCCGCTAAAGTAATGGCGATACGACGATGCCAATGCACAAGACTTGAGTTAGAGATAGAGCTAAAGTGCTGAGACCCGCCAAAGGTTAACGTTTATTGACGTTTTCATCACACCTCCCCTGATACTCGCTCGCATCAAGCACATCAACCACACACATACAAGCACATGCCTATTTCTATCATCATCATCATCATCATGTTATAAACAATGAAGTAAATATGCATGAACAAGTAATAGAAATATTAGATGGCATGCTGTATGCACATTACAAACATATTCGCATAGAATCAAGCATAGCATAGGACTCAAAAATAGAAAACAGTTTATTATTAACCAATTTAGTTTGGAGTTAAAGTTCCTCACCTTAGCTTGCTAAAAGATACTTTTTCAAGCTTTAAAATCACATTTATACTATTATTATATTGCTAGAAGACCTAACAAAGTCGATAGAATTTAATTAAAATTAATTCAGAATTTAAAAACCATTCTGTCAACTGAGGGTCAGTGCTAGGGTCGATGCTAGGGTCGATGGGTCTATCGACCCTCCCTCCATTCTGAACTTCCTGAATGCTGAGGGTCAATGGTCAGAAACACCTAGGGTCGGATGGTCTATCAACCCTCGGTGCAACCCTTGGTGCACTCTGGTCCAATTCCCACTTTTAAATCTATTCTTCGTGTTTGGGGTCCTATGGCTTGCTTCCTACATTCATTCAACATTCATTCCATGGACTAGAACCATGTATAATCCATCTAGATGGCTTTCATGCATTCTCCTAGGGTTTTTCATGAAAACCTAACCATGGATGGATGGTTTGAGTTTCTCCGAGATCGCTCTCTCTCCAATAACTATCCTAAGGTTTGTAGAAACTCATGGAATTAGTATCCATACCTGAGAAGATTTATTTTTCTCTGTAACTCTTCCCCTTTTTGCTAGGTTCTCTTCCTTGCCTCTCTTCTTCCTCTTTTCCTTCTCCTCTCTTTCTCTCAATTCAATTAGGGTTGTGAAAGTTGTGAAAGTGGCTTAGGGACGTCCTTTAAATAGACTAGGAACATCCTAAATAAGTCCCATTAAGATTTGGAAAGAATCCCAATCGAAAAATATAGAAATTTCCTAAGTTCTATATTCAGCAGAAACCGAGGGTCGATGGGAGGGTTGATGATCTCTTCGACCCTAGGGTCTTAAGCTGTCCGACCCTCCCTTCAAAACTGAGGGTCTGACTTTCTGTTTTGGGAGGTCTGACCCTGCTTAGCTCGGTGTGCGACCCTCCCCTAATTTTAAATGTTTTTGGGTCGATTTTATACCTGGGATCTCGATCTCCTTCATGCCCTTGGTCCATTTGACTCGACCATGATGGGTAAACCTGGTTCAAGGTGGTAAGACCGGGTTAGATTGACACGGGTCTTACAACTCCCCCCAACTTATAAAAATTTTGTCCTCGAAATTGTACGTACCTTCTGAATCAAATAAGTGTAGGTATTGTTTCCGCATAGCATTTTCTTCTTCCCATGTAATTTCTTCCGTGTCTCTACTTTTCCATATGACCTTAACATAGTAGATATCTCTGTTGCGTAGACGTTGAACCTTTCGGCTGGTGATCTCTGTTGGTGTTACTTCGAATGTCAAATCATCAGTCAATTCTGGAAAATCTACTGTTAAGACATGCGTTGGGTCTTTGACATACTTCTTCAATAGGGAAATATGAAATACGTCATGCACACTTGACATAGATGGTGGTAGTGCTAACTGATAAGCCACTTTTCCACGCTTAGCTAGAATTTCATATGGTCCGACATATCTTGGACTTAGTTTTCCTTTACGTCAAAACCTCTTCAATCCTCGCATAGGCCATACCTTCGTAAATACTTTATCACCTACGGCGAACTCTAGATCCCTTCGTCGAGTATCCGCATATTGCTTCGACGGTTCCGAGCTGTTCTTACTCTTTCCTTGATGATGTCGACCACTTTCGACAAGTCTCTTCAACAAATTCTGGTCCAACAATACTACGTTCTCCAACTTCATTCCAAAACAAGGGAGTTCGACACTTCCCGCCATACGGTGCTACATAAGGTGACATCCGTATAGTAGCCCCGATAGCCGTTATTGTAAGCTTAACTCGATCAACAATAAATTTTTGTCCCATGATCCTTTGAAATCAATCACACATGCTCGTAGCATATCTTCTAGAATCTAGATTGTATGCGTTCGACTGTCCATCCGTGCGTGGGTGGAATGCAATACTAAACTTCAATGTCGTACCCATAGCCTTTTGCAGTCCTTCCCAAAATTTGGAAGTAAATCGTGGATCTCTATCGGACACAATGCTTTCTGGAACACCATGTAACCGAACAATATAATCCACATACAGCTTTGCTAACCTTTCTAGTGTATATTGGGGTCGTATCGGTATGAAGCGAGCTGTTTTAGTCGACGGTCCACAATCACCCAAACTGCGTCAACTACTCGAGGTGTCAATGGTAGTCCCGTGGCGAAGTCCATAGTGATGCAGTCCCATTTCCATGCTGGTTCTGGTAATGGCTGTAACAATCCTACGGGTCTTTGTCGTTCAGCTTTTACATTCTGACAATTTAGGCATTGAGACACGAACTTAGCTACATCTGCTTTTATTCCCCTCCACCAATATAATTTCTTTAGATCAATATACATTTTTGTACTTCCAGGATGTATCGAATAGATGGTGGTATGGGCTTCTTTCATCAGTCGGTGTCTAATGTCCATACTTTCGCTTTCGGTATACATATTCTCCCTTTATATTTCAAGTACCTTCTCGTCATCCAAGGTGAACTCGGGGTTGGTCCTACCTTTCTCAATATCTTCTTGTACGGTTCTCAGATAAGGATCTGATTTGATAACTGTCTTCACTTCGTCCACTATATCCGGTATAATCTTCAATGCCGCGAACATATTCAAGAACCGATGAATAAACCCTTGGTTGGCTGATTCATCTGTTGTATCTATTACATACTGCTCGTTGCCGTGATTGAACACCATTCCGTTGGTACACATTGCTGCAGTCGTGCTAACTTCTCCTTGAGATTTATCATTGCTTTTCTGCTCAATGCATCCGCTACCACGTTCGCTTTTCCCGGATGATACTGGATATCACAATCATAGTCTTTCAATAGTTCCAGCCATCTCCTTTGTCTCATATTCAACTCCTTCTGATTAAATAGATAAGTAAGACTTTTATGGTCCGACTTAATCTGAAATTTCTCCCCGTATAGGTAATGTCTCCATATCTTGACCGCATGTACTACTGCCGCTAGTTCCAGATCATGAGTGGGATAATTTTTCTCATGTACCTTTAACTGTCTTGAAGCATAAGCAATCACTTGCTCTCCTTGCATGAGCACACATCCTAATCCCAATCCCGATGCATCAGTGTATAAAGTAAATGTCTGTCCTAGAACGGGAATGGTCAAAATCGGGGCGGATATCAATCTGGCCTTCAATGTCTGGAAGCTCTTCTCACATTTGTCGGTCCACACAAACTTCTCGCCTTTCTTAGTCAAGCTGGTGAGAGGTACGGCAATCCAAGAATAGTCTTTTACGAATCTCCGATAATAACCAGCTAGACCCAGAAAACTTCTAATTTCTGAAACGCTCTTTGGTGCTTCCCACTTCACAATAGCCTCGATTTTGCTGGGGTCCACTTTGATTCCTTCTGCGGATACCACGTGGCCTAGGAATGCGACTTCACTTAGCCAAAACTCACACTTAGAAAATTTGGCATATAGCTTCTCTTTCCTTAAACGATGTAGGGCTGCGTTTAGGTTCTTGACATGGGTTTCCTTGTCCTTGGAGTATACCAATATGTCATCAATAAATACTATAACCGACATATCCAGCATATCGTGGAAAACTCGGTTCATAAGTTCCATGAATGTCGCCGGTGCATTAGTTAATCCGAATGACATTACTAAAAATTCATAATGTCCATATCTGGTCCTGAATGCGGTCTTCGGAATATCACCTTCTTTAATCTTCAGCTGATGATAGCCTGATCGAAGATCGATCTTAGAAAATACTTTTGCTCCTTGTAACTGATCGAACAAGTCATTGATTTTGGGTAGTGGATATCGATTCTTGATTGTCAGTTTGTTTAACTCCCGATAGTCGATACACAATCGAACGCTACCATCCTTCTTTTTCACGAACAGTACCGGTGCTCCCCATGGAGATACACTGGGTCGAATATAACCCTTGTCTAGCAGTTCTTGTAGTTGTACTTTTAATTCCTTTAGTTCAGTAGGAGCCATTCTATAAGGAGCCTTTGATACTGGTGCGGCTCCAGGTATCAGGTCTATTACAAACTCTGTGGCACGGTCGGGTGGTAATCCAGGTAGTTCCTCTGGAAATACGTCAGAGTAATCCCGTACGACATCGATATCTTCCATTCATGGTGCTTCCTTGGTTAGGTCGACCACTAATACTAGATACCCGACTGCTCCCTTCTCAAGGCACTTCTTAGCCTTTAATGCTGAAAGTATGAGCTTGCGTCTTCGGGGAAGTTTGGTTCTCGAGAAACTGAATTCTGCCCCTTCTTTGTCTTTGAATGTTAGATTCTTTTCGGCGCATAACAAATTTGCAGAATTCCGAGCTAACCAGTCCATTCCCTAGATGACATCAAGGTCTGCCATCGTAAGTTGTATCAAGGTTGCATCTAAAGTCTGTTTCCCTATGAGAACTGGACATGGTACATAACCTTTCTCTAGTTCCACTTCTAACCCCATCGGTGACCGTACAAGTAATTTGTAGTCTAATGTTTTGATGGGTAATTTTGTCTTCTTTCCAAATGACACAGATATAAATGAATGAGTAGCTCCGGAATCGAAGAGTACTCTGGCGGGTACGCCATTTATAGGTACAATACCTGTGATTTATCTTTACTTAGTCTACATGCTCATTCAATGTAATTATAACTTTAAAAGTTTCAGTCATACCTGTGACCACATCGGGTGATCCGGCCGCATCTTCGGACGTAACAGCATATACCCGTCCACGATGGAATTGCTTCTTGGGCTTTGGGCACTCTCTTGCCATATGTCCGGGTTGGTTGCGGTTGAAACACTTCGGGGCTTCGGAACTTGCCTTTGGCCGAGGTTGAGCTGCCAAGTAGTCTTGGTTGCAGCATTAAAATTCCGAGGACGGAAGGGCTTATACGTCCCGTTATTGCCTCCGTTATCACGAATTCCCAGCTGGCCTTTTGATGCCTTTGTTTTGAGTGAAATAACTCTCTTTTCGGCTCGATTCAATCACTCGAGCGATCTGGACAGCCAGTTGTAAATCTTCTTCTCTAAGCCCGGAACATTTTCTCTTATGTTTCCTCTTAGTCCCGCGACGAACCTACGGGTTTTGTATCTTCTTCTAGCATACTCGCGGTGCGATGAAAAGCAGTTCTTCGTAGCGGCCGTTGATATGCGTCTACGGTCATCTGTCCCTATTACAAACTCAGGAACTCTTTCTCCATTGAGTCTCTGAAGCTTCGTGGTAAATATTTCTCGAAGAACGCTTCTTTATATATAGCCCATGTCAGTAGGATATGTCTGGTCAATAAGTATGTTTTTGTGGATTTCCACCAATGGTGTGCGTCGCCTTTGAGCATGAAGGTGGCGCATAATACTTTCTCTTCTTCTGAAATAGTCATCATAAGGAAATTTCTCTCCATCTCGTCTATCCGATTATGCTGGCCACAACGGATCGAGCGGTTTACCGTTGAATTCCTTAGGTTTCATCTTGAAATCTCTCTACTAGTCGGGAGTGATCCAGTTGGTTTTGGGGGTTTGCCCCAACACATAGTGTGGATCTTGGTAGTTCCCTTGGGCTGCTTCTGGGACTTGCACTGGAATTGGTGCAGCCGGTTGTTGAGGTGTCTGTTGAGCTGGGTGATTACCCACTGGTGCTGCACTAGCTTGTCCAGTGTGCATGGTTGCAGCCTGAGTGGCTTGAAACATTATTCCCATGGCAACCTGCATCTGAGCCTGCGCATGTTGCATCTGCTGCAGCTGCTGTGCCAGATTCATCACCACCGTTGCTAGCTCCGGTGGTGAAGGTGGCAAGTTTTGTAGGGTTTACCGGTTCTGGATTTTCCGGTACATGGTTATTCTCTTGACTAGTCTCCTCCACGGGTGGTGGTGGTGGGACCTGTGTTTCGGTCCGTCGGGTCACTCTACGTCCAGACATATTTCCTTCTGAGATGGGTGGTGCCTGAAAATCATCAAAATCAGTGTGAAATCATTTATACTTCATGTAGGCACGTTAACCGATATAAAATTCAGAATCCCCAATTCATTCTGAAAAAAATACTGTCTTTTCTATGTAGGGTCAACGGTGAGGGTCGATGGTATGTCCGACCCTTGGTATCCGACCCTGGGAATGACCTATTCTTCCTGAGCCGAGGGTCGGGTCGAGGTCGATGGGTATCCGACCCTCGGTCCGACCCTTGATTTTCTGTCGATTCCCGAGAGCCGAGGGTCGATTGGAGGGTCGATCCGAGGGTCGATGGTGTCGATCAAATTGTCCGACCCTCGGACCAAAAATCAGATTTTTAAGATCCGATTTTGGGTCATTTCTTACTATTCCTCCTCCGTTTCGACTGCGTCTCTACTCTCTGAGTTGCTACAGTGCCACTCTACTGTTTTTGGTCGGTTTAACTCCGGGTTTCGACGTCCACGTCATCCCTACAAGTATGTCTTCCCGTTTTTACCTGTTTTTAGGTTTTCTTTTCTAGGTTTTTTTTTTGCCCGTTTAACTCCTATTTTTCAAATTAAACTTTTTCCAACAGTAAAAATTCGATTTTTGTTGGGGGCTTTTATTATTGGTGTCTCGAGGAACGAAAGCCCTCAAAATTTTCTGAGTTTCATCGGTTGGTCATCGAGAAACTTGAAATTTTCTCTTTTTGCCCTAATTTGTCGACATTTTCGATTTTTCTTGAATTTCTTCAAATTGGACATCGTCAAAATCAAATTTCAGATTTTTATTCTATTAACTCCTTGTTTCCTTCCTCTTTCTTATTTTGCAGATACTATGGCTCGTACCAAAGTACCCAGGGTGCGTGATCCACTTCGCTTCCGTTCGAATGAAGCCGAGACACAGTATGCTGACTATGCCCGTAAGAAGGTTGAAGGGGGTCGCATGGTGAACTTGGTTGAGCTAGCCTTGTTCAATGTAGAGGGAGTGTTTGGTGATATGGGGTGGCTCCCTGTCATCACATACGACGCGTGCACATGTCCAGACTTGGTACGCCAGGTTCTATTGTAATCTCGGGTGGTGGGGAATTACAACGACGTTGAGCACGGTCGGGGAGTTGCGCATCACCGGTTATGTCAAGGGGGTGCACATTTTTTTTGATTATCGGCAACCGGCCGATCTGTTGGGCATTCCCTATGATGGCCCTATGGTGTCTTGTCTTGCCGAGAGAGCCACGGTTTGTTGAGATGGAGATGAGGGCGAGATCGACAACCGATTTGCTCCGTCCGATAGATGGCGGATGAGAGCTTGCTACTTGCGTCCAGCTCCACGGGTCTTCCGCAAGATTATCCAACATAATCTGATCCCGCAGAGTGGGCACTATGAGAGGGTGTCTCGACTGACCCGGTTCTTGATCTGGCATATCGCACTCGTCGGCCCGGTCTACGCCTTCCTTACATCATCATGCGGACGATGATTAGTGCCACATTGTCCGGTCATAGGGGTAATCTACCCTATGGGCGCATGATTACGATTACCTTGACCCGTCACGGGGGTGGATCCGGTAGATGAGAAAATCCGGGAGAAGACCTTCTCGTCGCCTCTAGATTGGGAGGCTATCTGTAAGATGGGGCTGCGAGATGCTGAGGTTAGTGATGAGGAGAGGAACGCGATGGTGCGCCCTCACACTCGGGTCGAGATGGCTGATGCTGAGGCTACTGCTGCTGCTGCTAGAGCTCGTGGGGATCCGGTCGACGATGACGATCGCATGTATATGGACGTCGATGCGATACCACCGCCATCACCCACACATGCGACTGGAGTTGGTACATCTTCTGCGGCGGCTCCTGCACCTGAGGATGGTCCTTCTCACTCGGCTGATCCTTCACTTCCACCTTCAGCCATGATGGAGATCTTTGCGGGAGATCGGGGATGCTCAGCGCAGATCTGATTTGAGGATGGATGAGCTGTTGGCTGCTCGGCAGACGCATCGACGCCGCGGATGGGAGAGAAGCTCCTAGAGGTGCAGCGTGCGACCGATCGGAGGATAGCCGGTCTCATAGCTAGTCTCCAGACGACCCAGACCCAGGTGGCCTGGTTGACTAGGGTCTATGCTGAGGACTATGACAGAGATCGTGAGGCCCCGCCTCCTCCTTCGCCTCTAGCTTCCTGAGTGTACTTTTATTTTCCTTTTACTACAGAGTAACTGTCCGGGTTGTGGACTGTACTCTGCTTTAGCGATGTATATACGTTTTGTTTCTCTCACTCATTGTATGTAACTTGTTTTCCCTTTAATAGATACATTATTCTCTTTTTAATTTGGTTTCAATCATCACTTGTGCTTACAGTGTGTTTGTATTAAAGCTTTTAATTTATCCTATCTCCGTTCACAATGGTCTTGAATGTGTGTCAGTTCGGCGGACAAGGCCTGAGACGCTCTGATACCAAGTTGCCACACCCCAATTTTGGTCTAACCAGAATGGTGTGATGAACCGCTAACAAACCAACGGTTCAACCAGGATCTCTAATAGGTTATCCCTGCGTTATCCAAACTTACACGCATCCACAATCATAATCAGAGTAAATACACAACAGCAGAAAATTTATAATAAAATGAACTGAGCAACTAAGATGATATCATTAATTTAATAGCAAATTATTCTATTTTCAACTGAGACATAAATATTTAAATACCAAATACATGTCTTTATAAATCCAATGAAAGAAACCTATAAAAATATCTAATCAAATACACACGAGTTACACTCGCAAGAGGAGTCGTGTGTATCATCTTCAGCTCCAGCGTCCATTGCTGCTATATTCCCGTACGCAGACGCGTTCATATAATTTTCAACTGTGTAACCTACATCATCACACACAACACGACTCAGTGAGTAGCCAAAACAATGCAACAATACATATGCATGCAAAAAGAAAATCAATTTATATCTTTGGTCCGGTTTAAAGTTTGCAGTATGCTATAGAAAGGTTGAGGTAGCCAAAGGACGCGTTTATTGACTCAGCCTCTATACACGAGTGTGTGACGTTACCCGAAGATCACGTTTATCGTCAACTCACATGCACCCAATCATGAACAATATATAACAAAGGTTACGTTTATTGCTATATAGTTCCATACCAACACGTAAGGCCCTGTTGGCGAGGGCTGCAAACTGGGCTCGCAACTAACCAATCCTAATGCCATACAGTGTATCCAAGGCCTCACCCCAGCATCCCTCAGAATGTCCATAGAGATAGAGCTAAGGCCCTCCGATAGAGTCAGAGACTACAAGGACCGAGACCACCTCCCCTGATACTCTACGACATAATAGTTCTGCTAAAGTAATGGCGATACGACGATGCCAATGCACAAAACTTGAGTTAGAGAGAGCTAAAGTGCTGAGACCCGCCAAAGGTTAACGTTTATTGACGTTTTCATCACACCTCCCCTGATACTCGCTCGCATCAAGCACATCAACCACACACATACAAGCACATGCCTATTCCTATCATCATCATCATCATCATGTTATAAATAACGAAGTAAATATGCACGAACAAGTAATAGAAATATTGGATGGCATGCTGTACGCACATTACAAACATATTCGCATAGAATCAAGCATAGCATAGGACTCAAAAATAGAAAACAGTTTATTATTAACCAATTTAGTTTGGAGTTAAGGTTCCTCACCTTAGCTTGCTAAAAGATACTTTTCCAAGCTTTAAAATCACCTTTATACTGTTATTAAATTGCTAGAAGACCTAACAAAGTCGATAGAATTTAATTAAAATTAATTCAGAATTTAAAAACCATTCTGTCAACTGAGGGTCGATGCTAGGGTCGATGCTAGGGTCGATGGGTCTATCGACCCACCCTCCATTCTGAACTTCCCGAATGCTGAGGGTCGATGGTCAGAAACACCTAGGGTCGGATGGTCCATTGACCCACGGTGCGACCCTTGGTGCACTCTGGTCCAATTCCCACTTTTAAATCCATTCTTCGTGTTTGGGGTCCTATGGCTTGCTTCCTACATTCATTCAACATTCATTCCATGGACTAGAACTATGTATAATCCATCTAGATGGCTTTCATGCATTCTCCTAGGGTTTTCCATGAAAACCTAACCATGGATGGATGGTTTGGGTTTCTCCGAGATCGCTCTCTCTCCAATAACTATCCTAAGGTCTGTAGAAACTCATGGAATTAGTATCCTTACCTGAGAAGATTTATTTTTCTCTATAACTCTTCTCCTTTTTGCTAG